>OX104128.1:30643684-31248022 GCA_944470555.2 Heterobilharzia americana
AATACTTTACAGTTATAATTGTGGTGAGTATAGTGGTGATAGCTTTATTATGAAAGATAGCTTGAGAATTCCACACTGAATTTTCAGTTCACTCAATAACACCAGTGGAAGAAAAATATTAAAAAAACATTTTCTTTATGTACAACCTTCAGAAAAGGTGGAAGTAACTATAGTTTACGGTTCTGATAACAATTATATTCAAAATGCATACACTACAGAAAGTTATATACTCATTATTTCACAAACTATTTCAGAGATGATAGGATAGTTCCTTTCAAACGCTTCTTACTCCAAATAGGACGCCAGACAACTTAGGTATCACATAGTTTTATATTCAGTCGTAGGTGTACCAAGTCATATATAAACGCTTCTGGTCTTACTTTAAGAGTGCACACAGAAAGCTTTGAGTAATGTGCTATATTAAATAATACTGTCTCACCGTATGTTACAATGGAATATAACAAGCGAATTGGAATTATATCCTGTGCTGTAACTTTTTAAGGGAAATATGATAGTTGTTACTTGATGAAATAACTTCTACCTGGTTTTCACTCGTGCTAAGATGTTTATTAACACTTTACATCAGTTGGAAGCTTAAGAGGCACTTTGCTGATTCTGCTGACAGCCTTCAAAGTTCTGCATAACACAGCATGGTTGTTTTCCCAGCAATGAGTAAAATTAAAAAAGAAGTGATAACGAGAAGCAGAAAGAATACGTGAGCTTATGAAACAAAACAACAGGACAAGTTACACCAGAAACTCTTAGCTTTCTAATGCAGTTAGTTAAGGGAAAGTTGTTATTGAAAATTATTAAGGTTTAAGGGAGCAAGAATAATCAGAAGAAAAACATAAACCAAGATCAACCGCTGTTGTTACATTCTCCAGTAAAAAATCATCAATAAAACAACACCCATTAGACTAAAGCAGTTTGCTTTGGGCATTTTTAAGTATGAAGCTAAAACTGATGATCTGACATTTTGAAGGATGAAGCACTAAATTACTCATGAAACAACAATGAACAATAATTTACAAAAAAGCATTTTGGTGAGGTCATTTCAACTGGAAGACAGGTATGAAAATTGTGAGGTTATCTGCATGCCTGAAGAAACTGATTGTCTTTGAACAGGGTACGTTGTACAAGAAGAAAGGTGGAAAGGATAGCGCCTCGTGAAACAGAAGCCTCAGTAAGTGATGAAGTGAGGTATCTCCTTTAAAAAATTTTTATATTACTTCCTTTCAAAAAAAAGGAGGAAAGTTAGTTAGTAATCCAGGGCTCAGGATGTGTATCAGCTAGCTGCTTCAACAAAAACATTCCTGTGAGAGAATCAAATGCTGAAGCGTTATCTGAAACGGCACATGTGACACTTGGCACTTATATCCAAACACTGTTGTGTAATAAAATAGTGGTGGCATTCAGAAAGCTCTTTGTGTTTGCATCCAGATTGCTTAGGATCATCAGAATCCCCTAAGGAAGGTTCACCTGGAACTAATACTAACTTCTGTATTTTTTCAATAATTCATGAGTTAACATGATAGATCAAAATTTGAGGTACGATAAAAAAGACGCAAACTTAGGTACTAGATTCTTTTTAGTATTCTTCCAGGCTGTTAGTACATCATCATTCAAAAACGATTGATTAACAGTGTTACTTAGTGGGTAAAACAGTTCCTTAGCAAATTTGATGAATAAGAAACTTGAAACACCACCCAAACTCAAGCTTTGTGAGGAGTTCAGTCACGCACCCTAAAGCATCTTCCTAACCAAACTTCGGAGAACGGTCTTCATCAGATCTGGAAGGAAGAAATGCGACAACACTGTGGAGTTGACGTGTGCACGATTTAAGGTACAGATGTCACTACATGTTTTTATATCCAGTTGTTTTTTATCACTGAGTTCTTCAACAAGTTTCCCAAAATGACAGAAACATGAAATATGGACCATCGGATTTTGACCCATGGGATCAATGCTAACGGGCATGCAGTAGAACCTGATGGTCCTGCGATTGACACCTCGAAAGGTTAAAGGGGCAAACTGCTGAGGAGTGCTCCCAGGTTTTCAAATTCTCTCCAGCTGATGTCAGTTCATGATCAATGTTTACCTTATGTTTTCAAATACAGGAAAAGTTGTTGCACGAGAAATGATTTTGGCTTTATGGTAGATTCAGACATTGAATTCCTATCCTTATCATAGATTTCAGTTGTCGAACACTAGTGATATTTACTACTTTATTTGGCATTTCTTTTCCTCGACTTCATCTCTTAGATAGTGTAATTAGAAAATGAAGTTTGTCTTAACTGTGTGATGTATTTTTTTTAAAAATTAAATAATACTGTATCACTGTGCGCTTTATATCAAATAAACAAATCTAATATGGAACTACATTCTACCACAGTGCCCAAGTTTTTCACTTATGTGTGATGTATTTGCCCAGTACATTTTGAGCAATCTAATCACACACTTACTTGTCAAGTCAATTTTTATGAAACCGAAGAATGGAAGGACAGATGGGAGGATTGCGATAATAGGATATTAAAATTAAAAGAAGATGAGGAAAAGAGGGAAGAAGAACATTGTTGATTCTAATCTTCGTAAGAAAACAAAGTTTGTCAATGTAGGCGTAGTGTAACGAAAAATTTTATTGTGCACATAAAAATGGTTTAAATTTGTATACGCTATCGCTTCCGAAAATCTCAGCATGCACCATGACTGTTTGTATACAAAACTTTAGAAGCTGTTTAAACATTAATTTTGTGACCCGTTTTTATAATATGTGTAGCTATCGAAGTAAAGAGTAGTCTCCCACCTGCGTTTATCAAGATTTCATACTCCGTTTGTTTCTGAAGTCATTTAGGTGCATGCTTTCCCACACTCAACCGTATAGCTCGATTACTTTTTCCTGTGCGAACCACTTGGAAATAACATATGACTTATCTCCTGAAGTGATAAATTAAGTCAATTTTCAAAAATTTTCAACTTCAACTGAGTAATTTTTTGAAATAATACAAGGATACCCATTCTGTTTATAAAAACAGTAAGCAAATGCTTCAAGTAGAGCATAGAATATCTTTAAAACTGAGCAGCTATCAGGGTAGCTGAATATACTGTGACTATTTCCAAGAAACCTATATCTATAAAAATGTGAGAAAAATTTTATGTATCGTAGGTACCACGAAAAAATGTCGTGAAGGATCGATTGTTAAAATAGAGTCTTAATTATGTCAAACTAAAAGCTTATGTATAAGTATATTTTAAAGATGCTTGTATTGGCGCTATGAATTTTTAAACGAACAACCACACATTCATCTGATCAAATTTTGACTACTACTACAAAAGTGTATACAGTAGAAAGTAAGTGAAAAATGTAGCCGTAGAGAAAGAATTTAAAACTGCAAAACCACACTTCTCGAAGTTTGTATGAGGATTTAAGATTCCAACTAGCAAATAACTTGCTCAGAAGAATGTATTCACCAGGTAGACAAAGTAATTTATTTATTCAGGCTTTTGCTGTCTAGCTTTTACCGCTTGAAATGATAGAAATTAAATAAAAGAAGTAGAATCCACTTTTTACAACAGAAAAAAGTTGTCACTGGTTTGATAATGAGCAGAAAATTCACTACAGTTTTAGAAACAGTTGTGACAGGTATAACGTCAATGCCACAGTAAACTCAAGTAAAATTCCGACATGTCTGGAATTATTGTCTTCATCGGCACAGTAATACTTGAGTTGGTCAAATTATTCGGCGGCATAAAGAATATTTATGTCTCAATGAGAATAGACAAGTCTGTTGCGATCAAAGTAAATTCAATAATGAAGGAAAGAGTTTTCTGTCATAAAAGGTAGAATTAGTCAACAAACTGGCAAGATAATAAAGCAGTGGCCATATAAGTACTGAAAAAATTCTGGTCTCCCTTCTCATTCAGAAGTTCTATGGCTTTTTGGAAATTAATTTTGCTACTTAGCATGATGAGATCCTTTTGCAACTTATCCAAGTATTTTTTTTTCACTTACAAATGAACTCAAAAACCAGAACTTAGTCGCTTAGAAAGAGGATTGTCTGCCTATTTGATGTTATTAGCGCTTGGATGTCAGGAATATCCTAGGCCTTTTTAAAACTGCATCCTGATTTTGATTTCTGTTTTGCATAAAATGGTGCAGAATACTAAACTCTGCTTCCACAGATATAATGCTTCCCCCACAAATAATAAACATTTTGATCAACCTTTAAATTAGCAAACTTGTGCTCTTTCTTTTTGGGTTTACTGCTTACAACAGATAATAGTCAACAGATGAAAAAAGTATACTGATATTTACAAAAACTCATCCATCTAAACTCCTGGATGTTTTTGACAAGACGATATAACCTAGATACTGTTGCGGGGAGTCGTTTCATCTTGATTCAATTATTAGATACATCACAGACAAAATATTCTAACTAATTCAAACCACTGTCAAGCTTGTCACTCAAAGTTCCACTGTTTCTTGAGTTGTGATATATTTATAATTACAATAAGGCCCTCAAGTCTGATATCTAGTATAGGTTTCCTGAAATTACCTGTACCGACTGAGCTGTTCAGCCACACTTTATTATCTTGATGATGATATTAGAAAATTTTTCAAGAAGATGTCATTGGATTACCACCAACATGTTCTCTGTGTAAGTTTATTCACTGATCGTGAAATAAAAGGAGTCATTCTTGCTAATATGCGTGTCAATAACATGTATCGAGCAGTTCTTATTCAAGATATGACTTCATATATTCTGAGAGTAGGTATGAGCCTTGGTTATGCTTCCAGCCTTGGAATTCATCTTTATTATCAATATTATGACTCTACAAAGTCTCTCATACGGTAAATGCAGCAACACCCACATCAACATCAGAATGTGTGAGTGAAATATGGGTAGCAGTTGTATATAAAAATGGATGTAAGATGTCCCAAAGAGCTACAAGAAGTGAAAAATTTAGGATCAAGAGGATGGCTTGTCCAGTATGCTACATCTCAGTCGAAATCCTTCAAACAGGCATGAAAAATGGAGTAGAGCACTTGACGAGCAATTCTTATCGCCTGGTGCAGCAGTAGCTACAACCTCTCCGTTATATACTTCACTAAACACTGCCCTGCATAAAAAGTCATGATTGCAGTGGTAAATCAACGAGTTCTGAGTACGCTACTACTGAATCAAGGTGTCAGAAGTACTTGGTTCACCCAAATAGAGCGATTGAGGTTTAAGTAAGCTACTAGAACAATAACATGTTAATAATCACTTGGTTAATCATTGAAAACCTGGGAGCGTCCAATTGTGGAACTCTTCTGAAGTGCGCATCAATGACCTGCCGGTCATCGAACACACGACCTCCAGGTTTCGCAGCGAGGACGTTGCTGTAGAGCCACCTGGTCAACTCATTGGCATTGTCGAGTACTTTTGTGACATCAGACCTGATTTACCCTACAGATTATGACTTCTCATTTGAGCTTCGAAAAATCTTATCTCGAAGTATGTCATCAGTGGATGGCTATCCAATTATTCAATGCCGCAACTGAGTATTTTTCTTTACGTCTGAATTGGTTGAATCATTGGATTCCAACCCAGTGACTCAGTGGTAACGTGGTGGCCATGAGTTATGAATATCTTGGGTTCGACTTCAGGTGGAATCACGGGTTCCCTACTAGGAGAATACATTTCTCTAGTGCTCTTAGGTTTTAAATGTTCCCCTAATCGATGCCATTTTCATGATGAATACCAAATTGAAATCAATAAATCCTCACAAACCAGAAATCGGAATAACTATGTGATAAGCTGTAGAATTGGTATTCAGTGTAGAAAGTACCCTGCTTACATAATTTGGGAGCATTCATCATAAAAAAACGTTGTTTGGCAGTCGATTATTTTCAAGGACGTAGTAAAAGCATCTAGTTATGATTAATTGACTGTCACTCAAACAAACCCTCTTAATATTACACATGATAACAGAAAGCGCAAAATAAGTAGCACTTTTGTAAGAAATGCAAATAACCTTATTGAGGTAATAAAAATTACTCAACATTCAGCCCTGATAGGGATAATTCTTTAGTTTAAAGCAAATCATTACTTTGCCCGTACCTCTTTGATAACTTACCAAGTAACACTTCGTGAGTTAAAGACGTGTATGCGTTTGAGAAAGCAATTTGTGATAAACATGCTAAAGTGGTTTGAAAACCATCTTTGACGATGTATCAAGGGTAAAGTGAGCTTTCTAACTGGGTAGCTTGTTTTATATACCTGATCGAAGGGTGATTTACAAAGATGTACATTCTTCATCCTATATCTAACTGTGGAAAGGGTTTTGAAAAGTTTCTATTCATTGGAAGAAGGAATAAAGAAAAACAAAGAATATCTAAAATTTGGCAAATAATCAGGCTTTTAGCTTATATTTATGTGTACAATATGAGTCATGATAAGTAGATAAGTATAGAAAATAATAAAAGAGAAGTGACATTTTAGTGTTATTAGACGATGAAATTATAGATAAAGGGATATGTCAATGCATATTGTAAATACATGTAAAATCATCCTACGCTAGGGAGTTTTGAGAAGTGGTATGATCATTAGAATCTGTTTAAAAACCTCTAAGTATGTAAGAAAATGTAAAAATTCATGCGATTAAATCATGGAAAACAACTAAAATGTCTTCTTAAGGAGTATTTTCTTGACATTACTTATCAGGCTACTCATTCTTTTTCTAAATGCTGATACCACAATAAGACGTGGCCGATATCTTATCATGAGACATTGTGTTCTGAAGATAAGAAATAGCACCAAAATATCCGTGATTCATAAGTTGAATGAGTTTGAAAATGTTCTCCCGTGTCTAGTAATGACAGTGGTTGTAGTTTATTTAAGTGACAATGATATTTTTATTTATCTCCTCTCGTTTTTTTTTATATGCAGTGGAATAAGCAGATATTTCAGAATATTTGTGGACAGTGAATTTTGTCAACAATATACAACACACTGAATTTAGAAGACAATCAAATGGCGTTACAATACAATGTTTATGAAAAATTCAGACATAAAACATTAGACTAGATCCAGAAGACGTTAATTTCCTACTAGTTGGCTCTATTAAAACGAACTATTCATAAAATCCACAATGTTATCCATTATGTTCATTATTAGTTGGGATGAGATAAAATTATGAACAATATCAAACTCCACTGGAAGACAAGAGGGGATCAAACAAATGTGAAAACTAACTCGTGAACAAATAACCAGGATAAAAGTCCAAAATTTATTGGTGTATCACTTTTATAGGAAAAGCATAAATATAGTGTTATTAGATAGTCGTTGATTGGACCGAATTGATCAATCTCTGTTGGCATATAGGCTCCTATACGGATGCCTAGATATTGCCTATCTTTTTAACTATGTATAGTAATGATGGGCAGTGGCTAGCAGTCGAATCCAGGAAGTGCATTTCCTCCTATTTGGGACTCATCAGCTAGACGTACCTGCTTCCCAGTGAGTGACGTTGTTCCCACCAAGACTCGGGCTCTAAAGCGGTCAATTCAAACGTCAGAGCGTTATCCACTACAGTTTCTGTTGCCATATTGGCTCGTCTCACAAGAAGTGACTGTTGAGGCTCGCTGGTGTAGTGGATAACGCTGTGCCATTTGAAGCGATCGCTCCCAAGCCCGAGTCCCGGTGGGAACAACATCACTCACTGAGACGCAGGTACATCCAGCTGACGAGTCCCAAATAGGACGAAATGCGCATCCTTGATTTCACTGCTAGCCACTGCCCACCAATACTATACAAAGTATAAGTATGCTAATAATCCACTGTATACAGTTCAACATATTTACAGTGAAGAGGGGAACTATAAAACACATAATTTTAATAATTATTCTGTGTAGATTGAAGGAAATCAAGAGAATTGCAATCCATGTCTGCTTCATACCCATAATGCGCCCATGAACATCTGTTGTTACGTTGCCGCTAGTGTGCTCTTCTAACATCAGTATTATTGTATCTTCTTGGAAATGTGAAGATTTATAACAATTCATTTCTTTTAGACAGAAATAAAAGCATCCATCGTTGGGATCTTCATTGTCTGGAGTAAGAAACAATGATATACACGAACTGATTTATCTTAATAATCTTATATGGATATCTTCTACTTGAAACCAAAAGACTGCCACCATATGCATTATCCATTTGAAAAAATCAGTTTGCTTGGGTGTCTACTTAAACTTTAGGCTACCTGATTTTGCAAAGAAATATATTGAATCAAATTTCTCCTTTCCACTTTGTTTCAGTCCTTCACTTGTGGCACCTAATCGTGTTATATGCTCTGGCACAGTTTCAAAATCATCACAGCCCATTCTACAAGTTACTAGGCAAATTAAGATAAGGCACCATGATGGTTGACAATGGGCTCTCAATCGTATAACCATATATCAAATGGCTATTCCGGAAATACTTAGCACAAACTGCTAATCTGAAACTTCAGTCACTCTTGTCCGTAAATATTTATCGAAATACGGGTGTAACAGTACTGTAGGTAGCATGTGTTCCTAATCTGTATAATGGTGATTTAGTTTGTCTGAAGACATCTGAGTTATTTTCACAAGATAGATGGTTTTTCCGTGAAGTATGGTGCGGGTGTAGAAACATTTATCGTCACAAACCGGTCCACCTCCAACTGTATATGATTTGGCTTCTCTGACGAAAAAACTAAGTGGATTATCATTAAATGTCGTCCTAAAAATTTGATAAATAAAAATGCACATACATAAGGAACATACATGTAACTGTAGCTTCTCAGATTGATCATTTTTTGCTGACAGATTCACTGAATTCCATGCTGTGACTTTGGATATCTCTTTGTGTAAAATCTGTGAAGATTTCAATTCATGTGACTGCAGTAACCTCGTAACTCTGGGTCATAAAATATGGCTAACGTTTCTACTCGTCTTGACAATACCCTAGATTTAGTATTTACAAGTGACTGGCACATATGAAGCCTGTAAACAAGCTCCGCTGCTGAATTCTGACCACTGCATTGTACATGTTTCGCCCATAGTATATGGCGAGTTACATAAGAATGTATCTAGATACCTTTCCAAGGAAGTTAAATAACGATGCAACTCACAGGTCAATCCAGTACATTGCACGAATACGCTTATAAAAGAAATAGACTGTGACATACTTGTTGATGAAGTCTTAGGCAAAACAGTCAATAATATCATGAGGTATCTTAAATCCTGTCATGGCATGTGCTACTTTGCAGAAATAATCTTCATGATATTTGACAGACCTTTTCTCCTCATCTCAAAAAGTTCCGGAGAGAAACGAAAAGTTTTTACAAAGTGAGAGATCAACCCCACTTTAGAAGACAACTGTGAAATTAGGTCTGAAATACATCACGCGAAAACTAATCCAATACATGGAAACAATTCAAACCACTTACTAGTGGGAAAAAAAATAACATAGGAAGCTTGTTCCGACGTCTGAGCATTAAAACAATCATATACACGTCTGCAAGTTGATTTCACAGTTCCCAATGTGTGTAGTTAAATGGATAGTTGCTTACCTGGTTTTAATAAAAATTGCCTTTTTAAACTTCTCAAATTCTTGAATCCATCCCAAGTCTCAGGTCCTGATGGTGTTTCAAGTATAATATTTGGAAAATGTGCAGATATTTTGTGTCTTCTTAGAGATATCTTCAATGCATCATCTTCCGAAAATGCAACACCCGCTCCTTCGAAGGAGATTAAAATTGTACCTTTGCCAAAGCCTATTTCCGGACCATTGATATACTTTTCCGCCTTTTGAACACATTGGGGATATTACTTCTCCTGATGCTTGAACCCTTTCCTCAGAAGCGAAGGAGAAGCACTTTAGATGATGTTTTTGTCTTGCTTCATAAGGTTGTTTCTAGTTTAGACAAAAGCCTTAAGTATGTTAGTTGTGCCTTCTTGGATTACACTCATCAGCTTTTGACTCAGTTCCTAGACAACTCTTGTTAAATACGTTTGCCGTAGCTCATGCTGAGTCATAGGTAACAAATTGACTCCATTCTTATTTTTCTGAAAGGAAACAGTATAGTGTCTGTAAAGGAAGGAGCCAAACTCCATTGCTTGCTGAAACTGGTGTGTCTCGAATTCCAGTACTTTCTGCTTTCCTGTTTTCTTTCTGTTTGTGTTTTTTACTTTATTCTGTTGAGACAAATTCTACCAATTATGCTGATGAAGTTTAAGTTTCTATGTCAGTTAACGTTCACTTAGATTGCTCTGAATTAAATGATTTTTTGTGTGAAACTAACTGATCTTTCTCACACGGTCTTAGGCTAAACGTTTTCGTATGTCATACTCCTCATTTTAGCTTCAGGCGTATAGAAGACTTATATGAGGTGCTTAGCTTCCATGACTGCTGTTTCTTTGATGGTATCGTAGTAGAAAGCGAACAGAGTTTTAACTACCTTGGAATAAGATTTACTTCTGATCTTTGTTGGTCGTCTCATATCTGGTCGACTTCCAAGAAAATCCTTGATTTAACATATTTCGTAGGGAAACTGGTGCTGTCTAATATAACTTACCGTTTACTTTTAAAATTTGTTATTCTTCTCTGCTGTCCCCCGTTAATTCTTCCTGGTCTACTAAAAAGGACTGAGTTGTATTGCTAGATTTTGGAAAGCAGTTAGTGGAGTAAGTGCTATGAATCTGGCTCAACTGACTAACACTGTAATTGACAGATGTTTAAATTTTAACAGACAACTAACTACAGTAATTTGAACTGACACTGAGCATCCACTTTAATCACAGCTCTCTTCTTGTATCCCTTCAGGAAGGAAGAGTAGAAATTATATAAGGCTGTACGCTGATATAAGTGAATACAATAATCCAACTACTCTGTCTTTAACACGCATATGTTATCAACTTTGCCGCAATTAATTACCTGTTTCCAATATTTTAATTAACAACATGAAATTTTGTCGTTATTTATATTCCTTATATACCTTGGATTGTTATATTAACACTATTCGAAATGTCGTAAAAGAGTATATATACATTATTTTGTTGCAATATATCATGCAGAAAACGTCACACTGTACAAAAACGTTCAGAATAAAGAATGATTACTATAATTATTGCTTAGTATAATGCTGTAGTGAAATAAATTCTCCAAACGTTCCTATATGGATATCCTCTACATCTAACAGAAACAATGTCAATGTATGCTTTATGCATTTGTGAGAAACAGTTTTCAACAAGGGAAATCAATATAAAAAATGTATTTTTATCCTCAGTATATCAAAACACCTGTGAACAATAGTATAACACCACAACAGGAACCTATCATACTGGGTACATAGTGAACCACAAAATGGTAAAGGCTCTTGGAGTTTTCTTTTCCGATTTGGACAGTGATCCAGCTTACAAATTTGGTGTTGGCTAGCAGCATCCAAAAGACATATATATATATATATATATATATATATATATGTACAGTAAAACTTTATCAACCTCATTCAAAAGCTATATGAAGACGCCACATGCCAAATAATTCACAGTGGGAAGATCAATGACGCCTTTGAAGTGGAGACAGGAGTAAGACGAGACTACCTACTTCCACCTGTGATATTCCTGATTGTGGTGGACTGGGTCATGCAACAGGCAGTGAGAAGCGGGAAGATGGGCATACGGCGGCTGGGCTGCTGCTTTTTTTAGTAGATGATGTACTACTTTGTGTGAGTCCCAACCTATTCTTCTTTAACGGGGAGAATATTTCGTTTCGACAAAGATAGAATCACATTAAAATATACTCAACCGACAAGTAGTTAACTAAATTCTCTTTATGCAATGAAATTTCAGTTCAGGTTAATTGTGAATGAAGAAACTTTCAAAAGAATTGAAAATGTGATCAAAATCACAATGAAAGTATCCTTAAGATGGATGAAGTTTTCTGCGTGAATTGTGTCTTTAGCCTTTCATCAGGCACAAACAAAACTTAATTGGAATGATTCTGAATGTGTGATATTTGATGAAGAAACATTCTGACTGTTCTTACTTGTAACTATGAAAAATTTCATCGTACTAGTATTTCCTTGCAGAAGAGAGATTAATATTCCTTATTTTATAAAATCTAGATAAAGATTTCACCAGTATGTTAACGTCATTCAGCAATAACGACCGCAACATTCAAGATGGCCCAGGGAGAAGTAACGCTTAAAGACACTTTTGCAAACAGCAGAATTCAGACTTAATCATTCTGACTGGTACTGTAGGAAACAACAAGATGGAGACGGAGGAAGGAGTGATTATTATTGGCATTTTGTACAGCAGTCATCAAATATGGTATATCTTCTACTAAGACAGTCATTTGCATAACGTGCTTCACTTCCTCTTCTGCTTCTATCTTGATTTGCTGTTATTACGTCTGCATTGTCCCTTGAGTTTCTCTGGGCAGAAGCTTTACTCATTGATGGTAATTGCCTATTATTTCTGCCGCCCTCTCAACATGTACTACTTATAGTCATTTTGGTCAGCAGCGCTCACTACATTACTACAGCTATATGGATAAGGGGTTATAAATCAGCACGTGACATTGTTTTCGCAAAGCAGTGTTACAGTGAGAGCTATTTTGGCATCTTTGTAATTTTCTTCTTCTACCACTTGCATTCAGATAGAACTTTTAAGACTTTGACTTCACATTTTTAAACCAAGCAGGTTGGTGTTCTTGAATCCAAAGATATACCTACCTGATCATACGTCCTGTGTAAGTTTTTCCATAAAGGAATATACAGGATGATGAGTTAAGATCAGGTAAAGTATTTCTGTGTCAGACTGAGGATAGAATGACTTCTGAAAGATATAGAAAGATGAACTTAGCAGAAAATTCCACTTATTACTTTTATCAAGCACTGTGATAGGAAGACACTTCAAGTGATTAAGATGCAGAGACATTTTCTCATTTTCGTCAGTTCAAGTTCGGAATTAATTTAACCAATTTCTGGTATGATGAACGTTTTAAGTTATCCATTTCCATTTAAATCCTTATTAAAATTTACTGAAAAGAGTATTTTTTGTTCGTAATTTCTTTCAATTAGTGAAATGGGGATCTTTAAATGTTTATAATTGACTGAAGGTTCTGGAATGGTATTATTGTCCGATTTGTACTAAATTTAATCTGTTAGTGTCATACAATTGGTTTCCATCACAGCTTTTGTAATCAGCCCAGCCTGTCAATCTAGATCATATTTACAGGTGTATGTCATAGCAGTTTAGCTAATAAACGAGTTAAGATGTGTCTGTTGTATGAGAATTTCTTAAATGTATATGGTAAATGACTTCTTTCTTGCATATCCTAGATGAATACAAGTAATTTCACTATGAATTACTAATACTACACTATGAGCCATTACTAGAATTTTTAATTTCTTTTATCACAGATAAGTATGTATTCCGTAAAAGAAGCACTCAGTACCTAACTTCAGCAATCAGAAATCTTTTTATATTGTGTAATGCTCTTGTATAACTATTAACATATTCTTTATTTTTTCTCTAATAATTAGTTTTTTAGTTCCTCTAAATGCCTGAATCATGAATTCGCTTGTTGAGTAAAACTCCGAAAATACTTCCAAGTTCTTTGTATATGTTGTGACATCAAAGTATGTCTTGTTAATCGAAGTCATCGAAATTACTTCTTGTTTATGATTCTCGTGTTCTATGGGTTGAAACTGATTTTAAACACCAAATTTTCAATAAATTAACCCAATCAATACTTCCTTCCTTCAGGAATTAATCAAAGCTACGAACGTTTTTAGAACATATAAATACACTGCTAGAAATTTTATATTTTATAGTTTATAAACTTTATTCTCTCAGCTGATTTTTCTACCACAAGAAAACAGAGAAAGATGTGTTCTTCTTAGGAAAGAAAAACGTTCTCATTTTTCATTTTGTTGCTGTAGTCCATCAAACAATACATAAATTCCACATATTTCTCACGGTTTTAGGAATAGTACGACTTATCTCTTACTATTCTTTTTCCATTTAGTTAGGTTTGGTTTTTAAGATGATTAACTTTCATCGTATTAGTGGAGAATGAGGGAAGAAATCAAAACTAGAATAAACAAATTACACATGTTTTGTTACGCTCACAGTACTAAGGATTTTACTGTGTACATTATTTATGTGTTCTTTTACTCTGAATAAAATTGAGAAAAACTTCCTATACTGAAAAGTGTTTATACAGCGATTTGTTTATTATTTTTATAATATAAAGTGGTGATTAAAGTTGAGTAATTCTACCCAACTATTATTAATAATTTTTTGCTCCTCATGTGGACTGAGAGTGTTGTTCATTTGGTTTTTACCCCTTTGCATCACTCATTTTGATTAGTCGTTTTGAAAGTGCTATGAAGATATGTATGAGTGGTACAAAGCCAGCATAATATTTGATAGCTTCCAGCAAGATTTTCTGAATGAAATAATTGGACACAAGAGTGAGCTATGCATTTCAGGCTACAGTATCAGTTTTTATTTTATGGAATAAAGATATTTGTTTTCATAAAAAAGAAAAACACTGTGACTGATGTCTAACACAGTAGTTCTCTAACAGTTAGACTGGTGGCTACATTTCAAAACTTAGTCGATGGACTTCGAATAATGCTAAGCACTAAGGAATAAATAGCTACATCGATTGCCCGTTAGTGAACTATTCACATATGTAACTTAACATTATGAGAGATCATTCATGGCCAAAGTAGCCCACTAGTGAATGTTAGATCACAGCGTTGGGTACCTAATGTTTGAGTCACCGAGGGAACACCAGCTTATACGCGGTGCTTGTGAGTGCCGGCAAGTATGAAAACTAGCTTTTGGCCTTCATGTCAATTGACGTTTGCATTTAACGCCAAAAAGCAAAGCATTATTTACAGGATGAGCCTTAAGAATTTCCACTGGGTCACATTAAGGCTAAAGCAGTTATCATGAAAGAGAACTTTCCAACAAACTTGAGATCTGTTCTGTCTACATTAGAAGCATTAAATTATATTGAATATCTTCAATACGTTCTGAAGTAAATATAAAGTCAAAGGTCAAACTACTGTTCTTCCTGAGTTCTACACTGCTTTGTTGAGTATTAATTAAGGCTGTCAGAAAACCATACGTCTAGTAAGGAATATATCACCTTACCCAAGCCAGTATTTCATATTCCAGTTTTGAGTTTAATATAAATGTAAAATTAGGCATTTAAACAGAACGCTGTTTGGTACGAGATCTTGTTTATTGATACTTCTAATTCTCTGTTGCTACGCCGAGTCAAATCGCTCAACTTCTGTTGGTGGATGGGCTACTATGTGTATGCCGGGATACTACAGGTACATCCAGCTAACTAGTCCCAAACAGGACAAATGCACTTCCTGAACTTCATTGTTAGCATTCAAAAGACTACAATTGATACAAGACCTGTTTATTTGATGCAGCATACAGCCTTCAAGTATTATTAATTGATTAGCACTGCAAGTAAACATCATCATTCAGTCTTCTTAATGCGATTGTGAGCAGTATCTGTTTGCACACACGATAACAACAGATAATATTGCATCGCTGATGCAAGTAACTGTGTTAGTTATTTCCAATCAACTGTCAAATTAATCTGATTTTCAAAGAATAAAATATCAATCTGAAGTTTTATAAACTAGAATAAGTATTTTTTTAATCTTCAAAGATCCATACTTTCTGCAAACACTTAATCTACTATTTTGATAGAAACAGCCAAAAAACAACACTTTTATGTCTGAGATGTTTCATGAGGACTCATTCACCTCTTAATGACCCCGATGATTATGCAGTCTGGCTTTCCTATTTTGATATACAAAATAATAGAAGCAATGAAATTTACGCTGACCTAAGCATTGTCCTCGTACTTTGAAGTATATTTTTCTGATCATCAAAACACGCTCCTGACTTTGCTATTCTACTCTTCAAGGTTTTTGATCTCTGAAAATGTATGACCTTAATAACACTAGTAAATTTCTTTCATTATTGTTGCATAAAACAGTGCAAGATACTCACTCAGTGAACAATTTTGAGGCTTATTTTCTCATTCCTTAAAAAGTTTCTCATGAAATCAAAATTTTTCACCTTTTCTGGTTGAAATACAAAATCATCACACGAACGTTTGCTGTATAAAAATAAGCGCCAGACAAATAAACAATAAATTCTAACAGGGCATTAATTCTGATGATTACTCTTATCATTAATACTAGTTGTTCATGCTATATGTGCTAATAATCGTGAAACGAAGTCAGGAATTCTCTTTGTGCTCAACATTACTAGGTGAACAGTCTAAGCATTTGTAGAAAAAGGAAATTTCAGCAGTTTTTATTCCTCAGTCTTCTTCCACATACAAAAGGAATCATTACTGACAGACTTTTTATGAATACAATCCTGAAGAACCTCGGAAATGTCCATCTGTAGATGAGTTTTAGGTCTGGAGTGTAGTTGAAATGCAAACTTGCCTAACTAGATGTCTAACTATCACTGAGAATTGGTGAATCACTTGGAAGCGCTGTATGTTATGAACACAAATGAAATGGACAATTCGCAAAATCTTTTACAACTTTCCCCTATAAGCAATGAAGTGAATTTTATTTCTTCTGTCGTATGTGCACGTGTAACATATTCAAAAGAGAACTGAGATTCTTCAGGAAATCTTTGTCATATAATAGATACTCAAACCCAATCATCGATAAGCTCTACTTCTCATACAACATTACGGTACAGTATATCGTTCTGAAATTCCAGAGCAACACAGTTTGCCAAGTTCTACAAACTCTTATACCAAATGCTGTTCGTAGAACATTGTTCGCTGCATCTTTGCGTCTTGCATTCTACATACAAGCTGTCCTTCGTTGAAAGCCAAAGATAAACTTCCATTGTTGGCAGCATCCATACACACATAACAACTTATTCAATTCTGTGTAGCCAGGCTTTACATGATTGATTCAAAAAGATTTAAAGCAACTAATCCTTTTAATAAGTTTAAACAGCATAATGAGAAGATTATCTCAAACAAGTGATGTGTTAGTGCTATACATTTCAAACAACCTGATCACACATGAACGTGTGTTATTATTTATGTAATAATTTACCAGAAACTTCAACTAAGTCAGCAAGAATTATAATAATTAGGACAGAAGAAAAACAATTTTGATTCCCATCACCCTTGGTATAAAAATTATGGTCACCATTATGAATGTAGGTTCATAGTGAGTACAAACACATTTCGTGAACGAAAACGGGTTTACATATATGGATGACAAGAATTTTGATAAATGTAAACTGACTACTTCTTCGTAATACTTTGAAGGCTGTTAACATGTCCACTTTATAAGTGGTTTCCAGAATGCGTTTGACAATAGATGAAGACTTACTTCTGTCACTTGCCCTTATCTAATCTGTTGAGTTCATTTGTTTTTCAAGCCACTTGATTAAATGTTGAACCATCCTTAACTGCATATCATTATTACTCCTTCTTAAGTATATAGGACCACACAAAATCATTTGCCAGCATGTTAACAAAAATAGAATTCAGTAAAAGAAACAATTCTATTCTAGAAAATACCATTTTGTCAGATGATGCAGTATCTGTATATAAGTTATCAGAAGCTGTGACTGTTCAGACAGGATCACGAACTCGATGTAAATAAGTGGCTTGTTCAGTTTTTTGGCTAGCATGACGTCACTGGATTTTGACCAATAGTTTTCTTTCCAATCTATTTCCATTATCTTTATTACAGATACCAATTTTTTATTCAAATCCTAGTCACATTTTCATTTCTAATATCCTTCCTCTCAATCCTCATTTTAGTAAAAACAGTCACTTTTCAGCTTTAATCGATAGGTTTCTACTGCATATGTTTACGAATTTTCTACGTGTTATCTCCAATATTATACAATGTTTACCCTTTGACTTACATTTCAATTAGCTTTGTTGCTAACTGAATACTGTCTTTGAAATTCGTTGGTCCTTAACGTGGTGTTTTTAAACAATTATGATTCTTTACAGCCATAAGAAAGAAATTATAATAACAGTCCTTTTTTGCTGAGCAATGTTATTTAGGTGGAACGAGTAATGATTAGTTCAAAGCTCCATATCTTCAGTTACTTAAGGGTGTTCTGTAAGTATTTTGTTCAAGCTTGAAATTTGCATCTTGCAAATCAAAGTGACCTTGATCAGGAATAATGGCCAAGTTATGCGCAGCAGTTTACAATTCATTCTTCTTCTAGCTAGCAAACTCAGTATTCATGTCCAAATAGTAGTTAAAAATGCATAGAACAGAAACTGAAGCTCTTCCGCGAGAATGAAATAAAAAAGGAGAAGAAGACAAAAGTGGAAGGAGGTGTGCCAAAGAAGGAGCATAGCTGAATACCCAGTTTGATTCTTGCTGCTAGTTTTTGCAGAAGGGATATACGAATACGAAGTGCTAGGTGGCATATTAATTCAATTAGACCGTGACAAATTTCACCCCGAAACGAATGTCCAAATTTGGCTGTGTGGCACATTGATCTAATCAGCTGAAATTCAACTACAAGGTCCCAGGTTCTAATCCTATCACATATACACAAGTTTAAGCAGTCAGGTAGCATCATCCCTCACACAGAAGCTATGGCTCATTACTTATTGCATTAACAAGCACAGTTTATTCCTTGAAATGTTGGGATAAATGAAGCTGATCAAACGCAATCTATGATAGTTTGAAGCATCAGAGGCAACTTTTGAAATCCGCTTAGCTGTTATCAAAGTTCAGATGGTAATGACAGAAGAGTATCTCATATTTGATAACCGGCTTTTTCTAAGCTATACGTAAAAGAGGACTAACTTTGTATTTCATAGGACAACACTTACAAATTGTACATATTTATCGATAAGCTTTCTAATAATTTAGCGATAAAATGAACCATAAAATACCAACCTTTGTATAATGCGTTCTTGGAAGTTAATATAAGAACAACAAGTAGAAATTTTCGGGGAACTACCTTCTAGCTCGATAAAAATGAACTCTAAAAATCATGTTTTTCCGCTACGTAGCCAAAATAATGAATGTAAATAAAATTCTAAAACTCGTATGCAAATCTTCTGTGTATCGGAAATATAAAACTAATCGAGATGAAACTAAATCATGTCATACCCTGTCTTCTATTCAACTGCAGATATAAAGATAAGATTGAAAATACAGAATAACAACAATTTCAGAAAGTTTTGTTCATACCAGGGTTTTTGTCTACACCGTATACTGTATATAAAAATACATTTTCTTTCCATTGAATATAAATTACAACTCAGCATGTTTGAAATTTTTTTTCTGTTTTTTACTTATTTCGGTTGATGTAGCCTTACTCTTGCAAGAATTCAGAGTTTCGTAATGTTGTTCTTTCCACTCTGTTCTTCATTCCTACTGATGTCTTTTTGACATTGTAATGAAAAGGAAATAAACTGACATACGAAATGATAAAAGATTTGATTTCACTTCAGTAGAAGGTATGGAACACTACGGAAGATATATTCATTCAGCTTCTTTCGGTTTTTATTGGTTGTTAACGATTTCTTTGGTCGTTGAACGGCGAATAAATGTAGCTATAACTTAGGCTACTTAGTGGTTAAACTTTCTTCGATCTAAGCGGCTTAGAGATAATTATACGACTGAGAAGTCTTTCACTCCATGAGTGTTTTTCCCCGCATAAATATTCCCACAAATATGAGAATTAACGGAGTGGAGAAAATTATATGATGGGCAAATGATTCTCATTATTTTGGTGTACGTATTTCTTATTGACCTGGATACAGCCCATTCTCACAAACTGACCCACTCTGCCCAAAAGTGATAAGAAATGTAATTGTATGTATAAATGCGAAACTAATACTTAAGCACTTCAAACACTACCTATGCTCGTTGGATTTTTCAACCACTTGACAAGTTAGAGTTATCGGTTTGGAAAAAGTTTGAACAAGTCACAATATATTAGCTAATTTAGAGAAAAATTAGGCTTTATCATCACTTTTATGCGGATACAAGTACTTAATAAAGGAAAAGTCAGTAAAAGTAACCTTTTTCTGGTGTTTTTTTCATTAGAAATTGCTAATAACATTTATTATATTTGCTATCAAGCAATCTGTAAATCACCGAAGTCTCCAGCAACTGTCATCCATGTTTCGCATTAACGTTATCTGTTGATTTTCATCAGAAAATATCAATTTCAGGTTGGCATTATGCAACAATACTAAAGGACTAGTAATGCCCACATGAACGTCATACTGCATTCATGTAAAACTTTGATCAGTAGATACTTGTCTATCATAACAAGATTGTCGAAATACGACTACGATTTAGGATAGGCAGTTCTTGCGCAATTTGAAGGTTTCTGCTTAGAACGGTATTCTGTCACTTTTATGAGAGAGTTACGGTTAGGCTCTATATTCACAATTTCAGAAACAATGGGTAAGCAGTTTGACTTTTTATACTAGAAGACAAGGTCAAGAAAAATATAAAATCCAAGTGATATTGTATAAGCTGACTTTTAAGTGCCTATTATGACGAACTTTAACTATGGCGCTTACTATTTTCATCACCATATCTTCTGATAATAGGTTCACTTGTCTTTCATTTCTGGTTTTGGTAGAAAATAGTCTTCATGTAATTTGTCTGATTTCAAGCATTATTCTAGAAATTTCTCTTACGTCGGTTGTGAAACACCATAGGTATTCTACTTGCTGAGTATGTTTTATCAATGATTTTGGTTTAAGCATAATTTAAACATTTTAGTAGTGAAAACTGGAGACGTAGTTTGGACTCTGTGTTACACTACACTGATACATGTGGAGTCAATAAGTGTTGTTTAAATGTACACGTAGGTTACTTAAATTTTTTAAAGATGCTTATGTCTATTTTAGTTTCTAAAAAAAACAAATTTTTGGTGACAATGCCAATATGTATACAACTGAATAATGGTACACTACATGAACAAATCAGCTTGGATAACTTCCTATTATACAGATATAATCAATTCCATATTGCCAGAAGCAAACACTTACATTTTCAATCTTTCATGTCTAGACTTAATGGTTACTGAAAACTTACATGAAAGCTTACCCTGAAGTTATTTTCTCCAGCGAAATGTTTCTATAAAACGTAAACAAAACAAGAATTATATAAAACATTGGGTAAGGCAAACTGTAAATAGTTTGCACTTTGATGTCACTTGTGAAGGTTAGCCAAATCAATTTGTTTCACAGAGCTAGTTAAGAACTGGTATCATCAATAAATAAAATCAAGTGACGAATAATACTCAAAAATAATTAGATGATGATCTTGTGATGATCGTAAACAGAAGACCACGAACTGCATTAGCGGGAAAATATTCAGGAGCCAAGCGAATTACCATGTTTTGAACTTCTTGCAGGCTGCTTAAATTAAAACTTGACAGGTACTTTCATTTGTCACATCCATTTATGTGTATCAATTTGCGCATATCTGTCGGAGCATTTATATTGATAGATTCGACATTTTGAACATGTCCTGAAAAGCCAACGACTGATAGAAGCAAGTATTCACAACAAAAGTTACTAAGCTCTTAGTAGACACTTAGTATCACTCAGATGGCTTTGAACTGTTCGAAATAATTAGTAGACATAAAAATTCAAATTTTCATCGCTTCACCTTAGCCAGTGTGATCAAACGCTTGCTACCAGACATATGTGTTCCAAGGAGAACTATCATCAGTGTTCAACTACCAAAGTAGACTGATTTCTTAACAGTTCGCTTGTTAGATTACATCATCATCCTGTTATTAGATTTTCAGCTCACACTAAGTCTCAATTTTAACTTGATGGATTCTAATCCTTGAGTTTCGATATATTTTTTTCGGATCGATTTGTTTCATCTCTTGTTCTAAGTTCAACAGTGTTCGTTTTTAGCTGCATCTAAATATTCAGAGAGCTTTCCTTCCAGTGAAATATGCATTTATGACATAATTACATGACAACTTGATTTGTTTCGATTCGCACAGTTCCCTCATTTTACTACATCGTTGTTCCATTCTGACTAATTTCAGTGAACTAAGGTATTAAGTTTGTATTATAATATCTTGTTTCTAATTGTCTGCGATGCAAGCAGTTGATGAGAATTGCTAAAGCGATAAAATGGATTAAAATTAACCTGCTCGAATGTTAATTCTTGCTCTTTTAACTCTGATAAACGGAAATGTATTTATGAGATAATACGATTGTCGAATCTTCCCTTCCTTAGGAATTTCTGCTTTAATCTGAACAAGTGACGTACAAAGTAAATAACAAAATATATGAACAGCAACTTCTGAATGAAATAATTGCTTGGTGATTGACAGTAGTCCTTCGTCATGTTTCGAAATCACCAGTTAGACATTCTTGTATGATTACAGACTTAAGTGACAATGTTCCCACTGAGACCTAAGCATACCAGCCATCACTTGAAATGCTAAGGTGTTGGTTTAGATGCCCACTCATGTCGAAATTTATGTACTCACATTTGTAATTCCCGTTGATTATGTTACCACACTGAATTGCTTAGTTTCTGTCAGGATATTTTTTCCTAGAACTGATACTATGATGCTAACTTGAGTTTCATTTGAGTTATTTGGCTTAGAAGTAGTTAGTATTCGAAACTAAGATGCATATTTCGTTGTACTGGAAACATATTTTTGCACACATCATCACCATCAATAAAACAGTTAACAAGTTTGAACTACGAAATCACTTTTTTAAGAAATATGGTTCTCTACCATCTACTTAAGATCTTGTTTTTCAAATATCAACTAGTATACCGAAGAGTGCATTGATCAGTGATTTTAAGAAATTATTTATCAGTTTGTGAACTTACCCTTTCTTATCACTAATTTACTATGCATGTCTTAGGTTTTTTACCATGGTATTCTTTAATGAATGGTAATTTATTTAATAGATGTTATACCAATGAAATGTTAATAAACACTCAAACAATCTTAACCGTACAAATATAAGCTGAAGTTTGCCCACCTAAAAATTTATTTCTATCACCATTCCTGTGCATTTTATTCAGTTTTCTTGCTTAAGTTGACAGCTAATGAATGGAGAAATAAAAACTAAAATTATTACTAGATGTGTAAAGATAAAGATAAACAAATGAATGCACTTACAAGCGCAAATAAAGCTCAATTATCTAAAAAGATCTTTTTATGTATACGTATGTATCATGCCGCATAAGTCAGGCAGACAAGGACTTATTAGGTAGCTACACTGATAACCAAGATTAAGTCAGATAAAGAATTTTAGGGAATTTTTATTGGGTAGGCTCATCCAGGCTCTATTTAAATCAAAGTATGCAAAATACCTGCCTGCAATTTTTATGTCATGACACACAAACATAAGTATTTATAAAGCTGACGTTTATACAAGTAGTAAATCATTATGATTATAAAAGCATCCTATTGTTCAGTGTACTAACAATCGTAGAATGTTAGACTTACACAATAATGGACTCTTTCGTAAGTGAAAATCCATGTTGTGTGCATACAATCCTCCTATGGAAGTGCAATTAAGTGGTATGAAGATCACACCGTCAAGTCTTATGACAAACAAAAACCATAACATTGTAAAATTTACCATTTCATTCTCTATTTTGACTTTCCTGTGATGTTCCTGTTTCAGATACCCGATTAATAAAGCCTTATTGTGCTGTCGGCACGCATTTCTGACAAGTGACTAAACAGCTTACTCCGGTAACCTTAGGTGTGATTATTTGTTTTGTTACAAACTTGTCATTGTTTGAACTTTGATCTTCGTGTTGCTTCTCACTTTTTTTACTGGGTCAGTGTGAATATACCTATTGATTACTCTCTTTTAAAATACCAAAATGGCAAAATTCCCTGGAATTCTTTATTTTTCTTGCAACTTAGACTTTTACGTTTCCGTAGTCAAATTTATGCCAAAACTATCTGTGTGTACTTATAAGAGTTAAAACAAAATGGGACTTTAATACATGTTGATATTTATTCAAAATTTTACAAAAATGAAAGCCTCTGTTTCCTGCATAGTGAGTTTATGGTTTATGAAATCTATTTTTCAAGTGTTATTAGACATGCCTCCTTAGATTTTGTTTTTTAATCTACATTATCTCAAGTTAAGGCATTTTCTAACTATTTAATTGATTTGCTCACAGTGTAGCTAAACCTTCTTCATTACTGGGAAGACTATCAATGTGTCCGTTTTCATGGATGCTGCTCTGATAAACTGCAAATTCAATGACCATCTTTTGATGTAGCTCCGTTCATATTCGTTCTTCTGTAGGTTTGAAGTACTACTATGAGTCTCCACTCTTACGAACAGTGTTTTGCGCAACTACTTTTGTCTTTTTGAATCGTTGCTACTGTAACTGACAATTTTACTGACTCGAACTCGATTCCTGTGCTCTAAATTTTCTTATTTTCCTAAATTGACCTTTTTGATTACGCTTAAAAATGGGTGTCTGCTGCCTTCTTTACTTATAGATTCGAAGTCATTAAGAAGGTTATTGATTGGTTTATAAGCTTCTTCCATCATGACTGTTAATAATGACGACTGTATAATTCGCACACGGTATGTAAAGTTTAGGACTACAGTTTCCAGTCCTTGTAGTTCTGCTTCAGCTTATGTTCTGGACAAAGTTGGTCACATCAATGTTCTAAATCTGAAATAAAATGTCGTAAGATATTATTTAACTAGTTTCAGTACTAAAAAGTATTTCATAACAAGTGTGGGAAATATCTATCAACTCTGAAACGTATTACTATCAGTACTCATTTAACTCTTGGCCTTCCTGATATTCACCTGACTTTTGGATTATACATTTAACACGTACCTTGTCATGAAAATTCACGTTTGATGTGTCATCTTAAACTGTACTTAAAAATTATCTATACCATATGATAAACTTGATGAAACTTGATTCAGAACTGAAGTGGAATAAAAACGATAATAAGTTTGATTTTAGGACCCAATGATTTTTCACTCCACAATGTATTTTATCATGGTTCTCACTGTGGGCTACTTCCATGTACAAGTTCAGAATTATATACTGCTTATAGGAGAGCCGATTGACGGTTGATATATAAACGTCCTGGAACATTTTGAAAGTGAAAATTTGCATTTTCAATCTTTAATTGGATTAAAAAGACTCTGCAGATGATCTGCTCCTAAAGCATGTCATGCAAGATATACAAATCATTTCACATCTAATATTAAAAATTCTAAAACCTTAAGTTTCACTTTTTTACGTTCACCCTAATCCAGCTTTCCCTGTCGCTCTTCAAATTAGTATTTGAAGACTCATTTATTTAATAATATTACTACATCAGTAAACCAGCTGTTCATTTAGAAACTCAATCTATCAGGTCAATGAAAATTCGTTCACTTGTTCAGTACCAAAGATTTAATTCTCTTTTTTGAAAGTAATGCGAAATTTTCCTGCAACGTTTTATGGGGAAGCAAAAATTTGAAAAGAGCTATACAAAAGTATGGAGAAGAAACAGATCTAATTTTAATTTGATGCAATTAACTGAGGAATCGAAGCAGAAAATTCATTTATTTTATTAATGTCTTAATAATTTCTGGTAAATTAAGAGTAAACGACCGATAGTGTTTCTGAATATGATGCTAATAACCATATTTTACAGTCCCAGTAGCAATATATATACATATATATAGGAATGCTGTCTGATGTGACTGTTAAATGCCAAAATGGCAGAATGTGTACCTTAAATTCAGCTTAAATTTACGATTTCCACAGATGATTGGAATTAGACATACAGAAAAGAGAAAATCCACACTAAAAGACATTCCAGTTTGAAACGGTCAACTTCAGGTTTTGAACTTTGGTATAAAAAAATATGATTCTTCGATTCAGTTGTGATTTAAAATGATATTATTCACCAATCGAGAGAGAATACAAACTAGCAACAGCATATTTTGAAGAGCACAGAAATAGCAAAGTTCATCAAGTAAGTAACACTACCAATGAATTAATGTGGAACTCGCTGTCATAACTTGTAGATAAAATATTACCTCATCGATAGTTTTGACCTCTTTCTTCAAAATGAATTCTTTCGACCTTAGGTTACTTCCGCCTTAAGAATTACGATGAATGGATCCATACACTGGTTGTGAGCAGTGATGTTTGCCAGTAGTGAAGTAGTTGATAAAAGTTTAAGTGCAAACGTTATTTCATGTCAAATAAAATTAGTAATAAGTCACAACTACATTAAGTGTTCCTTTTCTAAAAATGTGATTTTTGTAGCCATATTATTCTGCATTTCAGGTATTTTGCTTGATTTTTGATGTGATATAGTAGGAGATATAGAAGAATGCAGATTTTCTTCAGTATCAAATTAGACTGAATTTCATCTGATTATACATCCAATTAATGATTCACTACCTTCGCATGTGTATTTAATATTTTTTGGAAGTGTACTTTCATATAGGTTTATATCTTAGATGAAAATAATAGAAATGTAGGCAGTCATTTATTTGATATAAGTGTACTCAAATAGTTATAGGGCATTGTTCGAAAAATAAGTTTAATAATTGTGACAGGGATTAGGATAGCATATATAAGGAAGACATCATCAGAAAAATAAATTCTGAAATTTCAAAATGTCTTCTTTATAAAAATCAGTAGAAAACTATTTAGATCACCAAACCCAAGGCTCACATCCTGGCATATGCTTTTTGACATTGCCAAGTATTTTATATGTTTGTTGGAGTAATAAAATTTATTGCTTATTCTGAGTATGGTAAAGAATGTTTTAAACGAATTTCCGGCACCCAACGGTCGCACTATTTCTGTTCAAGTCAAATTATTTTCTCAATATGAATGTAAAGCGCAATGTTGTAGGGTCGAACAGATAATGTGCTTACCACGTTGCACGTAACTCAGAAAAAATTTTGTTTGCCTCTCCCACAGCTTTTAAATTATTAGTTGTATGCTGACGATTAGGATTGAATATGCTGAGTTTTATTTATTTTAATTGGTATGGAAGTTTCCAGAGAGGAAATCCATCGGACACAACAATTTTGGTATGAAGCGAAATTCATCAGCGACCTTCTTTCAAGAATAATAAATATGGTAGCAAAGCTCGTAAATTCAAATGCTTATTTACATGTGTAGGGATAAAATCAGAAAGTAAACGGAAGAGTAATATCTTCATATTACAGATTTTATCATTTTATAGGAGCAGTTTCCACTTTCATTTTATAACAGTAAAAGTAAGACTGGAAAAAGTTTATTACAATAAATATGGAAGTATTCTGTAAGATTTGTGAGGTGTATAGAACTAGAAATTAAATTAGTATAATTTTCTTTCATGATTCCTGTGTCTATTTCAAGTTCACTAAATACGTAGGGTGAAAACATAATTTTCGTTTCGCAAAATGAAGCAATGAAGTTTATTTGAAATGTATGTACACGTTTTAAAAAGTGATCTGTTTGTTCCACCGGATAAATTTCCTAATTATAACTCTATACAGGTGTAATTTTGGATAAAGATTGCGCTTCAGTAGGAGAGAAGTATAAAAATGTAGTTTCAAACAAATTAGTTGTTTACTGAATATCTGGATATAGTGATTGAATTCAAAGCCAAAGCATGGTTAGTTTAAAGATTCCTAACTGTCTTTAAGCAAAACTTTATGATTTACCATCTGAATTCTTCACTTCAGCTGGATAAAAAATCAGTGATTCATAGCTAGCAGACGCATTTATGCTGCCTAACTAGAACAAACGCTCTGTGAAAAAAATGAAACTGACACCCACAAAACTATTTTATATAGAAGTTGGTGAACCGAAGGTCAGGGAATTTCAAAGCCACTGGCATAAACTTGAACAGAGACATGTAAACTCTGAATTGTCGTAAGAACTGTTCTACTGAACGGCACGGTGAGGGGTAAGAAGAATAGTGAAACTCACTGCACTCACTTTTCATTCTCTGCCTACACATTCACAGACTGCAGCTTGGTTGAGACAAAGGGCCAGTTGTGTTTCAAATCATATAGCCTTCTATTGAAAGATGGCCGCCCCTTCTAGAGCATTAGAACACCAATATCGTGTTGGTTCGAGCACTCAAGCGAATGCACAAAACCTCTTCTGAATTATTTTATATTGGTAGCCCAGGGAGGAGTGAAAGTACCTCAAATACGGACTAAGAAGTCTGTGAATAACTTCGAGCAGTGAAGTGTAGCGAAGGTTAGGACATGGAAAAGGTCAAAGCGTTTGGTAGCAAGTAATTAAACATGTCAGAAAGTGGAGCAGAAATAATTATAATAATTCACTTTATTCCAACGGTCAACGGTTGGTAAGACTATTGAGGAGAGGGATGGGTTAGCGGTTCAGCCGCAACAAAGACGACTGGAACTATATGTGGAACACTAAGAGAAATAGTTCGGCTTTCTTCTAGTTTCTATTCCGTTACTGGTTACTCAGTCATATGCTGACTGGATGCTGAGAGACTTTCGATGCACTTAAGAAGTCCAGAAAGCTGGAAACAATCTGGAATGACTAAGAGTAGCAAGACCGGTCAAACGGTATACTACCTGGGATATTTAATTATGGTGATCTCTAATTGCTATTTAGATTAACTAAAGTGTTCTCCAGGATATAGGAATCAGATATGATCTCTTCTAACTGACCTTAGTCCTCTTGTGATAGTTACAGGGGAATCAGCCTGACGAACATAGTGTCTAGGATCTTATTATATTTAATTCGCAAACGGCTTAGAGAAGCTCAGGAACGGCGAATGAAACGAAACCCGGCAGGTTTCAGGCCTCTTCATAATTGTATCAACCAGACATTTGTCTTCCATGTTCTGGAACAAAGCCATGGTTATTGGAGCCAAAAACTCGCTGTCACTATCCACCTGAAGGTATCATTCAACTCGGTTGATCAAGCTGTCCTGTGACCATGTCTGTCATGGAAGTGAGACGGTGGTTATATTCATCACTGTAGGTGTCTCCCTGTTAGTTAATCTTTAAAAGAACCGTAAGCATTAGAAGAGATTCTTCATTAAATCTTGGAATACAAAGATATCAAAGTTGTGTTGGGTCATATGCAGACAAGATGCAGTTTGATATGGACACCCAGAAAAGCAATTTGAAAATTTATAAAAAGCTTTTCTCACACGCAAATACAAACTGATGCTTCAGGACCTGTCCGTGATGGCGTCTCATCTAATAGTAAGTGGTGCGAAGGTCCAGGGCGCCAACCTATGGTGGATAATATTACGACGAAATCTCAGCACGGATATAAGATCGCCGATTGGCCTCCGATAACAGACTATATTGATAGTGTTTATGTGAAATCCAACCGCCTGTTTAGGGATGATGCACTTCGCTCCTTTCTATATTTTGGTTGTGAAACATAAGTATCGAAAGCAGAGGACACAAGAAGCCTTCTAGTCTTCAAACACCATGACCCTTTTAAAGTAAGTTGAATCGAAGTACGACCGATTCACTAACTTAGATGTCAGTGGAAGAGCTTTAAGTAGAAGAGATGCATCAGTAGATGATAAGGCAGTGAAACTACATTGACTCAGATGTTTGAGAAATGTGGTATACATGCCTAATCTCCGTCTGCCCCTTCTCAAATTGTTAGGTGAATTAGGTTTACACTGCAAAAAATTTAAGTGGGACAGACTAGAACATGGTGTCAGTCCATGAAGTCTATGACTATTGGCCGGGTCCATATAGGGAAATGTAGACTTCCCAGTAGGAAAGGCGTAACTTTAGAAATGATCAGTTAGAGACTCTGGCTGACATAACTCAGAGTCGATCTGTAGCGCATACGTACCGTACACTATCTCCCTCTTGATCGTCTTGCTGAATTCCAGTATCCTTTCATTACTTCTTGTTCACATTTCATAACTCAGCTATTTTTAACTTTCTCACTGATTTCTTTCCTTCCATCTTAAAGCGTTGTCACCGGGTGCACTGATACGGGGCGTGGAAACAAGATTTACTACACGATAACAACAGGTTCTTTGTTTCGGTTGTCCTTATGTGTCTGGTCCCACGAGACTAATTGGATTATAATAATGAGTGTACATGGGATGATCATTATCCAAGCACGATTTATAAGACGGTGGAATAAATCTAATCTTGCATAATCACAGCTTCACCGTTCTGGAGCGTTAGCACATTGAGAAAATTGTTGAAAAGTGAATAGTTATTATTATCATTATTCAAGTACGTTGGGACACATAATATACTTAAAGTTCGTCTACTGACTATTGTGCAGGTTCGATTGATATACTTTATTCACTGCTGAGTACCTAGAAACAGACAGCTATATCAGTTATATCGGTTATGATCAAACTAGTAAAAAATAACAGACCTATTGGAAAATCGAATCAAACTCAGTACCGGTAGTCATGATATAATTCAGCAAACTATTATCTTCTGAAAAAAAAGTCTATTGAAATCACTGGGAAACTCATTTCAACCGTTAGATTATCCAAGTATACTACCAGTTCCCTTTCTTGTACCGTATATTAGCATATGACGGTAGCCTGCTTGAAAGTTGAGTCCCCAAATTTATTCATCGAACACTTTTCATCTAATTCTTTTCTTTCAATTTGTTTTAATATGTCCTTTGAACGTATCACGTATTCTTGCACATTTTAAAACTGTTTACAACTCTCCGTTTCTCGAGTCAATATCAAAGCAGAGAAAAAATCTTACCTTGTATGACAAATGGACTTTTTGGCGCAAAAAAGTACATCATATTTCTATCAGTCAGATGCTTAGCTTGAGTTGCAGAGTTTTGTACCGTCAGAATGCACTGTCACCGCCAAAATTAGGCTTGCATTTCTGTTAATTCTTCATTATAGACCGGATGCCCATCTAGAACCAGGTGGCTATTACACATTATTGCCTTGAATACTCCAACTAATAACATCATCCCGATACAATAAACCTTTCATCTGAAACCATTGTTCTGGGAGTGAATTTGTTAAAAAATTACATGCTGAGAATTCCATACTGTCATAAATATTGTTTAGAATAAAGAGACTATTATTATTATTGTATTATCAGTTAGTGGTTTTGTTGTTTTGATGAAAAACCTTGGAGTTATCGAATAGACGAATAATTATAATAAAGTTCTAAGGATTTAAGCCATGCAGTTAGGATGATTCTGATTGGTCACAGGTAAAATTAGTTGACACAGGGCTTCGAAATCTTAACTCTCCATTACACCGAAAATGTGGATGATTTAACGAACACAAGACAAATCTTAAAAGATAAATGATAACAGAGACTCTATCAATCTCAAAACTAAAAAACCAGAAGGCATTGTTAACATGAGTAAAATTGAACACAAATATTTAAGGATCAAGCCAAATTAAATGTTGACTACGGAAACGGCCATGTTTCATTTGCTAAGAAACAGATTAACAGTCAGTTCAATATCCTTATAGTTTATATATTTTTCAATGAGATACAAAATTTCGGAAGTAGAGAGATTATTTTTCAATCTATACAGACAAAAGCTTACTTAAATATATACATATTCTTCACAGCGAAAATGTTGCAAATAACTTTATGTGCTCCATCTATTGAAAATATTTGTTTTTTAACTTTTCATCACATGAAACAGTGGATTGCATTTGTCCTTAGGAGATTTTGAAGTGATTGATTGATTTCAAAGTATTTGTTAACGAAAGTAGGAGATTCCTCTTCCGGTACAGACACTAAAATTAACTGACCGAATGTCTCTTTCACTCCTATTAGCTGATAAATCTAAACGTAAATGGGAAAGTTAGATGAAAGTAATGCCTTCGAAATTTTCTTTTATTTAACATCTTTTAAATAATTTGTTTATCATTGGTAACAATAATGAAAACATTATTAATTTGATGAATTTGTTTGATCATGTTAATTCAAATATTGCCTTGATAGTAATGATAATAATTATTATTATTATTAGTCCCTTGAGTTCCTAGTGGAACATAGGGCTTCAGTAGCACGTCTCCAGTGAGCTCTGTTCTCTGAAATCTTTTGAACCTGGCTCCACGACAGCCCACAAACTCTCATTTCTTCCTCACACGACCTCTCCATGTCACCCTCACCTTGGACGTCCAACTAGTCGCTTCCCATGGGGATTCCACTCGACTACCTGGCCTGACGCGTGATGTTACTAGTCGGCGTTGTCAGTGTATGCCCAATCCATCTCCAATTCCTTCTTCTGCATATTTGTGGAGCGATAGGTTCTTGGTTGGTTCATTCCCACAGTTCCTTGTTGCTTATTCTTATCATTCTGGTCATCTGATCTTCAGTAACAAGCCAGCGTAGGCGGTTGTTGATGAATATCTGTAGTTTGTTGGAAATGCCTTTCGTAACGCGCCAAGTCTCTCAACCATCACATAGAAGCACTGACTTGACGTTGGTGTTGAAAATCCGGATCTTGTTCCACATACTGAGTGCAGTGCAGAAGATCTCCACACTGGTTTCAGGCTAATGAACACCTGTTTTGCTTTTCCGATTCTGACTGGCTTTGACATCCTCGTCTGTGCCACCTGTAGTTGAAACAGTGCTTCCTAGATAGGTGAAGGAGGTTATTTCCTTTTAGTTTCTCCCGTTTTTGGTGATTGGAGTTTGTTGTTGTTGTTGTTGTTGTTAGAGTTGTTGGTGGGGTATCTTCATCACCTCTGTCTTCTCTATATTCACTTGAAGTCCCGTCTTCGCTGCCTCTTCTGTCAACCTGTTAGTTTTCGCCTGTACATCTTCAAGTTTGTGTGACATCAGGCACAAGTCATCGGCGAAATCCAAGTCTTCTAGGTTCTTTTCCGCAGTCCAGCGTATCCTCCACTTCTCGCTCTCCACTGTTTGCTGCATGATCCGGTCCAGTCGACCACAATCAGGTTGATCGTCAGTGATAGTAGGTGGCAGCTTTGTCTGACTCCTCCCTGCCTTCACTTCAAAAGCATCACTGAGCTTCCCATTGTGAATTACCCTGCATGTGGCATCTTCATAGAGTTGTTGAATGAGGTTGATAAAGGTTTGCGATATTCCGTAGTATTGAAGCAGTTTTCAAATTACCTCTCGGTCGACGCTGTCAAAGCCTTCTCAAGGTCGATGAAGTTGAGGTAGAGTTGAGTTGACTGCCATTCCACACTCTGTCCAATGATGATGCGTAGTGTGACGTTGCAATTTGGTCTGCACATGATTTTTACTTCCTGAAGCCTGCCTGCCTGTTCCGGTCGTAGTTTGAATCCAGTGCATCCTTTAGTCTCTCCAGGATGATGCAGCTTAATATTTTGCTTGCTCTGGGTGGACAGGAGAGTGATTCCGCGCCAGTTCTTGCAAACACTGAGGTCTCCCTTATTCGGCAGTTTGACGAGGCAGCCCTTCTTCCAATCGCCAGATACCTTCTCTTCCTTCCACACCTTCTGCAATAGTGGTGTGAGCATGTCCGCTGTTGTCTCTGCATCTGTTCTCAGTGCTTCTGGCGGTATTCCATCTGGTCCTGTTGCTTTCCCGCATTTCAGTAGCCTAATGGCGTTTAGGACTTCCATTTTTGTTTGAGGATTTATGTTCACTTGTAATTCAGCGGCTGCAGGTGGTATTTCTGGACGAAGTGCAGGTGGTGGTCGATTCAAGAGCTTCTTGAAGTGGTCGGCCCATCGTTTCCTCTGTTTCTCTTCTTTTGTAATTAAATTTGTTTTACGATGTAGGGTTGCTAGCCCTATGCCCAACCTTCCCTCTTTACCCGGGCTTAAAACCGGCTAGTAACTAGTGAACTAGTTAACCAGGCGAGGTTTGATAGTAATGATGAATTAACTGAATTCAGTGAAAAGTACCATAGGTGAATAGGAGTCCAGTGTATTTAGTCAATAATCCATAGGTGACTGATCATAGTATTACTGCTAAACATAAACGTTTTTTTTAAAGATTTTTCCACAATTACAACTCAAAGATAATAAAGATCACTGAGTCATTTTCGATTAATAACATAGTCAAAATCATCTGTTTTGAAAATAATAATGCACGGTTTCAATTATCCCGAACTATTTGACCTACTAGAAGAATAGTTTATTATTAGATCTTCTTATGAAACAATAATTTTTATTTGTAAGCCATTTTATTTGTTACTTTATAGTTCAGAAACGACTAAATGATACCGTTCTGTTAAATTCATCTACTGAAAGTCATATTTAAGTAACATGTGTTCCGACAGGAAACAATAGTTGATTTAGGTAGACTGTATATCAAGAGAAATATGTATTTTTTTCAAAAGGAGTTAATGTCACAACATGTGTTGCAGATTGATTTCACTAAGCCAAATTTTTTACTCAAAATAATACTGAGAACTGGCAAATAAGCAACTTATTCTGTATGATTATTGCTACATGTCGGTAAACCCTTTATACACAATGCAACAGTTATCGTTATCAATAGCACAGTGTAACATAAAGATATTCTGGTGATTTTTAGGTTTCTCAAAGGGGTAAGGACGCTGAAATAAATGATCTTAATGAATGTCAGAACTGCATAAGTTAAAATATGACAACTCGAATCCTTCATATAAACTGAAGATAAACATAAATAGGGTGTTCACTACATAATTGCTTGAGCAATAAATTTTCCTCAGACATCTTTATATTCCTTTGGGTTTTCAAATCTATTTTACCCTTATTTAGGGAGCATTATAAGTCTATCTCAGGGTTTGTATGCGCATAGTTGAAGCGGTTTGGTCGTTTATTTTAATTTTGTAGACAAAATTCAACATGATAAACCTGTAACTTCTAAATAAACAATGCTACTTCAGAGAACTGAAGCCAGTCAGCTTAATCGCTTACATTAATTATTTAGTGATCAGAAATTTATATCGCCTCATTCACTGTTGCTTCTTTACGCAGAATAATCAAGTATGCCTTATTTGAAAGCATCACAAATTTATGTACCTATATTGAATAACAGTGGCCTTATTTGATTCTTGATTTGAAAAACTCTAGCACAACTTTCTGTCCAGTTTGTGCAATAATGAACAACAAGAGCAATATTATATTCACCCTTAGGACGAAACTGGGAAAGAATACACAGACTGATTAATCTGAAGGAAATTGATTCGCCACCGTTGTCATATGTGTTGTTTTGCAGATTTTGGCTGTAATTTCAGATTTATAGGAATAGTGAATAGCGAATAGGGGTTATATCGATGAGGCTAGATATTGTTTTGTAGATTTATCAGCTGTAACAATCCGCGTTTCAACGGCATGAATCTCTCATATAGAGACTTTATGTGCAAGCTGTATTCGGCCGCCAGCGACTGTTCGTCACTGTTCATAAAAAATTCGTTTACAGTATAACTACAGTCACAAATAATTAGACTGTTCAGTTTAATAATCCAATGCATATGGTGAGAACATAGTTATTTATACCTAAGAATAGCGGTGGATCACACTAGAGGGTTCCTTGTTAACTTGATAGCCAATACAAATGTAGAATAGTGTACTTTACATGTTCATTAACAGAGTTGTTAATCCAATATGGTGGATATATGTGAACAGTGAGTGAAGTTTCAAACATGAGATAGGTTACTATAAACAGAAATAATAATGTATTTGGTCTTAAATATACAATAGGAATCACCACTGTGAATAAAACCCAGAAATGTAACTTTGCATCAGTTTTATATTATATCAGAAAGTGTTCATTCTATCTAAGAACATGAAAGTGTTAATAACTTACACTGCAAATTGTGTACATGAACCGTAAATAAAAATCACTAAAATCTCTAGATGGCAAACAGTTCACTTTAGAGGTTTGTAAAGGTTTATTAATTGGAAGTTAGTATTCCACAAAGACTAATATCATTTAGAATACCTCTTAAGACCTGAGGGTCTTGGACAGTGCTAATCAGTGACATGGTTAGAAATGAGGTTTCAGGGAGTTTACATAAAACTTTGTGATGAGTGAGGCAAACTAAGTCAAACGAGAAGACAAATACTCGACATCGACAGTGGATTAAGGTCATACTGTATTGGATATTGACAGAAGTAGAAAAATATATACCACTAGATTGCAACCCGGTGGCTCAATGGTAATGTGCTCACCGTGGAACCTAAATGTCCTGGGTTTTGTCTTTAAGGCCGTCATGGGTACGTACTGCTGAGTAATCACATATAAAGATGAAACAGGTGTTCAGTGCTCCCAGGTTTTCATTGGTCCTCCAGTCACTACCAGTTTTCGACGAACAATACTATAAGTTAATCAGTAACAAGAATAGAATTCGTAGTGAAATCACTTAGTAAAAGGTGATAGAATATCCTGAGTGATTTCTGTCGCTGAAAATAGCGTAAATAACCTGTGTTATGGAGAAGTATTGAATCAATTATATCCTCTGAAAAAAATTTCAAGTAAGAAGGACAAACATGAAATTATTGAAGTGTTTCCGAAAAGACCTTGCATTTTTAAAGAATAACCTTCAATTCAATATTATCAGACGCATAATCTTTAGGTCCGCACATTAGGCATCAGCTAACTGTTAACATTATTATCTGCTTTTTGTATTACATAATGCAATACTTCGACCACACTTTGTGGTGGGAAAGTAAAGATAGTCTTTAAAATGCAATGTATTAGCGAAATGTTATTTCGAACAACCTGTTCATACATAAACTTGTCAGTTTGTTCACAGGAAAATTCGATAAAGGACAGTTCATTCCAGAATAAACGTAAAAATGCAAATAGCAGAAATAAAACAGTCCTAACTAAACCATACTTGGTACGAAAACCTAACTCAATAATACCAAGATTGGTTTGAACTGAGTACTAATCGTTTTTAAATGCATGAATGTGGTTTTAAATCTGTAGATGAACAGAGCTTTGATAAATGCAAACACTTGTCTCTGACTGCTTTATACAACATTTCAAAGCAAGCACCAAATGTAAGAAATAGCAGGAACTATTGATGTTCAGAACTTCAGTAGGACATTTCAGCTGAATACTCAACATACTTGGTCAAATATTCCAATAGGCAATACACAGAAATAAAAGCACAAACGTTACGCAGACTGAGACGTATGCCGAAGCATAATTGATGAGTAATTTCTCGTATATATTTGTTAATGTCATACCCTTTCATCAGTCATATGTTTTGTAGCCAATTTGTCACTAAGCATTTAGCTATCCCTAACAGAATATCATATTCACTTCTCTATGCATATGTGTGTTCAGACATACATGTATACTAACAAACATAGCAGAATGTGATACAATCGTTTATGTGTTGATTTACTTTGTGTTATGACGTGCATATTGTCTTCTCTACTAAACTGAACTAGGATCGTTGTGTGTTTTAAAAAACAGCCGAGGTAAGCGTTATCAGAAATAGGTTATATGGATCAACTTTAAATAGCAGTTGGCTGTATATATTTCCTCAGGAACTGAACACTGCATAGATCTGGATGCTACACAATGTCAGCACTTTTTATCAGTTCCAGCTTAAATCAGTTCTGCATCAGTATTGTCATCATCATTCTTTCTGCAGTCAGCAAAAATACGACTGATAACACCACGTTCTCACTGGATTGAACACCAGCTATGTAAACTGAAATATTGCAGTGTCCAAATCGGTTTCCTGCATATCTACCTCATGATCAGCTTCTTTTAATGTCGAATGAGTCACATGTCTGAAAATGGCAGCTGGTTGTTCTATTCTTCTGCACGTGTAGGGTTGATGTCATTTAGAAGGGTGTCCAGGCTTTCTATGAGATGCATGGTATAACCAGGCTTCCAGCGGATATCAGCTATATCGTTGGTATACCTCTTATGAAGGAAAATACTTCTGATAAAATCGCTAACCAGATTCTTAACACATTGCATCATACTGCTGACTGGTAGGGTTTCTAAAGAATCACTCATCAAAACGCCATCATCTTTTTGAAAATTTCCCCCCTCGCACATGAATTTTGCCTTGTCATGGCATAATTCTGACGAGAAAAAGTTTGGAAAATTAAGAGGGCTAGCAAATAAGACTACTGCAAGTAATATAGTCCCGAAGAATATTAATAATCTTAAACAGCGCTAAATTGGTAAGAAGAGGATTTACATAGAAGAATTCAACAGTTCTGCAACCATCTACCTAGAATATGAAGGGCTAATCGACGCATTTAATACTGGATTAGGAGGGCTGTCACGTTTATTTGTTTTATATAACCTATACAGATGCCAATATTCATATCATATGCGTTTACTGCACTTAAATTCACCTCTGCCAATAAAGTTTATGTTGAGATTTTCCATTTTACGTTTTCCACCAATTTAAGTAACTTCACAGGGGCAAAGTCTGCCATAAATTCACTTTCATCACCAGAAACAAAATATTTTATTTCTATAATCAAACGTGTTCAAAACAACCATGTGTGATTCCTATTCGGGTTTAGTCATTGCAAAGCGGAAAGGATTGCTGAATCCTTTCAGTGCTGTAAAATGTTAACGGAATAAGAAGTTTCTCTATCTCGGAATAGGATTATGAAACCCATGAGCAATATATGTGCTAACTTAGCTCTTATCTCTCACTGAATGTCAAGAGAGGCTGAAACGGGTTAGCTTTGTTGATCATGAGGGTTTTCAAACATAGAATCAGTCACTGGTTTGAAATTTCTTGTTTCTTGGATGAAAATATTAAATCGAAACCGGAGTATCTATTTCTTAGGAACAAACAACTGAACCTATGATAAACGCGTTGCATAACTGTCCAGTTTATGAACAGTTAATTTAAATGGTTATTGGTATTCTGAGATTAGTTCAATTTCACTCTTATATCTTCCATTACTTCTATTATAACGTAACTGCAAGAATTAATAAACTTGACGTGAAAAACCTAAAAGGTGATTGATAATGTAACTAAACAATAATTGAACAGATTGCTCTATATGTATAGCTATAATAAGTTATGTGTTTCATACAGTATTTGCCTTCCCATTATCGCATAAAAATTGATTGACAATAAGAAATTATTTTCAAGACCCTGTTTGTTGTTGATTTCCATGAAAAAACTACAAGAGAATGAAGGAACCCTTTGAAATTATTTCTCCAGACGGTGAATCAAGGTTTAACTATCCTGGATTCAGCTTCACTTCTGATCGTAAATCACCTTTCGTTTCACGTGTTACATAAAGAAACAGAGGCCATCTGTTACAACTCAATATCTACTTTTACAATTTATCAATCCCTGCATTTTACTTTTTCGTCTCTGTTGTTCCCCGTTAATCTCTCCTGGTCTTCTAAGAAAGGACTATGTTATATTGTGTGGGGCTTTGAAAGCCGTCAGTGGGGTGAGTGGTTGTGCTTCTGACTCAGCTGTCAACGACAGATATTTAAATTCTAGTGGGCAACTAGCTACAGATATTTTACTGTCATTAATCAACCACTTGAATCACAGATCTCTCCTTGTGTCTCTTCAGAAATGGTGGGCAGAAACTACGTAAGACTGTACTATCGTACAGCCAAGTGCAGGAATTCAATTGTGCCTTAGCTTTCACGCATATTACATGAGGAAAAAAAGTGTTGGAACAGAACTCACATATCAACTTTGTATTAGTTAACAATGTTGTCTCAATAATTTGATTAAGTGTTGACATGTCTTGTTATTAGTATGCTTTACATTATTGAAATTTTTGTGACAACACAGTTTGGAATGCTGTAGATGAGTGTATATATATATATATATATATATATATATATATATATATATATATAGATATATATATATATTGTTTTTGTTGTAATATATCATGCTCAGAATTCCAAATGATAACACAGTTTATTTAGAATAAAGTGAGCTATTATTATTATCTCGGTGAGTCAATGCACCCTAATGAAACAGAGTATATAAAACTAGTTGAATCTAGTTAGTTAATCAAACTGAAAAACCGTATTCATCTTTATAGAAGTTTATCATCTCTTCAGTTTTCTTGGGGCTTAAATATCAACAGCTTCTGTGATAATCACCGACTATTGGAAACTGTATATTATCAGCTAAGTTTCAGAGGTATATCTGCGAACGTAAAATGCTAGGCGAAATTAGCATATTGTATTGATAAGTTTAGTAGTCATGTAAACAAATCTTAGAAGGAGATTTTCATGCAAGCAGGAAAACGAACGTGATGGGTAGCCAACTTGAAATATTTTGGCTTCTTGTCAAGCAATTCACTAGAGAGCTGACATTTGCGTGTTAAGAAGTATTGACAAACAGAGAATGGATAGCTGCTCTACCCAATGACTATTCAAGTCTAACAACGCTGTTCTCTACAGTTCAGAATAAATAAATTGATTCATTTCTCCAAAAATGATAAGCTTTCGGAATGTAAGTGAATGTGGTAGTGAGTTTTCAGTTTCAGAACGACGAATGCTCATGAAAATTTCGGTGAAAAAAATTGCATATAGTTAAATATTATCTTTTCGGAATGTAAGGATGAAAATATAGGGTTGGTATAACAATAACACAAGTGAAACCCCTTAGAGTGAAATAATCAAAATCAAGTAGACGGCTTATAATAGCAAACATAAATAAATTTTTCACCAACCCACTCTACACATACACTAACTATATTTATCCCTATAGATTGGAAGTAAATTCAATTTACACTACAATAAAATCGTCCTCAGTATCTACTTAATGTATAAAAGATAATCAGGATGAGAAAATTGAATTATATGAAAAATAAAACCAACTTCCACACCTTTCAGTTTATATGATAAATTGAAATGTGATTCTTTTTCTTACTTCTTGTGTTGTAACTTTCCTCCACACTAATTAATTATTTATTTGTGGTAGTTCTTTTAAAAAGTTATGTAATATAAGTCAAAAAGAAATGTCAAGGGACTGTAGATTCGCTTCGGTAGGAGAAGCAAGACAACAAAGTAAAAGTAGCCTGGGTTAATATTCTTATTTTTGGAGTAGGCATTTTTCTTTCATTTTGATGTATTGGTTTTGATATTAGAAAAGAGGAAATAGAGGTGTAACATAGTTAGAAATTTCGCCTCATATGAATGATTACCGTCAAAACAGGTCAGAAGGAAAACCGACAAACTTGTCTTATGTCCAGATTTATTCTTGTGTAATACTAGGCCTTAATCACTTCCACATAGCTGATGGAAAAATTTAAGGAATGTAGTTTATCAATTCAGCTTTGTCATCAAAAATTCTCATTGTCTCAAAAGTGAAGTGATGTGATTTATGGTCGCAGTTTAGAGTTGTTGGGGCTTATTGGGAAACAAATTTTAAGCAAATTACTATTTTCTACAAATTCTAGTCAGGCTTGACAATAACATTTAGAAATTACTCAAATTAGGCCGTGAACATGATTCTTGTTAGTGGAATTCTTGTAACATGAATCACAGAATAACAAGAAATATGATTATGACGGTAAAGGTAGGTCTCTTGTCTTAATGGACTAGTGGATAACACTTAGGCGAGTGAAGCTACAGGGCTTGACGCCCACTGGGAATGGCATCACTCACTCGGATGCAGATGCTGTTGAGGAGTTCGAAATCAGAAAAAACGATGCTTCTTGGAAGCCACTGTCAGTCACTAGCAAGCAAATAACATGACAAATGGGTTTAGGATGAACTATGTCTTTTTATTGCCTCGTCAAAACTTATAGAGGACTAGCTATTTCAGGAAAATGAAATGCTTAGATCTCTGACAAATTATGGAACTAAGGCCAAAATATACATTTTAAATCAAGACAGAGTATGATGATGATTATTATTATATGTAACAACATTTGTTCCTCAATGCAAATTACAAAGAAGCAACAAAGGTTATCCAAACAAAGTTTATTGAACTCATAAACTTCATTAGAACTAGTTGGTTTTGATGACGAGAGTAGAGGCAAAAATTATGTTTACATAACAATGTAGCTATTATTATTATTACCTGTGCTTAAGTCATCTTCCGGATCAGATGTTATTTTTCCACCCACCGCTATAACTTTCGGTTTCTTGAAGATAATAGAGAAACTGTACCTGAGACTTCATTGATGGTTTTCAGCGATCCAAAATGATTTGCTTAAGAAGATAGGAGAAGTGTTTAATCTTGCATCACAACGTTGTTTCTAGTTTAAACAAAAGCCTTAAGTATGTTAGTTGTGCCTTCTTGGATTACACTCATCAGCTTTTGACTCAGTTCCTAAACAACTCTTGTTAAATACGTTTGCCGTAGCTCATGCTGAGTCATAGGTAACAAATTGAATGTATTCTTATTTTTCTGAAAGGAAACAGTATAGTGTCTGTAAAGGTAGGAGCCAAACTCCATTGCTTGCTGAAACTGGTGTGTCTCGAATTCCAGTACTTTCTGCTTTCCTGTTTTCCTTCTGTTTGTGTTTTTTTATTTATTCTGTTGAAACAAATTCTATCAACTATGCTGATGACGTTTAAGTTTCTATGTCAGTTAACGTTCATTTAGATTGCTCTGAATTAAATAGATTCGTGTCCGTTATTGAACTGTGGCCTGTGTCAAGTAGCTTCAAGTTAAATCCTTCTGAGTATCAGACTGTTAGTTTTAGCTTCTGTCGTAAAAAGACTTGTGTGAACCGCTTAAGCTCCATGATGCCTCTTGTATTTGTGGTATTTCTGCAGACAGTGAATCAAGGTTTAATTATCCTGGATTGAGTTTCACTTCTGACCTTTTTTAGTCCTCCCACTTCTTGCTGACTCGTAAAACACCTTTCGTTTCACGTATTACATAAAGAAACAGAGGCTATCTGGTACAACTCAATATCTACTTTTACAATTTATCAATCCCTGCATTTTACTTTTTCGTCTCTGTTGTTCCCCGTTAATCTCTCCTGGTCTTCTAAGAAAGGACTATGTTATATTGTGTGGGGCTTTGAAAGCCGTCAGTGGGGTGAGTGGTTGTGCTTCTGACTCAGCTGTCAACGACAGATATTTAAATTCTAGTGGGCAACTAGCTACAGATATTTTACTGTCATTAATCAACCACTTGAATCACAGATCTCTCCTTGTGTCTCTTCAGAAATGGTGGGCAGAAACTAGGTAAGACTGTACCATCGTACAGCCAAGTACAGGAATTCGATTGTGCAACATGAGGAGACGGTACATCTGATGGTGAGGAATTTATAAAAACCATCTTTATAAGAGGTCCTTATACCTACCTTTAATAACAAACAAGTCTTCGAGAAAACACAACCTCGCCTGGTTAACTAGTTCACTAGTTACTAGCCGGTCCTAAGCCCGGGTAAAGAGGGTAGGTTGGGCATACGGCTAGCAACCCTACCCCGGAAAACAAATCTAACCGCTAAAGAAACTTCAAAGCACAAACAAAATATAAAAAATGAAAACAAACTTATTCCTCGCTGCAATCGGAGAGGCGAAATGACGCCAGTTGGTGAAAGCCTTCGGGAAGCCAATTGGCCGATGTGACTTCTCTCGATGAAAGCGAAAGTAAACGTGGGGACATGGAATGTCCCTATGATGTTTGAACCCAGTAAGGCAGCCCAGATTGCAAAGAAGAGATGAGAAGGTATGACATCGAAGTGCTTGGAATTTGCGAAAGCAGATGGAATGGGAGTGGACTCTCCAAACTGTCAACTGGAGAATCAATAATCTACTCCGTTCACCCAGACGACAACCATGAGCACACTGAGGGAGTGGCTATCATGATGTCCCCAACAGCATCGAAGGCTCTCCATCATGCAGTGGGAACCAATCTCCTCCAGCATAAGGATCATGACAGCAAGATTCAACTCAAAAGGAAGGAAGGTCACAATCATACAATGCTAAGCTATGCACCTACAAATAATGCAGATCAAGAGAAAAAGAAGGAATTCTACAGACAACTGCAGTCAATACTGGACAAGACGTCAGTTGGCGATATCAAAATTCTAATGGGTGGGGCGACATGAATGCGAAACTGGGAGGGCAAAATACAGGAAGAGAACTCATCATGGGTCGAGAGGCGCTAGGTGAAATGAATGAGAATGGAGAATTGTTTGCAGAATTCTGTGTATTCAACGATTTGGTGATTGTAGGCTAGGCATTGTGTTCAAGCACAAGGATATCCACAAAGCGACATGGATTTCACCAGACACCTGACACACTAAACATCAAATCGACTTCATCTCAATCTCAAGAAAATGGAGACGCAGTCTACTTGACACAAGGTGAAGAAGAGGAGCAGATGTAGGTTCAGACCACACACCATCTAGTGCAAGGAACCAGCCTTCCAAATCAAGTTGGCAACCTTCAAGGAAGCTGGTGATAGACCACAGTCCAAGTACAACACTCGGAAACTGAAGGAAGAAACTACGAAGGAAATCTTCACGGCAGTCAGCCATCAAGACAAAATGGGAGATATCGAGGAACATCCGTGAAGAAACCTGTGTAGTAGAACACTGGAAGTCTTTGAAAGAGATGTGGAGAGGAACCTGCACAGCCGTATTAGGAAGGAAGAAGAAAGAAGATAAGGAATGGATCTCGCCGGATACATGGAAGCTGGTAGAGCAGGGAAAGGAGGATGGTGAAGCAGAAGCAAGCATGCAAGCATGCTCAACGACATGAGGAACTGAGCACAATGTATAAAACACTACACTGGACAAGGAAGTGAAGAAGAGTGCACGGAAAGACGAAAGACACTTCTACGAAACACTGGCAAGTGAAGCAGAACAGGCTGCAGGTAAGAGAGACCTGACGACATTGTATCAAATAACCAGGTTACTATGTGGAAGGGAAGAGATCGACACAGATGAAACCAATAAAAGATGAAGAAGGAAATTTAATTACGAAAAAGGGAAACAGAGGAAACAATGGGCCCACCATTTCAAGAAGCTCTTGAATCGATCCCCACCTGCACTTCGTCCAGAAATACCACCGGCAGCAGCTGAATTACAAGTGAACATAAATCCTCCAACAAAAATGGAAGTCCTGAACGCCATAAAGCTACTGAAATGTGGGAAAGCAGCAGGACCAGATGGGATACCGCCAGAAGCACTGAGAACAGACGCAGAGACAACAGCGGACATGCTCACACCACTATTGCAGAAGGTGTGGAAGGAAGAGAAGGTATCTGGCGATTGGAAGAAGGGTTACCTTATCAAACTGCCGAAAAACGGAGACCTCAGTGTTTGCAAGAACTGGCGCGGAATCACTCTCCTGTCCACCCGGAGCAATCAAAATATTAAGCCGCATCATCCTGGAGAGGCTTAAAGATGCACTGGATTCAAAACTGCGACCGGAACAGGCAGGCAGGCTTCAGGAAGTACAAATCATGTGCAGACCAAATTGCAACGCTTCACATCATCATAGAACAGAGCATAGAATGGCAGTCAACTAGATCTCTACCTCAACTTCATCGACTTTGAGAAGGCCTTTGACCGCGTCGACCGAGAGGTAATTTGGAAACTGCTTCAATACTACGGAATATCGCAAACCTTTATCAACCTCATTCAACAATTATATGAAGACACCACATGCAGGGTAATTCACAATGGGAAGCTCAGTGATGCTTTCGAAGTGAAGACAGGAGTGAAACAAGGTTGTCTACTATCACGCATGATATTCCTGATTGTGGTCGACTGGACCGGATCATGCAGCAAACAGTGGAGAGCGAGAAGTGGAGGATACGCTGGACTGCGGAAAAGAACCCAGAAGACTTCGATTTCACCGATGACTTGTGCCTGATGTCACACAAACTTGAAGATCTGCAGGCAAAAACTAACAAGTTGACAGAAGAGGCAGCGAAGACGGGACTTCAAGTGAAAACAGAGAAGACAGAGGTGATGAAGATACGCAACCAACAACTCTAACAACAACAACAAACTCCAGTCACCATCAACGGGAGAAACATAAAGGAAATAACCTCCTTCACCTATCTAGGAAGCACTGTTTCAACTACAAGCGGGACAGACGAGGATGTCAAAGTCAGAATCGGAAAAGCAAGACAGGCGTTCATTAGCCTGAAACCAGTGTGGAGATCTTCTGCACTCAGCATGCGGAACAAGATACGGATTTTCAACACCAACGTCAAGTCAGTGCTTCTTATGGCTCAGAGACTTGGCGCGTTACGAAAGGCATTTCCAATGAACTACAGACATTCATCAACAACTGCCTACGCTGGCTGGTTACTGAAGCTCAGATGACCAGAATGATAAGAATAAGCAACAAGGAACTGTGGGAATGAACCAACCAAGAACCTATCGCTCCACAAATATGCAGAAGAAGGAATTGGAGATGGATTGGGCATACACTGAGAAGGCCGACTGAGGACATCACGCGCCAGGCCAGGTAGTCGAGTTCAATTCCCATGGGAAGCGACGAGTTGGACGTCCAAGGTGAGGGTGACATGGAGGAGGTCGTGCGAGGAGGAAATGAGAGTTTGTGGGCTGTCGTGGAACCAGGTTCAAAAGATTTCAGAGAACAGAGCTCACTGGAGACGTGCTACTGAAGCCCTATGTTCCATTATGTACCCAAGGGACTAATAATAATATTAATCTAATCGTCAACTTATTTAACCCTTTGAAGTCAAATTTTTATCCCAGAGTTTTTAAGAGAAGTTTTGTGAAAGTGTTCATTCACACTTTAATTTTAGGAAAAATTAATATGAATGGAGTAAGTTATTCTACAAAGATCAAAATGGATCCCGGTGTTATAATGTAAACATCGGTGTCACAAATTGCATCATAAAATGAGGGTGGGAAGCAGCAAGTTGAAGGATGGAGAGGAAAAAAGAGGTAATCATGTTGGTGGAGGTCACGAAGAAAAGAGTAGTAAAACAACAACGAAATTCGTAATTATGACCAAGATGATGATGACTTGGAGATGCATTTGTACAAGTGAAATCAGTTCTGAGCCAAATCAGATAGTCTCCAGCCACCGAATTTGGCTGTTACACGGACCCGGACTCGGTAGTCAAATATTTACTACATGACACGGAGTTCATGGACTGACACTATGTTTTAATCTGCCCTGCTCTAACCCTTTCTAATCTAAACCTTCACATAACACTGTCCAAAAATGCAGACACTAACTAAACATGTGTACCACACCTGTCAACCACCTGAGTCAACGAAGCTTCAAAATCTCATCCATTGACATATCTCTTCGTTTTAAAGCCCTTCAGAGGACGCCTAAGTTGGTGAATCTATCCTACTTCAATTCAGCATACGCTATAAATGTAGTGGTGTTTGAATACTGGGAGGCTTCTTGTGTTCTGTATCTTTAATTGTCCAATTTCACAGCCAAACTAGAGAGCCGTACATTATTCATTACCAGGCAGTCGGACATTATGGCAGTACGACAGATGGAGTCGGTTGTCTAAGGCCAATCTGCGCCCTCGTATCGAGGCAGAGATTTCATCGTTGACTGACCTTCCAAGGCTGATCCAGTTTCTCAGGTAGGCAAAGCGTTGAATACAGTCAACCATCATATTCTTGATTTGAGATCAAGCGCCATCACGCATAGGATCCGGAGCAATAGTTCTCATTTAAATTGTAAGATACACTTCTAAAGCGGTACTACGTCTACTAGGAAGTCCTTTGTGAGGCGCTCAGTCTCGATCAGGCAAGGTCAATGGAGAGAGAGACATTCATTAGCACGTCTATGACAAAACTAGAAAATGACGCAGAGAGCAGAGATCGTTGCTAGTTATCATCCAACGTATAAACCTCATCTGATATCCTAATGTATGTTCTTACATTCTCACATTTGCACGAAGAAAAGCCACCGACATAGTTACTTAAACACTGAAAACTCCAGTATAAGAGACAACATACCACATGACCTGTCTATCAGCGCAGTCAAAAGCCTTCAATAGGCTAGTAAACACATCTATCATCTGGTATCAACAAAAGTGTTTATAATCTGAGAACCAGTAATGGATGAAGATCTGGTTGACACATACAAGACTAGGTGCAAGATATGCTTAGTTTAACAAAACCTGTTGTCCACCAGCTTAAGTTTGTCAGCCATTAATTGCAGAGCCTTTAATTTTGGGTGCGATATTTGTCAAAATAATCCCATTGAGTTTATTACAGGAGGACTTCATTCTCTTTTTGGAAACTGCATCAATCAGGGGTTGAGATCAACCAGAGAGGATCATATCTGATTATCATTTCAATGGTAACACTTTAGTTCATCTAAACAGACACCCTCGCCTATCACTCTCAAATAAATGCAATCCAAGTCCACTCCGACCTACTGTCTTTTATCCATTTAGATCACTAATAGACTGCGAAAATCCAGCAAGAACTGCAGGCCATACATTACGGCTTTACCGAGGAAATGTGTGGATAACTGGCAACTAAGTAGTGGATGGAGGCAAGTTGAACTGTTCCTCAAAGTGTTCCACCTGTCTTTTCAGTCATTTACACTGTGAGTGAATTGTGAATTCTTCCTACTCTGCCATCCTTTTACTAAATATGGACATTTTCGCATTGCATTCCGCAATATCTTAATAACTACCAACTGTTACCTACCTTCCTTAGCTTTCTGGCTCTTAAACATTCCTTCAGCACCACTATTCGTGGTCACTGCATAACCTGCTTGTCGATTCGCATATCGCATATCAGATTCCCATTCTGCTGGAAGTCTCGAAGAATGCGTTCAAACGTATCTTTTATTTAAGGAAAAGCTGGTATGACCCACCGACGTTCTCCAACCACCTTATGTGGATCAGTTGTAGTCTTTAACGCCATCTATACTGCTTGCTGGAGATGACAACTTACGCTCGAAACGTCATCAAGCAAGTTATATTGTATCAGTATGTGTTATAAATCGAAAAGACAAGCCTTACATAGAATGGAGCTAACTGGGCTATTTTGGAATAAATGTCGAAAGAATGGATGACGATGATTGCCCTCCTCAAACTTGCTCAGTGAGTCACGTTCAGAAAACAAATCACTTACGTGACGTCCGCAGACTTAAGTCTGACAAGGGACCCAGATAGACTATAACCGTATCAGTAAAGGCTGGAAGATCGTATCTTCTTCTGTGGCATATATCTGGGCCATTATCACAAGCCGCATCTGACATGGATATGTCTGAATTCAAATTAGGGAGAAAAGCTTACAAATACAAGACTGCTCCATGAACACCTTAAGAACAGGGTTAGTAGGGCTGCTTCAGTAAGGAAATCGGTAGACAGATGTTAGACCAGGAAGACAGGATGGCAGAGTAGGAAGAATTCACAATTCACTCACAGTGTAAATGACTGAAAAGACAGGTGGAACACTTTGAGGAACAGTTCAACTTGCCTCCATCCACTACTTAGTTGCCAGTTATCCACACATTTCCTCGGTAAAGCCGTAATGTATGGCCTGCAGTTCTTGCTGGATTTTCGCAGTCTATTAGTGATCTAAATGGATAAAAGACAGTAGGTCGGAGTGGACTTGGATTGCATTTATTTGAGAGTGATAGGCGAGGGTGTCTGTTTAGATGAACTAAAGTGTTACCATTGAAATGATAATCAGATATGATCCTCTCTGGTTGATCTCAACCCCTGATTGATGCAGTTTCCAAAAAGAGAATGAAGTCCTCCTGTAATAAACTCAATGGGATTATTTTGACAAATATCGCACCCAAAATTAAAGGCTCTGCAATTAGTAGCTGACTGAGTGAGACTCACTATACTTATAAACTCATACTGCCGAAAGTGATATACTAGAAATTAGGAAGGTGTGTTTTTAAGAGACTCAACACTTTATTGAACTTCCTTTAGTGAGGAACATTACAACAGTACGGACGAATATTGATCCACTGTAAACCGTTTGATTCCATTTGTATTACTTGGTCCCGATGCTGTATTAGGATATATATCACATAGCTTCTTTTCATTATACCGCCATGCAGTAAACTTTACTGATATGATAGGACCTCAGTAAACGGATATTGTAAGCAGCATATCTCATCCGACCGCTACAGTATGCAGAGTTGGCCGCAAAGCAAGATAGTGGTAACTGAAGACTGAAGTTCAAGAGTATAAGTAGACTGTTATGCTAAACTGCTCTTTTCTTTGAGGAAAGAGGGGTTAAAATGTTTCCGATGTTTGGCATACCTAACGCATTTCTCTTGAGAATGTCATTTGTGATTCGATGTGATGGGATTTGGAATGTGATTTGATTTAAACTCTCCATCTATCATTGTAATGTTAAATTAAAATCTAGCATTGCACAATGCTTCCAAGTTTAATAATTTATCTTTTACAATATGTTTTCAATGTAGAATAAGTTTGATCAGGTTGTAGATTCATTATTCGTTTGAAAGTGTTTCGAAATTGTTATTATGACAAAAAGCTGAAAAATGATTACGCTGGTACATTAGAATTTTCAAAGAGGTTAGTTCGAGACGATGTTTGATATCAAAAATTGACATGCATGTATAACGTTACATTTCAAAACATGTAACAGATCATCAGCGTTGAAAAACAAATCTTCTTGCAATAAGTTTCAGTATTGTTTTTATTAATGCCAACAATCTTCGGTCGGTTAACTATACTTAGAATACTGGATATGCTTGAGTAGTAACCTATGGAACAGCCAAAATAAAAAAGAGATTTAAAAAGATGTAAAAGGATGACTGAGATTTTTTAATTCAAAGATGGATGAACACACGGAATATCTTTTCTATTCGTTGGTGGTCTCTAGTACAGTGAAAAATTCCATAAAAACAAGTGGAAATGTTTCTTGTTTAAGAGGGTGATAGAAATCACTTTTATCATCAGAAAAGTGGTTAGGACAGCTAGTATTATGGATTTCGTAAGGAAATATGCACGTCTGAACTGCATTATCAGTAACTGCGATACAAATATCCCAAGTGTACCATGTTTCATATATATATATATATATATATATATATATATATATATATATATATATAATGTTATTTAAGAATAATTCAGTTATTAGGAGGATTAAAATGAGGATGAAGTCATCCTAACACCATGAGTGTAGTAAACACATACACCTTAATTATTCTTCATACAACCCTTTCTATTTATAAACTTCAACAGTGAGCTACTAGTATGGTGGTGGATTGACACCAATGACAGTTCACCAATTTAATTACTAAGCAAGCGAAACTGAAATTAAATTCTGGCGATTGTAGCATTCGCAACTTTGATGTTGAATGATTCAGCCTCATTTCCAAACTCAGTCATCAGTCTTGTAATCAGCTTCATATCACTTGTTTACTTGTTAATCAGTTTTCAATTAATTTACATGACACAGTAACCTTGTTAAGATAAATTGTTAATTGTTGCATTTATCAGTAATATCTTCAGGGGAACATGAACTAGGACTTAATTTATTGCTTTAAACAGTGCCGATGAAAAGCTGAACGTAGGTTTTGTTTTGAAAAGGATATAGGCAAACAGGCAAACTGTATATAAACGCGTATCTTCGTTAATTGTTAGTTTCCTTCACTGCATCATTGATTAGAGGAACAATAGGTAGGAATAAGTAGAAATCAAAATTCCAGAACATCAATCTTCCACGCCACTGAATGTTACTGCCTATTTATTACGTTCTTTTCATCAAGTGACATTGCGGTGACATACATTTTGCAGAGGCGAAAACCACTTACTCATAAATTCATCCGCTTATGTTCATTTAGAATGCGTTAAACAACTTTTAGTAAATATTCAGATGACAGCTTTCGGGGAAACAGTGCAGTTCAATAAATTTACAGGAAGTATATCGTTAATAATCATTTAAAGATTTGGCATACACTTTCTTCCTGATGTATTTATGAAATGTTTACACCACATATGATTCTTTTCATTATGAATCATCATTCAGTGAGAAAGACACACTAACGATAGGTATGTAAACTAGGGTCCAGCAAATGAAGGCCGTATACATCCATGTATAAATTATGTAGAAACGTGTATCTACATTTCTGTTTTATGTAACTGTGATCGTCCCAGAAAAGTCTACTGGTTCGAAGCGTCTCTAAAAATGCATCTTTTTCAGGATGTATAACAATTTATAACTCAACAACTGATTATAATAGTAAGTTTCATAAATAATCAGTAAAAGAAGTTGAGTAGAAAAAGTGATAATATGTGCTAAATGTACCCAACATATTCCCTTTTTAAACTTGATATAGTACACTTGTAGGTCATAAGGATACATTCCATCCTCAGACTTTTAGCTAATATAGGAATTTTGAGTAAATATATTTCGCACCATCAGAAGAAAAAAACATAATCGGGAAAATCTTACGTTACAAACGAAGTGAGAAAATTGCGACTGTATATACTATGTCTCAAAGATGTGGGGTTATCATAATATTACAGTGGTGAAAATAAATTTCTTTTCGTGAATACTGCGATAAATAATGCTGTTCCACTGTTTGATGGCACATCTAATAAACCAAGTAAAATGGAATCTTATTTTAACACAGTGACCAAGTTTTACTCTGATATTAGACATAAAGGTTTCACCTTTACGATATCCTGAGCTAACCTTTAAAGTCTACTTCTGTTTACTTTATATAAGCAGTCCTCTGAAGGAGAAACATTTGAAATATAATTCATTGGCATCATGAATTGCAGCCTGATGTAACTTAGTCATATTCGTACTTCTAAAACTTAAAGCTATCAAGTCGTATCGAAAAAATTATTTTGATCATATTTTGTGCAGTCAATTTTTAATGGGGCCAGGAAGCTAAGAGACTTGGGGTCATGTTATACTTTGGTTCATATCAAGTGGACGCAAGTGGTTGGCGGAAAGCTCAACTTCACCACGGTTATGCGTCTACTTGCAAGTTTATGACTAATCGGTATATCCATTTCAGTCTTACATATCAATCGCTTCCAGAAAAACTCAGTGATAATTTTTGCTACTGTGGAACTGGGTGGTGTCGGTTAAATTTACTTAGGTGACGTTATTTTTCTCAAGGCAGTAAATGCCCCTAACCTAGGAGTGTTGACAAGCATGAAACCTAGGGTCGACTGTTTTTGCTGATTACGTCCAAAAAGTAACACAGTTCTGGTACACTGCAGCATCCGTTTATTGCTCATCAAATTTTATCCAAGTTATTTAGTTTTATCTGAATATTTTGGTCGATTTAAAGCCAAAGTACGGATGATTAGACAACTTGTTGGGATACAGAAACCAAGATGAAGTAAATCCCTACTTATGTCTCTGAAGTTTACGTGTGGTTTTCCAGTCTGTAATGTTGACAACCACTACCTAGTGAATAACAGCAATATCCAATATGGTTTACAGAGAGTGGGTGTATCAAAAATGCTGTTGCCACATTATTGTGCATCGAACTTCATGACTACCAAATATGAAGACCATTCTAATCATAAGAAAAAAAAAGTGATTTGTTAGGAAAGTTTTACAAATGATTGAGGTTAATCCCCAAGTATGGTCAAGCTTCCTTTATCCGTAGCACCTAGACATAATTAACAGAATACAGACACTTGAAGTTTCTTGTTAGGTAATATCTTTTGATACTGAAAAGGATAGACTAAAGACACGCTGGAATTTAAATAGAACAATAACTGTATTTTATGCAAAACAATGCGACATCATCTTGTTTAACGTGGACATGATCAGCTGCTTACAATTTAAATAAGTGAATGGTTAATACTCGGTGATGATTGAATATGAAATTAAAATTCGGATGTCGGCCGGACCATGGCTATCTCGGATAGTCAAAATGATAATAGCTATGACATTCCACCTCTCTAATTCGGTTAGATTTGGAATGGGATGAGAAGTCCTGACTAGTCAGGCAGTGTGAGTAAAATAGTACGGCGTCATGAATTTCCATGGTAGTCGGGCAAAAAGCCCTCGGTGATTGAAGTGAAATACAAGTCTGATCGGCAGTCGGACGTAGTAGCTCAGTTGGTAGACAATTAGGCTGGAAACCAGGTGGTTGCCGGTTTGAACCCTGCCACAGTCCAAATTTCCATTGCACCTTCAATCATCACCCAGTATCACTACTAGTATGCCAAACCATGTCTCTCCCAGGTAGTCGAAATGAAAATAAATGATTGGTATTTCGGTGTTAACTTTCATACAGGTCCTTGTAATAATATTCTACGCATAGGAAATTCGGGATAAACAGCACGACAACGAAAGTCTCAAAACATAATATTCATCAGACGAGGCGTGAATTTATCAGGTAGGCAGATAGGTGACAGAAATGTTCACATATTGAGGTGTTTGTGTAATGATGCGCAAAGTTACATATACCAAAAAGATAAGTAGGTAAAATGAGTGATTACAAGGGTAATAATTTGAAAGCCTAGTTGAGACTCTTTGTCAAGAAAAGTTTTGGGCGTTGAAGCAGAAAAAAATAGAGATACAAGCTAGTGAGTAACTGAGGAGGGTAGCATACAGTAAAGAATAAGGCCACTGCGAAATCAAGCATCGTTATTTTAAAACCATAAAATCTGAGTTATGATTACTTCATGGTATTGCTTTCGGCAAACCAAGGTATGGTTGAAGTCTGCCTTATTAACGACTGTGAGGACCTCCAACGTCGTAACTTTATGTCCCATGTCAACTGTGCTAGGTGTTATTCCACTGCTCAAAGCGTCTGTTTAGACACTATTTCGTGGAAACTTACAAGAATAAGTGCAAATTTGCACAATTAAAGTTATAGGGGCATAACATCTTTTATTATTGGTTCTGTAATAACGCGTGTTATTGCATACACCTGCGTAGCATCTTGTTTAGGCGTTTTTAAAGACTTTGATTATTTCCTTTCATGTGGAAACCTTTTAAACTACATAAGGCAAAGGAATTCCTCTTCAATTCAAGCTTATTTTGTCTGGATTTTCTTATGTAGTGTTTATGACTGCGTTTTGAAAGGAACTAACTGTCCACCAAAGGTTGCTTTAATAAATTCAATTCATAAACTTTCTTAACAGAACATGCTTACCGCTCTTTGGTACAGCTTTTTTTACCATCCTTCTTATCTTTAATGCAGTTCAAAAGTTAGTGAACTTCTGATATTGACAACTTCTAAGGAATTACTGAAGAACTATTCACTTTGTTAACGCGTTTTATACATGGGTTGGGTGGTATGACTGGCTTTCTTTCTTAAATTCTATGCAGTCAGAAAGCGGTAGGTTCACAGGTCCAGTTGTTATAGTACTTTTATATCGTTTGTGTCGTTGTTTTCCCTAAGGGTTATACTTGTAAAATGGGGAATAACATGTTCTTCGTTATTTTCTTTTTATATTCAAATGTTGCATTTTTTGAATAGGCTAAAATATGCTTTATTTAGAGTACTCTGATAACCTTTCCTAGATCTTTCGTAACTTCAGTGTAAGTCAGCGTTCCAGTAAGTGGTACAAGACGGCAGCCGTTGATGAAATATACATTATGTTACATTGTATTCATACATGTATTTATATGTGAGGAATAAATTAGACACGGAGTACAGAGTTTGGTACATAGGTTTAAATATTACGCAAAATTTCTGTTTTCTGATTCATTCCTATAAATATATCCTTCTCAAAATCATCAATTTCGGATCAAAACGAACCTCCAAATAGCTACTATGTTGCTTTGGACTATTCTTTGTAAATTATAAATGTCATATTGAATGCCTTATCGTGTCCGAAAAAGCTTGTGTCACAAAGCTCCAAATTTTCAGCTTTGTTTAGTGGTCTTTGCAAACTTTTTGACTGAGGCTGCTGAACTACATGTTACTGGTGGACATTTTCCATCAAATTTTGCTTAACCCACCACCTTTTCTGTTCATCGAGTAGTTGACAAATATTCAATTATTGATACATGTTTAAAACTAAGACTTCGTAAAACTTACATTTCACTGCTTTCCTAGGTCACCAAAATGAAATCCAGGTGTTACCGCTTGTTTCAGTAACTGAGTTAGCCGAACATCTGATGTCCCAATCAGCTGGAAAGACCTTGTGATATATCGAATCCTGTAAACGTTACATCTTACAAGTACGCCAGTAAAGATGTATGTATCCAGTCATTACAACACTCACTTTACATTCTTAGAATATTGTTCGAGGACTAAATACTTTAATAGAGTTTCATATCGGCAAACTAACACGGAAGAGGAGATAAAAAATAGATCAAGATGATCAGCTTTCGAATACTGGATCACATGTTACCTAACTTCTCTATTTTTACTTTCTGAAGTCTTTTTTAATTTCCTGAGTCCTTGTGCTAGTGATTATTCATGGTATACTAAGACACTATTGGTGGTCGCAACTCTGATAAATGAGCACAAATCAAGGTAATTACCAGATAAAAATGGAACTCAAGGGTTGTTCTATCATTACACAAAATCCATACGTGGATATAAAGGAGAGTGAATCGAGAAGAGTTTAATGAGACTGAAAATAGTATAAATTAAGTTTTCATCTTAGAAGCTTACCATCTTGAAACTGATTAACGTTTTTACGTGATGTTCGCATATCATAATACTAAACAAAGTCATATCCAGCAGTCTGATTAACAGCTTTTATTGGCAGAATTCAGTTATAATAATTATTGTCTTAATTTATTTTACTCACAAAGAAGTTTTCTTAGCTAGTACTTGATTGTCTATTAGTCTTTTCTTATAACACTCAATAAAAACATGATCAGCTCATAAATACGTCTAGTAGTGCTGGTAGATTGCGTGACAGTGGTAACCAACACTTTCGTGATACACATTTTTATGTGATGCAACAATAACAATATAATTTTCGTGGTTTATATGAAATAAACAGAGTCAAAACAAACTCAAGGGAATATTTTGTCTGATAGAGTTAACGTTAGTTTCTTTCTTCGCACACAAACTTTGAACAGCAGGTGGTGTAATACTTTTAAATAATACACAGTCTTTACATACCCTTAATCACAATTTGGTTTGGAAACTTAATGCATCAGTGTAGATGATCTCCTAATAAATAGATCTATCTATCCTAATTTTTCTTTCTACATTTCAGATCAACAGTGAGCGGTAAAACTGTTTCCTGCCTTGATGCAAAACTACGAAGAGCGACGTTGAATTAAGTCACACAGAAGTAAGTTTTTTAGTGGGAAATGATCCGAAAACGCTTGGTGAGAGTAACTTTTCCTTCTTATTTCTTAGTTTTTTTATCAGCCGTATGTAATTTGAATGTGTGCTGTTGGTATTTGTGCTTTGTGGGTTCAACTGGTCATACAGTTAGGTAAAAAACCTTTTGAAATCAACATCACTATGAGAGGCATCGATTTTAACACCTATCTTACTGCATACGTGTGTTTCAGGCCTACAACAACAGCGATAAGCGGATTAAGTAGGAAATTCAACCAGTGAGCTATTTTCCATCGAGTGTGTTGAAAGTGAAAACATATTCTTATTTACTTTTTTAGAATTTTAAAGACACTTAAACCACTAAATACATCTATCTGATAGCTTTTTTCCTGCCTTGGAAGTGTGAATAATGAGTTTATCAAGCATTTGAGGAATTAAAGCTCACTCGGTTGCGTTTAAGTGGATGAATCACATTGTTACTTGCTTATCAAGTGTTTAAATCCAAAGTATCTGTGTCAGTGCAAACAAGGTGAATGAAAATGATTTAAAAATGGATTGAGGACAGCCGAATTACTGCTTTGCTATTGATCCATATTTGTAAATTTTTCAAACTTAATAATGTGCGATTTTAGTCATTATTACTCGAAACTGTTCTTCTCATGTGCTTAAAAGGTCCTTTAGACTCAAAGCAGTTAACTGTCTCAAATTCGTAAGGATTTCTTAACTCTCTTCGTACAATAACACGGGCACATGAGACGAATTCATGTAGCGAATCCTGGTTTATTTTAAATTTCTAGTAATTCAAAAAACCTTTAATGAAAACATCAGTATAAAAGAGGTTTTAGATGGCCTTCATAACAGGTTCCCCAATCATTCTTTGCAAAATAAAAAAGCTGTTCTGTTGAAGCTGAAGAATATAATTTTAGATGTTTCAGATTGAAAATTAGAAAGCACTGAATTCAGGTTTTGAACTCCTTTGGTCTTTTCAGAAAAATGCAACTACCAAAGTGAGACAGCTCACAAGTAACTCAAGACTAAAACTTGCTTCATATTACAATGAATTCGGTAAACTGACTAACAAGTTACTGACAAAGTTAAGTTTGTTCTGATGAATACAAAGAAGGTCGACATAAAGATTCCAACACATAATTAATTAAGGTGTTGTACTAGCGTAAAACGTTACATCCAAGGTACAGATAAATGAGGGGAAACTCTCTTTTCTTGTTGTCATTATAGTTTATAGTCATGTTCTTTCAGTTAATTATATAGTAAGTCTCTTGCTGTTACCGGTGAGCCTGAAGTTCTCAGAGCTGAATGATATCTTAGTGACCAACTTGTTTCGATTTCAGTGATTTCAATATGTAAGACTATTGTGCAGCATAGAATCTACTAGTGGATATTTTACTTTTAACTAGTCTAGCTTCCAAGAATATTATTTCCAGTCAGACGGTAAAATATCCGTTTTACAGTCGGTATGTAATACATGAATAAAAATATTTGCGAAAAGTTATAATTCTGTGATTATTCACTTCATATTAGATATTTGTTTTCAGTTTTGTCGGTGTAATTTTACACCAAGTTGGCTGATGAATGTCGGAAATGCATCGTGCACATACATTACAATTCTAGACTTAAGATATATTGTCGAAGAACAAGAAGGTGGTCTTCACTAAATAAATTTTGATTTGGTGAACTCATTGTAAAAGATATACTAACATCCTTTACTTTAAAAATCTTGTATTTTCCTGATTCATTTTCATCATCTGACTTTGTTTTATTCTCTCCTATAAAAGTGCTTTAACAGAGAAATGTGTGGCAAGATTTATGTAACTTACTATGGGGGCATATCACATTTTTTTAAGATGAACGACGTCTTTCTAATACGATGTACATTTGAAGAAAATTACCTAGAATACAAGCAGGAGTGCAGTTCCATACAGCAGCTCATCTTTTACGTATTGAGACAACCGCTCTGCATTTAGTAGTTTTCGGTGTTAACTCATGTAATCTTCCACTAGTTGCAACTGTGAACGAGACATTTTCGTTTTTGTCTCAGATAAATTATCCCTTTCGAATAACGTAATACTTTAATTGTTTATTAGCCGAACTATGCTTTCTCCCCTTGGTTATCAATCTGTATGGACCTTGTGAATTATTTGAAGAGTCTTTCGTAACTCCTTTTATTGATCACTCAACCTTTACGCTATCAAGTACTAACATAATAATAATAATTATTACCGTCATTATTGTTATTTCAATCTATCTGTCTGTCTATCTATTTATATATATGCGAATGTACAACCTGATAATAAATTCACTGAAAAGAGTCTTCTTTGCTAAATATCTTGTTTTTGATATACATTTGTGATTAAGAGGAAAGAGTATGTCTTGAAATATTCTGGAAGTGTGTATCGGTGGTTTTCTCGCTCAGTCTCCTCGCAAAAAGATTGTCAGCAACGGAAACATCTCTCAGGTCAAACAAATTCATGGTACTTTGTTCTTAAATTTCGACAATTTGAGCAGTAATATCATAAAATGTTAGCTTCCTAATACCATTTTTAGGTTCTCGTTTCATGTCTTTTAAATTATTTGGTATATTCTACTACGCAAATTATTTATTTACATATATTTAGTTACATCTAGAAAGCTCACTTGAGAATAAATTCTTCTGGGTTATGTTAAGCCACAATTCCTCATAATGAGACTTCCTCATTAATATAAGCGTAAAACTTGGGCACTGTGATCGAGTGTAATTAAACTATGTGTCATTACATGCAGAGCTATAGCAGAGTTTTTCTCTCGATTTCTTATCTTGTTAGGATCTACCGATCTTGATTTAGCAAAGTTTTTGTGCTCTGTTATTATAATCGACCCTGGTCGACTGTTCTGACCTATGAACCTGACCTAGAAATCATTGCAAAGAATCTGGTAGACCAGATTATGCAATTAAGCAAAATAATCTGGTCTACCAGATTCTTTGCAATGATTTCTAAGTCAAGTTCATAGGTCAAAGCAGTCGACCAGGGTCGATTAGAATAACAGAGCACAAAAACTTTGCTAAATCAAGATCAGTAGATCCTAACAAGATAAAAAATCGAGAGAAAAACTCTGCTATAGCTCTGCATGCGATGACAGACAATCACACAGTAGGGTAGGATAGGGTGACAGTGTTGAAAACTAACTTAGTTGGGTGGAAGGAGAGATTGATAACCGAATCTTTGTTTGTCGAATCAACATTAAACACATGCAACCGAAATGATGCTGCACCTGTCCCAGATATATGAAAAATTCTACTACACTTGTCATCACAGAGAAGGAGAGAAAACTAGGAATATATAAAGACCGTCTCGAAGTTGTGGAGTTGCCTGGTATGAATATGGACAATAAATTACATCCGAAAAGTTATCCAGTAAATGCTACTGTTTCACTGTGTGACATTTCTAATAAACAGACTAAAATGGAGACTTCCTCATGGTTGAAGGAGTATCAAAGGCTTCTGTCAGGGAAGTTTCCTTACGAAAACTGACTAAAGCAACGTCTAGCTGAATCGTTCTTTTCATGTATTAAAAGTAAGTGTTTAACATAAAGTTCACATGTAATGACAATTTGAAACAATTACTTCTTTCAGTAAATTTCGATGATGCTAATAGAAGACGAAGGTATATTTGCCCGATACATTTCGACCAATGCGATCATTTTCATATATAAATTGATTTGACAAGTAAATGTGAGATAAGACTATTCGAAATGTATTGCATAAAAGCATTACAATTTTCAATTAATTCTTGTCTTCTAAAAACGTCATCGGAACATAAAGATAAGGCTTTATTTCGGTAGTATTACTAGCAAAATTATTGCCCGTGTTCACAACACTAGTTAGAATATTTTAGCAATATTTACTCTTTGAATTGATTAGTTGAAGTCTCTAATGACAATTTTTTAGCAACAAAGGCGTCCTATTCACTGAAATCACCTTATTTAACATTGACTATGAGTACTATGGGTTGTATCAGATAATACAATAACTCACTAAATTTTCAGCAGTCTAGTCTAGAATCGAGTTATCAAAATACTTTTTTAAAAATTGTACGATTTTAAACAGATCAGTTGAAAAAAATGGAAATAGCAGGAGGAAAACTTTTTTACAATAATTGAATAAATAATATCAAAATTAAGATTAGTTCGGTAGATTTGATTAAAATGTAAGTTGTTTGGACTGCATTACAGTAAACGTCAGGTGCTTGTCATTTACACCTAACACCTTATAAGTATCCGTTTGTTGTAAGTTCTCAAACTTTCGCCTCCTAGTTTGGTAATTATATGATCATTGAAGCATTCAAAATTGTTTCTGTGAAACTAAAAGTATGTCAAAACTTACAAATAATATGTCATAATTGTCGAAGAAAAGAAGGTAGGTTAAAAAGACATAAATTTGAACGTAAGAAAAAAAAAGTAAACAGTAGATTTAAGAGAAAAATATTATAAATTCGTTTTTTGAAAATCTCTTCGTTACATAGGAACAGTTGCTAAACGTGTACTTCTTGAGAACAATAACTGTAACCGTGGGCTCAGAACATTTCAGTAAATGTGATGTAATGCCATAAAACAACTCAGTGTCATGAGGATTTCTTCAAATATATTAATCATATCTAACGTAAAACTATTCAAAAGTGAATAATTGTCATCGAAATGAGCAACAAAACCAATGATATGGTTTCTTTGGCATAAAAAAACAAAACTTCAGAGAAAACTATCTGAATCCTTTAAAAGTGTAGGTGAAACAACAATCAGAGAAGGTACGGCTGAAATGCTAAACCCCAACATCATTCAAATGATGGAATCGGTTTATAGCTCAGGATGAAGATGATGGTGGTTTAGTGTTTCTACGAACGTTGATAAGGAAACTCAGAGAGTACCAAACCATCCACAAAGTAATTTTCATATGATTCGCCCCACTGGCAAAGTCCCACCAAACAAGGTCAGTAGATGAATCATTTCTTTAACTGACTGCAGAAAGCCTGAACACAAGTTAGAGCTGGTTAGAATGGTCTAGTTTTAATTCGATGTTTTATGCAAGGTAATACTGTATTGAAGTGCATGAAATGATACCCACATAAACTGCGTTATATCTATAGAAGGGTATAATGTTCGAAATGTCACTGAGTATGCACATCATAAGTAGCAGAGTTTCATCTAGGAAACAAAAGGACACTTCAGTAACTGCAGATGACCACTTTTGGATTTCAGTTTTGAACAATGTTCATCGTAATTCAAAACTGTTTGTCATACATGTAGCAGATTTTAGCATGCTTTGTCAGAGTACTACTGTGTATTATTCTCAGTATTTCTAAATGTTGTTTCACTTTTTATCTTCTTCTTAATTGACTTCAGTAGTGGGGTCAATTATGGTCCCAAAAGACCTTGAAATATGTCAAACGTTTGTTTTTTTGGAGTAAAATAATCTACGACTATAGGTAAAGACGGAAAGCTCTCTAAAAATACATGCAGTATTCTTCACATATCGTATATTGGCACATCAAATCGAATTTTCCAATAGTTTATTTTTTCGACAACCTTGAAATTATTTTATCAAAAGTTTTTTATTCGACCACAATTCAAGGATTAATCATTTTAAAACCTGTTAAATAAAATTGTTTACGAGTAAAAATAGTTCATAACAAACTTTCTTAGAATAGTAAACCCAAGGAATTAATTTTTCTGTAGGATAATAATGTCCGGTAATTATTTCTCGATCAAAACGCAAAAGAATGCAGGTGATATCAATTAGCGATGTTACTTCGAATATGCATATCTACATATATGTATAACTTTGTAATTAGATTTGAATAAACTGCTAACAGCAGAAAGAAAGTTGTTTCATCTCTGTTCAGTTACCATGACTAATATGTTTTATTCAGGCTATTGTAACTCTGTTTTAGAGTTTTGTTATTGAACAGATGGTAGTCCAGGTGTGCCCTGAACTTTCATCTAACATAACTAAATGACAAAATAGTTTTTGCTTGTCAATTTCCAGTTCTTACATATGGGATATAATATAATTAACTTTTAAAAATTATTCATATTATTTAAATTGCGTTAAGTATACATCATAATTTGTAAGAGAGTGAAATCTTTTGCCTCTCATTATACTTGTTATGTTGGAATGATGGCAATTTCTTTAAATAAAAATAAAACAGCTGGAAATGACTGAAAGTATGCGCAGATGTTGTCTCAAAACTTTTGTAAACTGTGTGAATGAATTCTTTATTGGATCAATGGCATAATCTTTATTGAGTTGCAAAGATGGTTACATGAGGAGGAAATACACTTGCAAAACAAGCTCCTATCTGAAATTCACCATTATAACCACTTGCGTAAAAACATACTAGTTCCAACGAATCCGATAACCCATAGGTTGATGAACAGCTTAAAGCTGTAGAAATCCATGGTATTAACCAAATTTAGATGGTTCAAAATAAGCCAGTAATACACCGATTAAAGAAATCTGAATAGTAGAAACTTTTCATCATATTAAACGCATTCGAGATGAAATTACTTGTAGTTCAGTTAAACTTTCAGTACCTAAAATTTTAAGCATCATTAGTTTAAATAGTCTTTGGCAAATAATTACATTTTTCAAAGTTAGATACAGCGAAAATTCCTCTTGAAAAGGCTCTTAAATTGGAGGTATTTCGAAGTGTATGTGTTTAGCTGCGTTTTACACAATTTTTCATAACTAACCTTTCGGCATTCCATTTTGTTTTCTTCTTTACCAGGCTAAGTGGCTTGCATTGCGAACTTGAAGGTTTTTGTTACGTCCCGGACATTATATACATCTTTGAGAAGATGTATCATATTCGGCTTAAGCTAAATTCCATTAGAAGTTATTATAGCACCCAACGCTTTCTACTGACACCTAGAGAAAGGAGTGAAAGATAAAATTTTTCGAGCATCCAGGTGGCAGGGTTGTGGTACTGTTTTGTGCTGATTATCAGTCAAACTTTGTGCTGCATCAACGAAGCAATTTTCGTGACAGTAGGAAAGTCTTGTTACTCAAGGTAAAGACGCGGATTGTCGGGTACGCTTTGAGCCTTCGTTTTTGCTTTTCGATGCCTTGTAAGCAAGCTGCATAAAATTAGCACTTATAACACACAGAAGAAAATAATGTTTGGTTAGCGTGAACAAACGTCTAGGATATTGACAGAACCCAGCAATTTTTGGGTAGTAAGTGTAGGTTTTAATCACGCTTTGGCTTTTGCATTCAAAGTCATGAAAAAGATGTTCGCTTACTAATTTTCTCGTGTTTTCTCATCTGAAGACCTCTGTTAGGTTGGTTTTATATGGGTTCACCACTAATGTGTAACTGGAATACGTCTGAGTAATAAGCAGCTTTTAGACGAAAATTTCACAACAAATCAAAATATTATACCCGGAGAATAAAAATGCGTTTTACGCTTTTAACTTTCATTGGCTTCAAGAGAATAAAAATTATTGTCCGAATTTTAATTGCCAGCCCTAAGCAGATTTACTAATATTCTCTGAAGGTGGCTATATTACACAGAGTTGATTGAGTTTATTTATGAGACTCCGTCTCCTGTCTAGAAAGATAGTGCTATTTAAATTGTTTTTCCAAGTTTTCAGCTGGATACCTAATTCATCTTCGTCAAAAATCTTTCCATTGAATCGAAACACACGAACTCTGCAGTCGTATACATTTATTTGGAGGCTGATCTCATTGGCTAATAGGGTTTCCTATGGACTTGTATATTCAAAACTATAATAAATTTATCACACCTTGATCTCGTTTCACGTGAAATATTTCAATCCATTTGAAAGCTTTTGGTTGTAATGAATCCTAATAACTGAAGCAAATAAAATTCTTTTGAATACATATTTTGTGAGCAAAAGCCTAGGTTTATGATTTCCTTCTAATAGGATAACAGTTGAATAAATGTGAGTTTTACCTTGAGATTTGCCAAAAGCACTAGTGATTCAATCATCTCTGATGACCTTATTAATATACATTCTAGATTAGAAGCTGTTGAGAGTGAATGAAGTTCAGCTTTACTGATACCCACTGAGTGCATGAAATTACCTTTGTCAAATATCACTATCTCAGAACGTCAAGTAACAAGATAAAATTATTCATGTTCTGAATAATTGATGGGGATCTCCAAATTATTAAAATAACAAGAAAGAGCATAAAACTGCTTGCGAATTGGTCTGCTCAGAAGAAGCTTTCATTGATTAAATTGTGATGCTTTTTAGAAATCAACAACAGAGTGCATCTCGTAACTTGACAGAGATTAACCTTCCTTTGAAGAGCCCAACATTAATTAGCCATTAAAAAGGTTAACAACTAGTCTTCTGAGTTTACAAGGTCATGTGAAACGCACTTAAGTATATGGAATAGCATGCTTATGATATATTTTTTAACCGACTTCTCACTGATATTTCTTTCATCAGAAATAAAACTTTATCTCTCAAGGATGTCAGTTATTTCCAAATAATACAATGAAAAACAGTTGAAACCAAGGTTACTCACGATTATCAAAAGGTTATATGCTTTTCAAACAGAGTAAATTTAACAGAAGTGATATAAGCCTTTGATCACTACTTATATTTACCATTTATATGCTGATTAGAAAGCAGGCTCCTGATCGTTCATCATCAACTGTAGAGTTACAAAACACTTTAATTCCAAGAAATCAAAAATCATGAATTTGCAGCTTTTGCGATTGGTCTGATATACAACTTGTCTACATTCATAAAAACATATTTCAACAGCTGCTACGCCTAACACATAACACAACACAAAGGTATGTTAGTGAAATCTGTGATTCTTGTTAAGGTTAACTGATAAGATTGTAAAGACGATGATTCTTTTTCAATTTTTTATGAAAATAAGAGGTAAAGATATGACATTTTTTTCTGCATTTGCAATAATAATATCCTAAATATACTTCTATACATCCGGCTATCTTGTCATCTAGTAAAAGCAATAACACTTATCAATATCATCTGTGTTGTTTTGCATTGCGGGAAAAAAGGCTTTATTAGAAGTCGAACAGTGGCAAATTTTCGAAAAAAATAAGGGGGGGGGAATACAATGACTGAAGGGTTTTGAATTTATTCACCTTAGTTTTAACAGTTTGATGAAGATAAAAACGACTTCATATAATGTACGTATTTTAAAATTTTGATGTTCATTAGATGAAAAAATACATCTGCACTGTAATTTACACTGAAGAGATGCATAAAATTAACAGGGTTCCAAAAGTACAACTTTGACATTGTGTTAGAATAAGATACTACATCAGTTGACTTACTCGATTTAATGCAAAGTGAAACAATTTAACTTAATGGGGTACGTTCCAAGTACCGCGTTTCGATCACAATTGAATGAGACTTGTTTTATAATACTTCCTCTCTATAACTGAGGATATATTCTCGGTAGACTACATAGTCAGTCCGTTTAACTGGATACTAAAGTGTCAGTGTCCAGTTATAAGCATTAATATTGATAATGATTGCTTTCACTATCCAGCCAAATTGCTCAGTTTGCTTACATTTTTTCGCCGGAAATTTGAAATGATAATGTGAATAAATATTTGTTCATCAAAGATCTTATTGTTAAAAAAAAAGAGAAAGACATTGTTGGGTATATCTTGTAGGATTTCGTGAAATAAATGGATGGGACACTCATCACAGGGATGTGAAATGTGAAACTTTCTCTATAGGGAATTAGCGTCAAACTCATGTAGCCTTGGTTGTGAGTCAAATTTTCACCAAAACCTTCTTCTAACCTTTACAAGAATTTGAATATTTTAATTTTATGCTTGTCGGTGTGTTAATTTATCGTAAATTGAAGTTATATTTTGTTGCCACATCTGTTGTTAATAGGAAGACATTCTTCATAGGATTGTTTACTTCATACTACTTACATCTAGTCTTTGATTAATCATCCAAGGGAAGTCCTACCATTCTATCATGAAAACTTATGGTTACACAAAGTGTCTTCCATTTCTAAATCCTTTTGTTTAATGTATCATATTCGTCCATGGTCAGAAATTAAAGTTATTTTTAATAAAAAACTCATTTTTCACGTACTTGATTAAATGGAAGAGGTTGCTCAACTGAAGCGGGATGCCCTGCTTGGCATAAAAATAGGATTGTAATTAGTTGACGAAAACTGATGGTCATCTTACTAAAAGGATCTGAGCCAGGACCAAAACAGCAACAGAAAATGATTCAACATTCAATAAAAGCATGCGTTTTAACACAGAAATCAAGAAAATAACAAAAGTATTGTTACTGACAAACCTGTTACAAGCGTTAACTAAGTAGTCATTCATTTGGTGGATAACATACGAACATTCATTAAATTTGACTGCAATTTATATGAAGAAACAGGGAAGCTTTTAGAAATAGGTGATCTTTTACACTGAACAAAGTCACTTTCAAGTGATAATAAGAGTTTGCTGCGTCGACTGAAAAAAATTATCTCTGTAATATATTCCACTATTAAGATTCATAAACTACATCATTACATACTATAAACGGTCACTTTCAAAAATATATCATAATACCGGTTATACGGAAACTTAAGTAGCATGTAAGTTTTGTAGAATATTATTTTAAATCATTAAATGAACTGATTAGGTTTTTCGAAGGGTTGCCATTAGAAAAATATACTTTCTTATTTGTTATTCGTAAGTTATTTCACTTTACCGCCTCTGTCAATAGCATTCACAGATGACGTAGAGTGAATGCTAGAAGTTGGATCCAGTTACCATACGAAAGGCATTACTATTATTAGAATCTTTTGCTTAAAGATAAATGCAGCACAAGCTCTGATCATGACATAACAAGCGACTGTACGTCCTTCTTGTGTATGCAGAGCTTAGACTTAACATTTTAAGTTGACAAAGCCTCCGCTAAAAAGGCATGATTAACTCGCACTTATTTTGAGCTATTTGTTTTGACCTACTAAAGGATAATAAAAGATTTTGGGTAAGTGACCCGATCAGAACTGCTCAGATGCTCAAGGATAGAGAAGTTGGTTGACCTGCACTCAGTCTGGACGGTAAAACGTGATAGTGTCTAAAGGTGTGTTTGGGAAGGTTCTTTTCCTGCTGATCACTTTTCTCTTCTCTAGAAAAGTTTTATATAGCAGCGTATTTGAGGCATTTCATGCCACCCTAACAGGGATTCTTGTTTAATGAATAGTTCAAGTATTGGGTCATTACTTAGTGCATAAATAAAATTTCCACACATGCAAAGTAAAATTTCTGAAATATATTTACTGACAAAAACGATTTTATGACAATCCCATGACTGATCCCTTCATTTTACCAGATAAGTCTTTCATGTCGATAAATAGCTTAGAAAGTCAACTCAATTTAAAATACCGCAAATCAATTTTCTAAAAAATGCAGCAAGTCAGATCCCCATTCAACTTTGTATATTCTAGATCATTTTTTGCACTTCCAAAAAACTAAGAATCATACATCCATAAGTTTTTGATTTATATACTGAGGTTTTTACCAGAGTTCGTTAAGGAGACATAACAAGTTTCATGAGTATACCACAAAAATGCTAGGTTGATAAATTGTCCCACCAAATATATTTATCCCTAATGTCTCATAATCAAAATCCCTGGATTGTGAGGCATCTGATATTGATTTTCCAGTAAAAAGGGAAGATTAGCTATCAGTATCGGTCTCTTCAACACGTATTTATTTACCTAATTACGTCTTCCTTTGTAAGACATACTGAGTGTATACAACATCTACTTTCTAAAAGCATAGTCGTACCTATACCAAGGAGGTCGAAGGTTTAATCACACTTTGATTCCCTTATTAATGAACGATTCTTGATACCATGAGAATCTGCGTTCTTGATTGAGCCTAATCTAAGATTTACATGAAAATATCTTGGGAGCTATGCGAAGAAAACCGCTCTAAGTTGCAGGAGGCAGGACGATTCATATTTTAAAACTAGAGTCCAGCATACCAAAAAAGTCCGTCCATCCAACAGACTTGGACCTAACCTCTTCAAAGATTTCAATTTTGTAAAGTGTTTTCTTTGATGCTAATACTGTAACGACCAGTTGTTGATAAGTTTTCGTCTAGTCTGTAGATAGGTACGTTGTTGCAGGGAGCTCGCAGAGCAATGTGAGTTAGGTGGTGGCCGAAAGAATCTAGAAAAGAAAAAAAGAGAGAAGAAAGGTGAGCTGACGACTCAACAAGTACATAGGATGTACTTGCATTTAATAATAGAAGATAACTAACGAAGGGTAGACCTGGACAGCAAAGAGGTGAGGCAGTCTAGAAATTGAAACTCTAAGGTGAATGAGTAGGATTTCGAATGCGCTACAATACTATCCTTTCATACCTCACCTTAAAAAGATCATTTTAATTTCTCACCTGATTTTTTCACTGTAAAATTGCACTTAATCATTGTCGCTGTATTGCATCATATGACCTAGTTATTCACTCATATTTTAGCTTTCGAAATATCTTCATATTTATATTGTTTGACTTCATGTAAATCTCGAGGACTCTGAAGCACTTTCGAAACTAACCCTGTTTATGTTATCGAACAAAAGTAACAAATGAGGTTCAAAATGAATGGCAGAAAAAGTAGCTTTTGTTCAATGCCTGTCATTGTAAATAAGCACACTTTAATTTTTGTAAGTGATGTAGAAAATTTAATCTTTCTGGCATGTTAGTAACAAATGTTTTTTTTTCACTTACAAACTATCTGATTAGGCGGGTTATGTAGAACATATTTTATGACAAATAGATTAAACTTTTTGCCATGATAATAATGAGTCAAGATCATTGTATTAGCCCTGGAGCAATAACAATAATGTTTCCTAACTATCTAATTTATGCAACATAGTAGTTCATTCAGTAATGCATATCTAAGTGGTGAACAATTTCATCTTCGGAATCTTTACAATACAGCATGAATATTATTGAACCTAATTGTTTTTTATCATCCTAGCCACTAAGTTGTTCGATCAGTGCAGTTGTCAGATTCAAAGTACATTATTTCGTTTCAGAAAATGTCATTCTGACCTATACAATAAGTTCAATGATGTTGGAACCATAAGTTTCACCCACAAGGATACATTTGCAGCTAATCACTGAAGGTGTAAACACAATGGCCAAATATTTATCAATTCTGATAACTTTTGGATACATTTTCTTTTTGAATTGAAAGCAATGTGTGCACACAGATGATAATTATCAGTTCCAGCGCCAACAGGGTTTTCGCATTAAACTTTAGGACCTTTGCAATTTCCTGATACTTTTCCTTTATTACAGCTTTCTATAAACAAAATAAAGCCGTAATGGAACTCTGCTGCACCACAGCGCCCAAGTTCTATTACTATATTGATGAAACTATTGTTTACTGAATACTACCAGTTTTTCAGTAATTTCAGGAAGTTTCATGATATGTTAACTTGTCTTCTATCTAAGTATGCTAACATGCTACCGAGAAACTTAACTGTATGAACAAAATAACAACTGATTTTAATGTTTTAGTTTTTTTTGTCACACAGGATTCATCATGGGAAGTTAATTTCTAAGAAATTTTAATATTTAATAATTTGCATTATATTTATAAACTACCATCACTGTTGTTTTTAGGTTTTCCTATCTCACTGTCGCCTACATATCAGATTGTAGATATTTCCAACCAACCGCTAACTACAAAGTGATACTTTTCCTTGATGTTTTTATAACTTAATCAAGCAAATGCAAAACCATGGTAAATCCACATAGTTAACCATTTTGTAGGCGTCATCATTATTTTATTTAAAAACCTTTACTGATGTGGGATTTCAAAGGCGACAGAGATAACAAAGTGTGGAAAAAGTGGTGGAATTGTAAGACCTAACACACATTTGTCCAGATTGGATATCTGGACCATCTGACTAATGATCAGTTATTCAAAAATTTCACATGCATCAATAAAAATTTAGTTATAAATCTTCTTGCAGTAGTAGATAAATCTATATAAACTATCACAAGTAATCATCTGCATAAGTTTATTAAACACTGCGTACAACTGCAATGAAGTTAGAGTTAATTTAGCACTGAAGTCATGATAAAGGAAGGACTCTTAGATCTTAAAGTTACCACTACAGCTTTATATCTTCTATTACTGCAGGTCTTTTGTGTCCTTAAATAAAATGCGAAATAGCACTGATTTATTTTTATTTGAAGGGAAAAAGCATAGCATAAGATTTTCATCAACCTTCACCTGCTGTATACTAATCTGACAGTAAGCTGTAGGTTACATCCTTCTGCAGTACTCAATATAACACACTGTCTACAACACGCGACATAAATCCACTTTTGAGGATAAAATATGTCGTGGAAGAAAGGAATAAGTTAAGGGAAATTACGGGATGTTAGGTTTCTCCCAACTTCCCTTTACTTAGTTCGTGCTCAAAAGCTGCTTGAATAACTTATTACATAAGTAGTTGTCTGAAATCCATGTAATATGAAAGGCTTTACAAATGAAGTATCAAACTGATAGGAGTATGATCAATGCATTTAGGTATAGCCGAAACATAAGAAGTACACTAATGGTTACATTAGCGTTATAAAAAGATAGCCATTGCTGTGGACTTCATGCCGGTTAAAACATAATTATATTTTAGAATACTGTCCTCCATTAATTGCTTTGAACCTAATAAATCATTTACAGTAGCATTTAACAGACGACCTGACATTTATAAAATACCAGACAATGAATATGCGTCCATGAATCTAAAATTGAAGATTAAAGGAAGCTAAAAGTGATGCTCGAAGTACCTAGTACTCTAATGACACCATTTAAGTAATAAAATTGAATCGGGATCAATGTGTGTTTGCATGCCAGGTCACTTATTTCTAGTAAACAAATATTTCTTATGGTAATCGATAGTGTGAATTGTAGTTTAAAAGTTTTATCTACATATTAAAATGTAATTGTCAGAGACTGTTAAATGAAAACTACGGGTTTTCAGGAGATGAATCGTCACACCAAAAACACTAAAAAATGTAACCATACAGTCAGGATATAAAGCCAACATGTATTTTTTCATTTGAGTTGATGCAAACGAAATATAAGGACTGAGACGAAACTGAATAATTTCTCCAATATTTTAGGTATAATGCATCTTTTATCCAACCATTAGGTACTTAGGAAATTTCAGTGACTTTACAGGTGTCCTAAGACATTTTTTATGAATAGCAAGGATAGGTTTTTGAAGACAACAAGTGGATTCTATGATGAAATGAGAAAAGGAAAGCTAAAAGTTGAAGGCAGGTACACTAGATGAAGAAAAAATTATGGAAGGTCAGACAAATGAAACGACGTCGGTTAAACTTTGTAGGGTAGCCGAAACTACAAAATTTTCCCCTAAATATTATGTCCTCCAGTTCATGAAGACATTTGTTAATTGCAGATGCCTTACATATGAAAAAGGACTCAGTTAATTTGAAACTTAACGAGACATCCGAATATACAAAGTCATATAGTCTGCAACAGCATATGACATCTTCTTCATTTCTTCATGCTTCTGGTAGAATAAGTCACGTAATAAATCATGTTTCCAAAGTATTTCATTTTTCTTCATGCGATCGCTTTTCATGCAGTCTATAAAGAAGGCTGAATGTATGATTGAATTGCACAGAAAATTGTTGACGTCGCTTTTTAAAATAATGTATGATGTAAGAGGAAAAGACAAATATGTGAAAGTTTTTAAGATAAGTGTGACTATGTGCAGCTTAGAAGATGTACTTTTAGATAAGAATACATATTTACTGTAGTTCTGAAGTGATTTTGTTTTCAGATGGATGATAAATATCTTCGATACAACTGGAAATTGTGTGTATTCGCTTTCACTTATGAATTAGTGCCTTACATACTTTTGTACCCCTTAGTTGAATTATCAACCAAAATGACTCAGTTGGCACTGAGATAATTTGAAGAAAAGTTGAGATTCACAGAGTTACTGCCATGATATCATGAATAAGCAGTAGATGTGACAGATAACCTAAATATCGTAGGAACACAAACAGTCCGTTGTTGAATTTAATGCTTTGAACTAATAACCCCAGCGTAATGTCTGATACCATAAGGATTCATAAACGGAATGCTTCCATCTGGCCGATATGTGACTTTAGATATTTATGAATAGATGAGCTACCTAAACATCTAACAACAGTGTTATTTCCTACTACAACTCACTGAAACTCTAGGCTAGTTTGTTACCTTGAATTCAAATGAAGAATAAATGAATAAAACTTGGTTGAATGAGAGAGAAAAATGGTCACTTTCTTCATGATGAGCCTCTATATCAATCTGCCAATCCATCTGGTACGAGTCAGAGAGAAATTATTTAACAATTCATCAAGAATTTATTGACATTAAAAGAGTATAGGTAAACGAAATCACGCTAAGAATACAAGTACACTCAAATACCATAGTCTTCAAGTTTAGCGAACAAATACATCAACAAACATAAAGAATAGTGATGGTACTTTCAACACCCCAACCTTGATAGGTGCATTTATAAGCAGCTAGGAGTTGAAGGGTTTCATAAACCTTGCAGGACACGTCAGATGTTCGGCATAAGTATGTAAATAACAGATTTACTGTGTTGGAATTAAAAAAAACATGTGCAGTGTTTATTCACACCACAAAACGTCCATGGTCAACGAAACCTGATTCACTTATGAATTAGTAAACCAGAGAGGAGAATTACATATGTTCAGTTGTAAAATTCCTGAGAAAATAAAATGGCCTTTTGATATTCCTGGTGGGACACAAAACCAGTTTGTCAAACAGTCACCAGCATTTGATCGCTAACGATCTTCGGTGCACCTTTAACTGGTAGTCTACTATTAGTCCCTGAGTAGTAGTATGCATTTTGGTATATCAAAGCCATCAGCTTTATCAAAGAGGTTTAAAATATGAAGGTGAGAATGTGACTTACATGTGCTTTTATCTCCAGCATTTAGATAGCGTTGGACTGCTTGACTGAAGAAAACGTTGCGTAGACTAAGAGAAAAAATATATTACAACTATTGGGTGGAATGAGACCCACTTATCATGACTAAGATAGCATGCATTGCGATATGATTGAAAATAATCCTTGTTGCTCATCGAGGGAAATTCGCACCGTAAGTATGTCATCTCAGCAATTAAATTTTGAGAATTTTGATTGTCCTGACTAGACAACTTCACGTGTATTAGTTACTATCAGGAAGGTTCATACAAAGATTTTTTTGCACTCTTATTAATCGAAAGATGTTCAAAGTGATAACTATACACTGACAATATGTCTGAGGTTGTAATGCTTTAATTTTTCTACGAAACTTAAGTTCAAACTTAATTTCATTGTTTTCAGCACCTTAATTCGAAGCACTAATCTTTGAACTTTAAATTTCTTTCATCAAAAGTTGTATTCAGTAATGTGTTTGGTTAACACATACATTATGTCTAACGATTAGTTATGAATCAAAATTCCGTATAAATAGAGTTCACACTTGATTACATTATTCTTCAAAAATCAACCGAACTCTTCATTTAATTTCAGAAATGTTTGCATTACATATGTTCAAAAATAAAAGTTTCGCTTTATACATATTTCTTTTGTACTGCAGACGTAATCGTTTGAAAAACTATGAAGAAAGAATAGACTTTTGATTTCATGAAGGGATATTGTTGCAGAAAATCCAATTAATTTTTCCAGTGAAAATTCTCACCTTAAACAATGTTTAAAGATTGCAAACATTAATTGTGCGAACTAGAAATAGATCTAGGGTGACATTAAAGAACATATTTTGGATTAACTTGAAAAATCTTTGATTTTTAACAGAAATGTATGAACTGGTTAATATAAGGACCTAATGTGAGGTTTTTGAATCTTTTAAGATCATTTTATCCTAAATATTATACAAATGTCTACATAAACGGATATTTGAGTGAGTTAACTGCAGTTCCCACACGGTAAACACATCTAAATTATTGAGAAACGTCCTTCCTAGTATTAGCAATATAAAGTGCTAAGACGTTTTAACAACATTTCTTTCCTTCTGATCCATCTATCATATGATTCTGTTACCTTCTTAAATAAGAAACGTTTCAAGCTAAATGAATACCTCCATAACATCGTTTCCTATTCCTCTTTAAAAACGAAATAAAATTATAAAAACCATCTAAAATGTAAAGCAAGCGTCATCACCACTCGATGGGAAATCAGGAATAAATCTTCCATTGAGTGCTTCATTTGCAGCTTAAAATATAGTCATAGGCACTAGCAGACTTTAGTAAAATCAGAATAAGTCATATCATCGTCTGTTTCACTGTCGGTCATGATGAATTCATCATTTCTTTATGCAGACAAAACGTGAAGCCTTTTTTGTTCTTATTGCCAAGAAAAGATCAAAGTTACTCCACTAAACAATAATATTTTACGTTAATGATGGTCGTGGCTAGCAGTGGAATTCAGGATGGGCACTTTATCCTATTTTGGACTCGTCAGCTGGATGTGCCTGCTTCCCAGTCAGTGATGTTGTTCCTACCGAGATTCGGACTCGAGAGCGATCGCTTCAAGTGCCAGCGCGTTATCGACTACACCACCGAGCCATGATAGCCACTTCTTGTGCGACGGGTATAGTTTTTAGTATAATTATTTTTGTATCATACCGTTGTTGATTGGACCGAATTGATCGGTCTCTTTTGGTATATGGGTTTCTGTGCCGATGCCTCGATATTGCTAGCGTTCTATTTATGTTGATGATGAATCGTAGCTAGCAGTGGAATCCAGGATGCGCATTTGTCCCATTTGGGACCCGTCAGCTGGATGTACCCGCTTCTTAGTGACTGATGTTGTTCCCACCGAGATTCGGACTCAGAAGCGATCGCTGATGAGTCCTAATTGAGACGAAATGCGCATCATGGATTCCACTGCTACCTGAGATCCATCATTTTATATATATATATATTTTGTTGCTTGAGATCATTCATAAGATATATGAGTTATGTCTCAGGTCTGTTAAATGTTTTGAGCGTTTCATAATGCTATTAAGTGGAGATACACTGAGTTCGCTGAACATTCACTTAAGTTATAATGACAGTTAAAACTGCTCAAATGTATCAAAACATATATACATATTGTGTGGTTATTTGTCTGAGCCACATTTTTGACGAGGGATTTATTCGAAGCATCAAGTACCAAATGTTAAATCCTGTTGTGGTAAAAGGCATATTTAGTCTAAGTGAACTATTTAGAACTCTGTCAGATACAACAGTTAGCTACAATTTTGCACACTCACTTACCCTTTAAACTATATTTGATTGGAAGCCCCTAAAATTTGTTCATACACATTAAAAATACTCACATCTCACTTGCATCCTGCAACCTGATTCTGAAGTTTTTTCCTCTTGCAACAGAAATCATACGTAAAATTATGAATGGCACAAATTTTGTTGGAAAGTATAATTTTAAGATTTTCCGAGAAAATCTGTTGTGAAATTAGACTGGAGATGCTATTGTTAGCGGCAAAATTCTACACATTCCTAGGAGGCCGACTGCGTTTATTTCAAAACGAAAGTGATTATTTGTGCTATTCAGCGTGTAAAAGATGGTGGGCTTACTTGGAAACAGATTCACGATAAATTGTCTCTGCCTGTACTAAACAACCAGTGTAATTATGATTGACCACCATCATTTGAAGGATAATGTATAGACCCCAAATATGTATATATATATATATATATAAATGATTCACAGTATTATTTTTATTCCCGTCTTTAATTACATGCTTTGCATCACTTTCGTCACTTTGACCTATATGTTCATGATGCATAGCACAGTTAAAGTTTCTAAAGTCAAAGTGTAGATTTCAGACTTGATAAGTGCAAAACTTTGTATTTTACAGTTGTTTGTCGTTATATACGTATCACTGTGTGATTAAACTCTAACTGCCAACTAAGAAAGCTCTTGCTTCGCAGACAAGCAGAACCCGCAAGGACTGAAGTGCAGTTCAGACTTCGTTAGCACCTGGGTCTCTCCGTTCAGCTGATAGATTGTTAGCTGCTTAACGCGGATGTGGCTTGTTAGAATCCTGCCGTTACCTTTGTACATCAACTTTAATGATCAGGCGACTTAAATAATATTTCAGACGTAAACGAACGGTCCACGTATTACTCTGTAAGTCCAAGAATGATGAATTAGGGGAAAAAAGCTCATATTTTAATTAGCTTGTTTAGTACAAGCCATAATATATATATATATATATATATATATATATATGTTATCTCCGTTGGTATCTTCATGCATGTCATTGGCAGCCGGCTCAGCATAAAGGATAAAAGCAATCTTTCACCTAATATATCGAACTAAACGAATACCTAACAACGTGTTTCAGTTACTGAAATGTCTGCAGTGGTATTTTGTACTTTTTTCCATTTTGGAAATGATTTTAACCTCCTGTTTCCTGAGTTGATAATACTACTTAAAAAGACATCATGGTAGATACAGTGAGCTATTAAGCACATTACTATACATTATTCTTTAAGTAGCTTGTTTGAACTGTTGATTTCCTTGCTACGTGACCGAACCACCTCCATAACCAGCTGAAACACGCTTTTTAATCTTCCTTTACCTATAGGGTCGACGAAAATCTAGCCACAGGAATCGCTATATCTTATCGCCCATTATACATATCAGATAAGGAGGAAATGTTGACAAAACAAACATTCAGTGAGTTTGTTCTCTCAGCTTTGCACTACTAAACATGCGCTAGAAAGAGAAGAACATTCGAAAACAATATTGAACTGCATAGTGATGTTACGCATAACAAATAATTTTTATTCCTGAAATAAACAAGAGTTTATGGTTCTAAGTGTGATTTTGCTACAGAGTAGTTATCTCTCAAGTTCACTTCTCATAACAATCATACGATTTTCAACTCAGTAATGGCTGAGGCATTTTCTGATGCTTTTATCACGTTTAAGAGCTTCATTCATACTCCTCATGAGTAGCTTGATGACTGTGTAAAATGAACAGATTTTTATAATACACTTGAATAATACAAGTTAACAAGATATTCTGTTGCAAAACTTGTGGCAGTACTATTTTTGTTTCCATTTTGTCAGGTAAATGAAAAAATGTTCACAAGCGCATCTGATGAAATAATTCTTTAACCAGGTGACTTGAACTCAGTGGCCCATGGAATGATGAATATAGTATTTCCACCGAGTGATGATTGAATGAAAATTCGGACTGTGAAAGAATTCGAACCAAAGACCACTGGGTTTCCGGCCCGATGTTCTACCAACTGAGCTAGGAGGTTCCACTTCAATCATCAAAGGGTTTTACCTGACTACCATGTGAATTCATGAGGTGGTCTAGCTGCGGTCCAAAAGTTTCATTTCACTTTCAACTAACGCTTAGTATAAATAGTAGTCCGGTAAACCACGTATATCTCAGATAGTCAAGTGATGAATATATGACTGTCAGAAAGATGATTTTTTTCAAACATATGGTATCATAGCTCACTAAATAAACAGTTTGACTTCAGTTACCTTGTAAACATTTTAATTTTGGAGGTAAGTAAACATATAATAATGAATATTTTTGACAAAACCTGTTCAAATAGCAAAAGTCAAGACCTATATGTGAAATGTACGTATAAATCATCTACTTGTTTGAAGTAGATTGGTGGTACTAATCATCCTCATTTAACAAAGTATAATTAAGCATTTGCTGCTAATTGAATTCTTTTTCGAGCATAAAAAGTTATTTAGATTTTTTTCGTGTATAAAGAAACATATGATTAACTTTCAGAATTATAAAACGCTTACAAAAATGTTAGAAGTTAACAGAGATAGAGAGTTTCAACACACATGAAATACAATATTAAGGAAATCAAACAATCAAGTTTGGAAATGATGAATGCTATCATTTGTGAAGAGGTGGCTTGTTGTAAGTTAGACAGGTATTATTCACTCTTCTTATGGTTACATAATATGAAATGCTGCTATAAAAAATAAGTATCAAAAGCATGTTAGCGTTCCACCGAAGAGTTAACTAGTTTGAATTCAATCAAAGTCTAGTTATTTTCTTTATTTGGTGTGAGTGTAACCAAATTTAGTCCATAACTCATCTAAGTTGTTGCCTATCTAGAGGTATAGGAGATCTTTAGGAGCAGATTGGTTGAATTTCTTTGCATTATTATGAAAAAAATCAGCATACTTCTACAAAGCTTCTCAAACATTGGTTTGTCACTAGAGTACAACGATCTTCATGTCGCCTAAATGGTGACCAAATTTTATCGATTATTCTGAATTTTTATCACCAAGCTAGGACTCTGACCATCTCCGTGTACTTTGATGGATGTTACTTGGTTACAGGCGGTTGACAAGAAGCCCTGCCGATTGTTTCCAACTAAGTAACAAGCTTCTGAAATACTAGATGCACATCATCAAAGACTGTTTTAAATTTCAGTTCCATTGTTGACTTCTTTGCCAGTATGAGAGAACTTGAGCTTTGTAGTAGAACGTTATTCTATGTTAAATGTTTTTCTGTACACCCAGTGGCTTAGTTTCATAAATTGCGTGATGTTACGTGCATAAATTATTGATCCCGGTCGGATCAACTTTTAACGCAACATTTTTATTGGATTATATGGCTGTTATTCTGTCAATTTTTATTGTAGTATATTTTTCAAGACAACCTGTATTCGCTTCATATCAATCCTATTTTATATGCTTGATATTGATTCAATGAACAAAAATACAGTGACATAAACGTGCCTTAATCTTGCTATGTTGGTGTGTGAGTGTTAATTTGTTTGACACTATTGTGTAATTGTATGAATGGATACATTGTAATAGCTATATTTTTCTATAAGTTACTTATAACGATGAAATCTCATTAACTTCTCAGCAAGTTTTTAGTAGAGAAGTGGAGTTTATCTTTGTTTATTTATTCGTTTAGATTTTAGCCCAGCTAATTAAACTCTTGATTGGATCGCTGAAATATTCAACCAAATCTGCGTTTACTGATGTGGATAAAGAAGACCAAAGGACTGGATATGTCACGAAGTTCTGTGCTCTTTTACATGCAATAGTATCTAGATCGTTGTATTGTCTTTATCGTGTTTTGCATTCTACTGAAGCAAAGTTGCTTTGTTCATTGTCACACTCATAAGCAAATGGGAACTTTTCTGTCATTACATTTATTTGTGATTTGAATTGTTTGGAAGTTTATTAACGGAATACAGTACCGAGTGATGTGAGCTGGAATAAATAAGACTATCAGGTTTCCCATCGTTACAGACGCGCTTTGCTGATGTGTCAAAAAACACAAAACTTAGTTACAGGGCTTCCTGCCAACTGAATCCCTCATTCTTACAACGAAGATTATGAGTACTGTATGATTCTGAATTTTTTATCCATGCACCATCAAAATATAACTGTAAGATTAGACGTATAAGAGCGATATGTTCGAAACTGTCTATAAATCTGTTACCACTGAATGCATATCTTTGATCTCGTTGTTACTAATACAGCCTGGTGATGCATTTTATCTTGGCATTGGAGAAGTGTACGAAAAAAGCATAACGGAACTCCTTACAAAATTTCTTGACTTACTGCGATAGTTAGCTGTATGATTCCAGAATTAGAGCCTAGTTCATTCCTAATTACTATCAACCCTCTACTAAACGGTATTTTATTGCAGAAGCTTGTCACTGAAAAAGTAGTCATTTTGTCAATCCTCTTCAACCTGAATTTTGTTCAGCTTTTGGCTGACCTCGTGTGATTTTGTTGACCTGGATAGTGAGCAGTTTCCTGTCTGGTATAATCATCCTAAATATCCAGATGACTCAGCGTTGTGATGTTTCTAAAGTCAACTATCGCTCTGATTTTGCAACCTGATTTCTTAATCTCAGTAGTGATATACATCGTGCTGCGGTTGATAGTTTAGGCATCAAATCCAAACATTTTGACCCATCTGGGGATGAAAATATCTAGCGTATTAGATTGACTGATGATTTTCTATTTTGAAGTATAACAGTTTCTACATGCTTTTTAGTTTCCTCATGTCGACCCATCTGAATGCGTTCATTATTTCCAGCAAAGTAGCGGAATTTGAGAGACGAACTGTGTTCGGAACTCCATTCAGTAAATAATACTGTAGCAGTTTGATCAACATCAAACAAACATATTCAGTATCGAATATTCTCACTATTCACTTTGGTATTGGCACAAATCACTACAGCTATATCTGTTCATTTTGGTCTTTTCACGTTGTTACTTTAAATTTCTTACCATCAGATCTATAAGTGAGCAGTTACTTGTATATGTCGAACTTCCAGATAGATTGATTCTACCACCTTTGCTTAACTGTATTTTACATAAATAGATCCTTGTCTTTTCAGTTCACTTCACTGATATTCTATTTCGGTAGCAGGTGTAAACTGTTCTGTTTTCAAAAATATGAGGTTAGCGGTCTTAGACATTTGAATCGATATAACTAGTTTAAACTTTTTTTGTACCGTTGTGCAAATTATGTATCCTTACTTCAAGCAAAGTGATATTCATTTTTAAGATTTGAATTTTTTCCTAAAAACTTAGTGGCGTAGTAAGAGGTTAATCCTGGTTAAATTTCTATTTTTGTTCTCACCACAGAGTAACTCAGGAGGCTTTCCAGGTTTTTTCATAGGTTCTTCAGATGCTGCCACTCTAAGACGAATAATGCCCTAACGATTTAATAGTCTGTGAGAGCTTACAGTGATCAAACAGACTAACGCCTGTCTTCAAAAGGAATTGTACTAGCATGAATATTGAAAATGGAAACTATCTGAGATTTTACCTGTTTCTTTTACGCAGAAACCAGTTTACGATGCATAATTTAGTATGCACACTAGAATATATTTCAACGGCATACATATTTTCAGACTAAACACTGCCAGTGAGATCTCATATCACGAAGACGGTATGTAAACGTAACAACTGAATGTCCAGAGAAACTTAACGAGGAAAGAACTTTACTTAATCTGCGTTGGTTAAAATCACTGCAAATAAAAGTCTAAATTAATTTGCGCATCCTAAAAGCTACGATCATCAAAGTTTTGTTTAACTAGTGTTTGTTGAGCGGTCTGTTCCGGCTCACTTCCCTTCAGTTTCTTATTTTCGGGAATTGATTGTCTGGAGGCCATCTTGGTCTCACTACACACAGAGCATTTTCACCATATTAAAATAACTTGATTATTTACTTTCGAGCGAATTAGAAAATTTATATCCACTTGATTGGGAAACCCCATAGGAAGGATCTGGAGGGAGGTAAAGTGTATGTTTCGTCACTTTATTTCGTAAAAAAGCAAGAAACTCTATATTATACACAAATTTCAAGTGAAATGATAACATATAATTCATTTCAGTTGAGCTTCAAATAAATAAATGAAATTCATTTTGTTTCATCAAAGCACTCGAAGTTATTCAGTTTGCATTTAACCGGTAGATGGTATAAATAGTTCTGGAAATTATGATTTGATCTTTTGGCGTGACCTCCATTTTACCTTTTTAGTAGTTATCTTTACTTACTGAATTGGACCAATTATTGAATTCCCGACTAAATGAGTTCGTCTGCGTAATAACTTCTGAGTAATACGGTCTCTCATCTACGGAATTTTCATTCCTACTCTTAACTTCATATTAGTAAGCGGTCAGTGAACTTGATGTTTACCGTTTCATTTAATATCTTATCTCTTCACAGGTTGGTGCTCTTCCAATCTGAAAAACAGAAAGAGGTTACTACAGGAATAAAACTTGGACGCTGTAGTAAATGATAATCCCATGTTAGTCTCTTGATTAGAATTGTCACACAGTGAAACAGTATTATTTACTGGATAACGTTTCGAATATTATTTACTGTCCATATTCATATCATACCTGATACGGAAAACGGGATTACAACAAAAATAATAGTCTTTTCGAAGAATCGTTTCCACAGCTGTACATCCATAACTATACTCACAACAGAATATATACCCATTAATAGCTAATCCGTCAGTATAAAGCCATCTAAAACAGTCAATAAAGTCACAATGTAATAACGACTAGAAGGTCAACTCAAGATAAGCAAAGTCGCTTATAGGATTATGATATGTAAACGAACACCAAACATATAAATGAATATAGCATTTCAAGGAGATTACGATAAAGGTCAAAAAAGGATAAAACATATCGCATTTGAACCCAAATATTAGGCTTGCACTGCTTGATTACTAAGGCTTCTGTTGCGTAGCATAATAATATAAAAGTATGTTATTTATTTCTGACTTATGACACGACTCTAAAGTTCTTGGCGGTTGATAAGTAGCCGTTAAATGAATGGTATGCACCTTGTTTGTAAAGAACTCTGATCCTCCAAATTGAAACGGGTGAATACCTTGATTTTATACTGAGTAATTTTTCATTTACACAATACATAAGTAAGTGATCATGCATATAACTTTCCTATATGATGATAAATAATTCATTTCTAATGATTCAAGGATCAGTGAATAACCATTTAGGGACTACAAACAAATAAATAGATCTATTTCTTTCCTCTATAACGAAGTACATTTATCGCTCACATGAGGAGAGTATTAAAATATTCTTTCATCCATAAAAATTTTTTACAAGATCCTATGCAGAGAGAGAGTATTACTGAAATAAATTCAGTCTATCATATTCTACTAATTACGCTCTCCTTGAACTCTGTGAACTAACAAAGACAAGAAAATATATTAACTTGAGGTGCTTGTTTATTTACGTAAGTGAACAAAGTACACAAGGGCAAAGTAGTGAACGTTCTCGTCATGCTTACATGACTCAAGCGGTAAACATTTTAAAAGGAAAAACTGCATTTCTGGTATAATTAAGAAGTAATGAACACAAATTGGACAGAAATCATGTTAAGAAGACTAAAGTATACAAAACTTTTTACTGTATAGATTAAACGTATGTTTTTCCACTCATTTGATTTTGGCTATTTAACTCTTAAACAATTCAGTTTTTAAAAGATTAGCGTGGGTATTGCAACGTAATACATTTCTGAAAACCAACTTATTTCAACAGTTCATTTTCATTGGAGTATGGAGAAAACCATTTCATTTGCTACTCTAAACGGTAGACACTGCTAGAAAAAATTATTTTACATACCACCGGATATTTTTAAAAGTATCATCCCAAGTAACTGGATGCTTAAAGAAACTAGGGAAAAATACTACACATTTAGTCTCGATTTTATCACCTGTATGTTCACTGTTTAGAAGTACAAAACAGTTATGATGAAAAGCAAACAAATAGATAAGGTAAAGTAAACTCAGCAAAGCTTTATATTTATTTAAAGGACAGAAAATTCAAACTGTTTTCTTTGCAGGTAAATACAACAAATATTTATCACCCTGTGTAAACACCTGAAAACGGATAAGTGCAAATAAACGGTAAACTAATGAAAATTAGTTGTAACACACTATGAAAATCTTTTCAGCCTCATGGATCCCAAAACACTGTCCCTTTGCGTTTGTCCTAGAAGAATATGGATTTTTACACCTTGCATTTTCGAATAATGTGCAAAAGCAATACTATATTTAATTCATCATGGAATTTACTTGAACTCCACCTAAGTCAGCCACTTTCAAGCTTTTGGTCGCTGCTATCCCACGATTTTGAATAAACTACATTATACCATAAGGTATTAAGAGGAACAACTACTAAATTGGGAAAAACTTAGTCAGTTTCAACTGAAAGTATACTATCATTCGGAAATTCTTTGGGAAAACACTGAAAACCATGACAACGAATAACAGTGCATGCAGACTTACTGCTGACAAATCCATGTGAATGTTACAATGGCGAGCAACTCAGACGTAATTGTCAAACGTTATAGGCAAGTAAAGGCTGTTAATTTATGAATTTTTCAAGAAATGCATAATAGTAACCGTAAAAGACCTTCTAGTTTATACTTGGAACGAAATTTTGACCAGGTGTAGGCTAGTGAAGCTTTTAAGCAATCTTATCTGTCCTTTTGTTAACCTGTATTCATAATGGTCATAAACTTGACGTGTCTAACTGTAACAATTACAATTGCTATGTTTTAATAAGTTTGTGATACAATTTGGAATTCCCAGCAGGTAGTTTTGCGGTAGAAATAAAATCCTTCGCAAAATTTTCAAGAGAATTATTTATTTTATTTAAATTCTGTAAATAATACCAGTAACAAGGACAGTTATACACAAATGGTTGGTATATTGAAGAAACTGATTGTGTTTTGTTACAAGATTTATAGGTGAGTTCTCTTATTACACTTTTTCTTCACATAATATGTGTACTAGATAAAACGGACTTGAATTCTCGTATTTGACCGTACGAGTAGAGTCCTTTACAACTGCTTCTTATCCTTTCTAGGGAAATTAAGGTGAATTGTGAAGAAGCTAGATGCTCAGTGTCAGATAAAATGACTGTAGCTACTTGCTTGCTTGAATTTAATCGTTTGTCCACCTCAGCGTTGATTGGTTGTACTAGATGCATACCAACTACTCTACTGACAGCTTTCAAAGCCTAGTACAATATAACGTTGTCCCTTCCTAGAAGACCGGAAAGGACTAACTGGAAACAATAAGTAGGGGTGAAATGGAAGTCAATATGTTATGAGACGATCATTTAAGATTACAAGAAAAAATTCGATTAAAGGTAGGTAACACGATTCGTTTTCGACACTAATGCACTGACACTATAAAAGTTATAGGACTGTAGCAGTTCATACAAGTCTTTTTTACTTCAGAGACTAAGATAAACCGCCTGACATTTAGTAGGTTTTAGATTGAGCGTCTTAGAGGAAGATCACCGATCAGTTTAGACAGGAATTCATTCATTCGTCAACAATCAAACTGAGAAAAAAGTAGTACAGATACTGTCAAGTCACCATCTTACTCAATGAAACTAGTTTCAGCAGAATAAATGAAGTCATGCTAAAAAAAGAAAAGGACATGGAGAAAGTATTACATCGTGAGACATATCTCAATAAGTGAAGCAGTACACTGTTTGCTAGCAGAAAAATAATAACGCAGCTTGTTCATGGCTTCAAAATCAGTATAAACAGTAACAAGCTTATTTAAAAAGAGCTATCTGGAAGTGAAGATAAAGACAGACTGCATGGCAGCATCTAAATTGCTTGTGTTGTATTCATATGCAAGGTGGTGTGGATCTGTAAAAGGATTCAATTAACAGTGGTGCAGAAGTAGAAGTTATTTCGGTATTTTTTCCAAAAAAATGGGGTTACGGTTATAAGACTTATTGCATCTGACTGAGATAATCTGGACACCGATACAATCGTAATCTCTCACTCTGCATCTTAAATTGCAGTTTTGCAAAATACTGCAAAAATGGTTTCTGTAAGAGTATGACATGAAATATCTACACATTTTCTGTATATAATGCTTGGAACACCATCAACACTAAGGCTTTGGGATGACTTCAAGGATTTAAGACAATTGAAAACGTCCTTTCTATTAAAACAAAGTAAAGAACTACCCAAATGATTGTGGTTTCTTTGAATTATTTCCCTATAAATGAAGAATTTTTACATGACAGAAACTTTTGGTTGTTTATCGTACTTAATTGTATTTCAAACGAGGTGGTCAGTCACCTTTGTACAACCTTCCTTTCACTCTTCAGAGCTTTTGATAAGCGGAAAATAAAGCTAAATCTCATGAGGATTGCTTCCATAGATCAGCAAATGACCAGTCAAAAAAAGAGGTTTATCATAATATTAGTGATGTTTTTTAACACCATCAAAAATTATATTCTAGTATGTTTCTTTCAATATACTTCTGAAACACAGTATACTGTTCTGCAAACAGAATCTGTGCTGGACGTTCCTGCAAAAGTTTGCAAAAGACATTTCCGTGTAAATTGCTATGGTTCTTGGACAAAACATGTGTAAAATAGTGGTCGAAATTCACCAATGGAGCCAGTTTAAGGGCTTCATATATTTGTCAGGGACTTTTGTGAATTTAAACACATTGTGTTGTCACGACTACTAAAACCTTTATTCAGATTTTCATGACTCAGTGATGAAAAAAACTGCAGTCACATGAATTCAAATCTCTTCAAACTTTAAGCAGAGGCTTTTCGGGAATAAGAGCAGTAAATTAGGCTAATTCGTCATGAAAAACAGATGGATAGAAAAAGCTACAGTCACTCGTGACACAGATGTTTGTTATGTAAATATGTGCATATTTACTCAGATCTTAAAACAAAATTTAATAGCATTGCGATCAGTTTTGTTGTTGAACAACCTGAAGGATGCATCATTGAAAGTAGACCAGTTTGTGCTTATACATACATCTACCACCAGGCTTCTTTTTGGTAATATATTACCTTTTTCGAAATAACTTGGAACTATTTTGGGTAAATTAGATTGTCATCGAACGGATTACGAAGGCATGTTTTTGTGTTGTTAAAGCCATGTTACAGTAAATATTTGAGGGTAAGAGTAGGGGAAGGTGATAAACTCTTTTGTTAAATGCCTACAGTTTGTGCTGAGTATTTCCAGAGTACTCACTAGGTCCTTAGTTGCATGCGTAAGAGCTGGTTATCATGCTCTATGCTGCTTTTTTCTTAAACTTCCAACTTGCAGAAAAATAGTAGGGAATGACTATTAAAATGTGTGAGAGTACGTAGCACGATTGAAAGATAAAAATGATCAAAGAAGCAGTGTGATCTAATTTATTTCGTGGAAAAACTCAACAGCCTGAAATTCATGCAAACCATTATTCACTTTAAAACCAGCTTCAGAGCGGTGGTTCAACTGAGTAGTAAGTCTACAACAAGCATTATCATGCACACTATCAGTTATTTTCGCAACTAAGTCAACCAGTAAAAGAAGACTGATTACAATTACCCGCTGAGAAGTGTTCTTATCAGTGGAGCTCTAGCAGGAAAACAGGAAAGACAGGAAACACGGGAGGGCAAAATTTCAAAAAAGTAACAAAAACTTACTTTATAAGGAAGAAAGTAATGAACGTTCCAAAGAAATCTACACTGCTTGATATGAAGTGCTTATCAATGCACTCAGCAGTATGATATCGGGATGATCTCTCTTCTCAAGTCTGCGAAAATATATCAAGATAAAGAATTATGGTATGGAAGTTAAAAATAATTGCTGAGAATGTAGGAAATGTTGAATGAGATACTCGAAAGTTATCGTTCAAGGAGCCATTTTAGTGAAAAACACTCACTGATGACACTGACTGAAATGGAATTCTCAGGCCAAGAAATAATCATCTTGAATGTAAGTCAGATACTTTACCATGCCTTAAGAAGTTTAAAAACAGAAGACGAAAACCACTCACGATGCGCATTATACATTGTAACTAAGTTATAACACTATGGGAGATGAAACCTTTGACGAATATTTTGACCATGTTACACTTAAAACCTACTATATCACACTATCGTGATTTGGGTTTTTCTGCCATGAGAAACAACAATCACTGACAACTATTATGTAAAATGTTAATGTTATGTAAAAATGTTAGACTCAAATGAATAAGCATTCGATTATTCTTTCACAAATAACCGTTATGGCAAATAATGTATTAGTTAGAAGATTCACGAATACTCTTGTTGATATCCCATTTGATATCAGCTATGTTCATGCTAAACACTGTGCGAGAGCACTGAGTAACAGTTGTCGTATAATTTTTGTAAAAAAGGGTATTGTTATTTAGAAGTTGCACTCAAAGTTACCTGCAGTGGACACTGAACTCCAAATTCAGTTGAAATAATTACTTCCTGTGAACAGACTACCATCATCTAACACTAAACCACAATGCTTCATGTTCCGAATCCACATAATATAGTGACAGTACTTTAAAGGTCATGGGACGATTTAGGTAGGCATTGAGTACAACAGACCCTAGATGTCTGTGGAAAAAACCAGTCATGTGCTCTTAATTTTCTCTTATGGTTTTATGATTCTTTAAATTTAACTCAGTGAATCAGTGAATTTTTCAATATGTGAGACGTTTTTACCGACTAATAAATGAAAAGAGAAGCTCTACTGCACTTCATGTCGTATATCTGAATATCTTTATTGGCAGTTCATTATTTGTATACTATTATTTATTTAGAACATAAAATATTCACTTTTATCTCTATTTACAGTTTTTTTAGTTTCAGAAAATTATTGGGTGAAAACAACATGTGAGAAGTGATGATTCAAAGTTCAATAAATGACACTCCGTTTCGTTTACCACGGTATATTCTTCTATATTCAAAGAAATAATCATGTCTTTCATCCATAACAAAAAGATTAATTGTATTTCGTTTTTCTAAGGAAGTAACAGCTTACCAGTGAGATGAATATATGATAGAATTTTATTAGGAAACATAGGTTTTAAGGTTTTATCAAAATGAGTGAACAAAGAAAATAATTGATGAAGATTATATCTTTGTGTCAATATTCTGTTGCATACGTAGGAAAATATTCTTGAATCAGTGTCGGTTTAGATTTTACTGGGTCTCTAATGGCATGGGAATTATCAATTTTTTTCAGATTTGATTGACATGATGATAAACACACACACACACACGTTAAGCAGGCCTCATTCTTCTTCATTACCATCCACCAGAATAGGTGTTTTGGTGTAACAAAACCTTACTTTCTATCAAAAATTTGTTCCATCGTGAACAAGATTTGCATGAAGTACAATAAACAGTTAACTTTAAACACTTTCATTATTAGGCCTTGCACTTTCGAAGGAAGACTTCATTCTGAACTGTAGCGCGCACATCTGTAGGTTGTCTGAAACCTCCACATTATGGGAAAAAAGTTCGGTGAAGAAAAGGCATCTCATTGTATTATTTCAGCATATCTTCGCAAATTTTTAGAAATTTCACTCGACGCATATTATGTTGAATATGGATAGAATGAAGGTTTGTTATTTTGTGCTATTATAATGGCTTCAATTGAACAAAGAAGCATTTTTTTAAACTTTCGATTCCTTTTTCAATAGCAAGGCAGCAACATATTGTCTTACCCCAAAGTTTACAGGTCACATTCTCAAAATATTTGTAACTAGGGCGGATGATCTTGCTTGTGTTGTGTCCTCTGAGCTAGGTAGTTTGATCTGGCTTTTAAAACACAACATAACCAACACAGTTATTATTTTCCCACTTACTGTCTGATTTTCTTATTGAAGTATTAAAAGAATATGATGTGGAAGAAAAAAAGAACAAGCTGCAAGCAATCATTCTGAATGTACACTGTATATGTCGCTAAAGGGTTTCTATTTGAAAAAGCATTAAGATGATTTTTATAATAGCAAAATAGTAAATGAGGATTGGTGCTTCATAGATGATTTCATGGTTTAGCTATCTCTCTAGATACTTATTGTGTTACCTTTATGTGATAAATATCTGTTGCTGCAAGAAGAATGAAACTAGCAGCATACCCAAACGGAACATAACACCATTTACAAGGAATAGGATTCGACTCGATGATTGCACCGTTCAAACTCAAAATGAAGAGTGAAACACTAGTTTCCGTCTCCAACTGCCTTGTAAAAAACGAAAAATACAAAATGTCATTTCGTTTACATTAGATTAGAGTCATAAATATACAATTATTAGAGATGCTTGAATGCTGAGTGTTTACTAGTACTGCGATGTTCAACGGAATAGAGAAACAGTTTCATGAAACGCCTATATAGTGATCCGGCAGCCAGAATGTCACAGAGACAAAGGGGCATTTTTGTTATAGATGAGATGTATAAACAGTCAGGTTGTAGTTTCTTTACTTATACCAAAAAAGACTTTATAGGATATCTAAACTGAAATCTTAGTTATTTATTAGTATCTGAAATACTTTGGCAATAACAAGAACTAGAAAAAAGACCACTCCACTTTCATATCAACGCTGAAATCCACTTCCTGTGAAGAGAACTCACTGAGAATCTTTCAAGCTGACTGTGATATAATGTTACTCATCAGGTGGTAGTAAGATGAATTCAATTTATGGACTGTGTGTATTGGATGCCATTGTTTTGATTATTCCGCTGAAGAAAGAATTTGGTTTATTACTATGCGCAAATTATCCTTTGTTGCATAATTAACCGTTTTTCAGGCAAGTGTAATGTAAAATAAGTAGTTGTGTGTTTTGTTTTCTAACTCTCATATTAGAAAGTTTATTTGATTCAGATTAGTGTTATGATATTATTTACTTCCCTACGATGTTCAGGTTGCCTTTTTTTAATAATGTTTTCTGACATATATGCGAAAAAAATCTTCAAGGTATGTGACATGAAAATTTAATCAAGTATGTTAGTGTGTTTCACCTTTTATTACGTCTGTCACCATTTCCCTCTTCGGTACAACCACTTCGTCAAATAATTTATGTCTTATTGGTTTGTAATCATCAGTTCTATAGCAAACATAGAATACAATGAGGTACTGTGACTTCTACTGTGACATTATCATAAAATTGAGCTTATCATTCAAAGCGTTAAAACTTAGACAAGCGGTTGCTTTTCAGATTCAAATCATTGGAGATTTGAAATAATCCTTTGATGATAATTCAGCGACTTAGATCCCTACTTCATCAGCTTGAAATACGAAGTCATATGATCATTGACATGTATATGGCAGTAAATTTCAGTAATTCTTTAAAGTGATTCCGACCATCCTTTGGTAATTCATGACACAGTACTTTAGGTAACTAATGGCGCAAATTATTTCTCGAACAGAGATACATTAGTTTTTTTTACAAGAAGCGATCATAGTGAGTCGATCAACTTACTTAGAACTGCAAATGTATTTTGGCCTTTGAAAGAATTAAATTAAAACATTGTGTTACTGCATTAGCATTACTAAATGAATCGACTAACTGAGTTTCTTCACATTTCGTAGTCATTCACTGGTTCTAAGTGCAGTTTTGTTATGTCATGAAAGAATTTACATCAAACTGTGATGGTATTAGGATATACACAAAATCAGATTCTCTTTTAATATAAGCTGAAATATACTGACAATAGATGTGATGAGGAAATTAGGCAGAACATAATTATTCTCTGTTTTTGTAAAGTGTACTAAACAACCAATATGACAAAATATAGTGAAATAAAAATTGCTTGATTGAAATATTTTAGTATCAAACGAATTTTGACGGATTTTTCGCTTTAAGATATCTTCAGCAAGCTTCTGATGTATCAGTAAACAGATTTCTGTTGATTCAAATTTTCCGGTACTCACGACAAAAGGGAACGTATCTATGATAATGGATGTATGCGAACAGTACCCATCAAGAAAGCATTTTTTTCCTGAGGTTTGTGTTAGTTGGGTATTTCGGCATCTATTCTTTTTATGGTCAGATCAAAATGCGAAAGTAAACTGAGACATTGGGGCATTATTATATCCATCTTTTATTTAACAGTTTTGTCCAAATGTTTCTTCATAGTTTAAAATAACTTTTTATCATCTTGAATGATACATCTTGCTTCAACTGTCAAATATTTGGATACATGTATGAAAACTTATGTTCTAAGTTATTTCAATTTTTTGTCCATTTCCAGTACTTTCTGTATCAATAAGTTAGTTTTTTAGTACATAACTCCTATTTTCTTCCCTTAATGAAGTTATGAAGAACTTTAAAGGTGGTGAGAACATATACTACGCTATATTCACTTCCACAGCCTCCTTAAGTAATGTCTGGCTGATAAAAGCCATAAGGTTGAATGGCAAAGTTTCAGGAACTATTCAGTCTCTTTTGCTTATTACAACTGTCAACAAGGTGCACTTGATCATTTCTAATGCTAACAAAATGGAAGAATTCTTATGAGTACACTGAAAAGTCAACCCCTAATCATTTATTCCTCACGTTTACATCTGAAAGAAATATTTCTTACTGAACTCTTATAATCATGCCATTTAGAGGAATGAAGACTTACTGTAACAAAAAGATATTCAAAATCCATGCAGCTGTAGTAATTATAACACAAATAATAGCATGTAGATTTCAATTATTCATTGAATGAGAAAATATTAGTAAGCTGGAGACTAGAAATATGTGGTTGACCACGCTTCAGGGCTGTACACCGGTTGATTTATGCATGTTACACCAAAATGCTGAAGATTGCAATGGACTGTCATATGGCTTAGTGGTCAAACAAGAAACCTAACTGAGCACTTACGCAAAAAACCACTATATCTGCTAAATATTGAGCAACAAGTTTGTAAATAGTCCGATTTTGTTGAGGCAAAGTTGTGCCATAAATATTTTATTCATGACATTTCTGATTTCAGCACTCAGTAAAATAGGTTTCAAATAACAAGGAAACACAGTTTTACTTTTCCTTGCATTGAGGGCTACCTGATGAGTGTCAAATAGCAAACGACATGTTTCTTGGTACTCTAACTGAGTGACTGTCATTATTCAACTGCAAACATTTACTTGGAAAATTTTAATACTTTGACATCCTTACTTACATCTCAAGTTGAATAAAAGATTCTTTAAGGGAGACTTTTTCTGTGAGGACACCCATAGTCAACATAAACGGAGGAAATCAATTCTCAAATTTCTGATGCCATTCTTTATTCAAATCCCTGTACAGTCTCAAAGTGTAACTGCACAACTATTATATTTAATTCCGTTTTACTGATAGGCAAAATGAGAATTAGGAGCAGAATAATTTTTATCAAAGAAATCCACACATTGCTTTTATATTATCTTGTGATACCGAAGAAACAGTAATCATATCATTCATTTTGGACTTTCTTGTAAAAGAGATTCTTTACGAGAATATTTAATCTTTAGTCAAAAATTGGGTAAATACACAAAAACTAAGCTTCATAAGTGTAGTCAGTTAAACATATAAACTATTTTCGAAATTAAATTTCTGTACTTTTTATAAGCGTAATCAAATGTTCGGGAACAAACAAATAGTTGTATGAATAACAGAGTCACGTTGAAAAACAAGCAGTGATATTTCGTGTAGTCCTCAGTAGTAAAAGGAAATGTGGAACCATTGAAAATTGTCAATGAAGAGCGAGTGTAACTTGAAGGCAAATTGAGAAATAGTCTACTCAATGACCTTGAACAATAGTGGGTAGCGAAGGCTAGAGAGATTCAAAAGGCAGCGGCGATTGGTAACAGTAAACAGTTATCTAGACTTATTAGGAAAACTGGAGGGAAAAGGTCAACAACAGTTAGTGAGGCTATAGTGGAGAAGGATGAGTCCGCGATTCATTCGCAGGGAAGACGACTGAAACGATAGGCAGAACACTTCGACGAGCAATTTAACTGGCTTCCAGCCACCATTATGTTGCCTGCTATCCAGTCGGATTCTGAATGGAACATAAGGATATGCCCAACAACACTTGCAGAAGTCGAGAAGGCAGTAGGTAACCTGAAACGAGGAAGGGCATTGGGACCAGACAGACTAACTCATGAGGTAAAAAAGGATGGTGATGGAGTACTGTTAGTCAGGTTAACGGAAGTGTTAACCAGTAAATGGGAATCAAATATGATCCCCCCTGACTGGTCTAAATCACTGATTATTCCAGTCTTCAAGAAAGGTAAGAAGTCCTCTTGTGGTAACCACAGATAGGTCAGACTGACGAACATACTGTCCAAGATCCTAGGTTCTATAATTCTTCGACGTCTGAGTGGAGCTTGGGAGCAGCAAGCCCGGGAAGACCAAGCAGGCTTTAGACCTGGCTGCGGGTGTATTGACCAAGTATTCACACTGTGCCAGGTTCTGGGACATAGGCACGCCAACAGACACCCGATACTGGCTGTATTACTAGACGTGAAGGTGGCTTTTGACTCCGTTGATCGAGAAGTTTTATGGCAATGTCTCTCACTGAGAGGCGTGTAGAGTAATTTTATTACGTTACTGAAGGCTCTCTACTCGAACACTTGTGTATGTGTTAGGGCCTACAGTGACATGTCCAGAGCGCTATGCTCATCGAGTAGTGTCCGTCAAGGGTGCCCACTCTCTCCATTCCTACTCAGTTTCATCACAGATTTTCTTATGGAGGTCTCCCTTTCGTCACCTGATTACACAGGTTGACCTGATCATAAGAGAACTTTCGTTAGACGTAGAATATGTGGTTCACATAGGTGAAGGAACTGACAGGATGCAGCGTCTTCTGAACAGTTTGAGTGACAATCTGAGAATGTTTGGGATGCGTTTCTCGCCAACTAAATGCAAACTGTTGCTCCGGGATTGGTCTTTAAAAGTGGTCCACCACGGCTAACAATAGAAAGTGTAGTGATTGAGTGTGTCAACCGATTCACTAACCTAAGAAGTATGATCAGCCCTGGTGGCTCAGTGGCCGACGAAATTCCTGCACGAATACAAAGGGCTCGGTTGGCTTTTGACAACTCACCCCACCTACCGAATCTCACCACTTTCTGATTATTCGTTTCTCTCTTTTCGTACTTTATATTTCTTTTGACTTCATTCTCTTATCTTCATCTTGCGCCTCACTGCCTTTTTACTTGATGTACTGAAATGAGGTGCAAGATCTTGGACCGCTAAGCAGTAATGCCTGGTCCAATGTTGATATTGATGATAATGATGGTTGAAAAGTGCTCTGCATAATCTTGTCTTTCTTCGTTTTCCGTTTTCCCTTATTTTTCTATTTAAAACGAGACGAATATTCTTCGAAAAGAAAGACTGTTCTATTTTTTTTAGTAGAAGGACGACACTATGAATAAGTAGAGTCATCTGAACAAAGACATCCGGAAGCAACAGTGAATGAACTAAAAATTATTTTTTTTCATCAGTTGATCGCCTTAAGATATTCTGACTTTCGGTCACCAGCCTTTTTCTTTTTGTTTTTTCGAAATAAGAGATTATCTTCTGCACGATTTAACTAAAGTACTTAGGAAGAGTAGTAGACAATATCTGCAAGCGATGTTGATATGACAGTTCACTATTGTAAGTACAGGCATTTTTTGAGAAAAGTTACCATTCTGATTATCTGGCTCCATCTTTCTCTCTCTGCATGTATATATATATATATATATATATATATATATATTCTGTCATATATCATCTTGTTATGACTATGGACAATAAATTAAATCCAAAACGTAATCCAGTAAACAATACTGTTACACTGTGTGATAAATATAATAAACCAATAAAAAATAAGGTGGCACCTGTCTATTTTTCGAATGCTTGCAACTTTTACGTTCTACTGTCTTGTCTGCACTTAGTGGTTACCGGAAATGCTTTTAAAAATTCAGTCATTAAAGTCTGGGTTGATTATTATTATTAGTCCCTTGGTTCCTAGTGGAACATAGGGCTTCAGTAGCACGTCTCCAGTCAACTCTGTTCTCTTCAATCTTTTGAACCTGGCTCCACGACAGCCCACAAGCTCTCATTTCCTTCTCACACAATCTCCTCCATGTCACCCTCACCTTGGACATCCAACTCGTCGCTTCCCATGGGGATTCCACTCGAGTAACTGGCCTGACGCGTGATGTTACTAGTCGGCCTTCTCAGTGTATGCCCAATCCATCTCCACTTCCTTCTTCTGAATATTAGTTGAGCGATAGCTTCTTGGTTGGTTCATTTCCACAGTTCCTTGTTGCTTATTCTTATCATTCTGGTCATCCGATCTTCAGTAACCAGCCAGCGTAGGCAGTTTTTGATGAATGTCTGTAGTTTATTGGAAATCCCTTTCGTAACGCGCCAAGTCTCTCAACCATCACATAGAAGCACTGACTTGACGTTGGTGTTGAAAATCCGGATCTTGTTCCACATGCTGAGTGCAGTGCAGAAGATCTCCACACTGGTTTCAGGCTAATGAACACCTGTCTTGCTTTTCCGATTCTAACTTTGACATCATCTTCTCTGTCACCCTTAGTTGAAACAGTGCTTCCTAGATAGGTGAAGGAGGTTACTTCCTTTATGTTTCTCCCGTTTTTGGTGATTGGAGTTTGTTGTTGTCTTTAGAGTTTTTGGTTGCGTATCTTCATCACCTCTGTCTTCTCTATATTCACTTGAAGTCCCGTCTTCCTTCACTGCCTTACCTCTTCTGACAACTTGTTAGTTTTCGCCCGTACATCTTCACGTTTGTGTGACATCAGGCACAAGTCATCGGCGAAATCCAAGTCTTCTAGGTTCTTTTCCGTCGTCCAGCGTATCCTTCACTTCTCGCTCCCCACTGTTTGTTGCACGATCCAGTCCAGTTGACCACAATCAGGAATATCATGGGGGATAATAGGCAACCTTGTTTCACTCCTGTCTTCACTTCAAAAACATCACTGTGCTTCCCATTGTGAATTACTTGGCTGGTATGTGGCATCTTCATATAGTTGTTGAATGAGGCGGATAAAGGTTTGCGGTACTCCGTAGTAATGAAGCCGTTTTCCAAATTACCTCTCGGTCGACGCTGTCAAAGGACTTCTCAAAGTCGATGAAGTTGAGGTAGAAAGCTGATTGCCATTCTATACTCTATTCTATGATAATGCTTATTGTGGCGTTGCAATTTGGTCTGCACATGATTTTTACTTCCTGAATCCAGCCAGCTTGTTCCGGTGGTAGTTTTGAATCCAGCGCATCCTTTGGCCTCTCCAGGATGATGCGGCTTTCAGCGTTTCAGCCGCATTATGGCGCTTACGACTTCGACTTTTGTTGGAGGATTTGTGTTTATTGATAGTTCTGTGGCTGAGATGCTGTTGGTATTTCTAGAGGAAGTGCAAATGGTGGTCGATTCAAGAGCTTCTTGAAGTGGTCGGCCCATCGTTTCCTTTGTTTCTCTTCTTTCGTGATTAAATTTCCTTCTTCATCTTTTATTGGTTTCATCTGTGTCGATCTCTTCCCTTCCACATAGTAACCTGGTTATTTGATACAATGTTGTCAGGTCTCTGTCTCTCCTACCAGCAGCCTGTTCTGCTTCACTTGCCAGTGTGTCGTAGTAGTGTCTTTCGTCTTTCCGTGCACTCTTCTTTACTTCTTTGTCCAGTGTTTTATACATTGTACTCAGTTTGTCTTCTCGTTGAGCATGCTTGCATTGGTTTATCTTCTGCTTCACCATCCTCATCTCCCTGCTCTATCAGCTTCCAGGTATCCATTGAGATGCATTCCTTATCTTCTTTCTTCTTCCTTCCTAATACAGCTGTGCAGGTTTCTTACCACATAGCTTTCAAAGACTTCCAGTGTTCTTCGACACAGGTCTCTTCAGGGATGTTGCGCGATATCTCCCATTTTGTCTTGATGGCTGACTGACGTGAAGATTTCCTTTGTAGTTTTGTCCTTCAGTTTCCGAGTGTTGTACTTGAACTGTGGTTTATCACCAGCTTCCTTGAAGGTTGCCAACTTGATTTGGAAGGCTGGTTGCTTGCACTAGATGGTGAGTGATCTGAACCTACATCTGCTCCTCTTCTTGACCTTGTGTCAAGTAGACTGCGTCTCCATTTTCTTGAGATTGAGATGAGGTCGATTTGATGTTTAGTGTGTCCTGATGTCTGGTGAAATCCATGTCGCTTTGTGGATATCCTTGTGCTTGAACACAATGCCTAGCTTACAATCACCAAATCGTTGAATGCACAGAATTCTGCAAACAATTCTCCTTTCTCGTTCATCACCTCACCGAGCGCTTCTCGACTCATGGTTTGTTCTCTTCCTGTGTTGTCCGCTCCCACTTTGGAATTCATGTCGCCCCACCCAATAGAATTATGATGTTGCCAACTGGGGTGAGGTCTTGTCCAGTGTTGTTGAAGTTGTCTGTAGAATTCCTCCTTTTTCTCTTGCCCTGCATTATTTGTAGGTGCATAGCTTAGCATTGTATGATTGTGACCTTCCTTCATTTTGAGTTGAATCTTGCTGTCATGATCCTTATGCTGGAGGAGATTGGTTCCCACTGTATGAGAGCCTTTGGTGCTCTTGGAGACATCATGACAGCCATTTGAAATCTCAATGTGCTCATGGTTGTCGTCTGAGTGACAATATCGGAGTACATTATTGATTGACAGTTTGAAGAGTCCACTCCCATTCCATCTGCTTTCTCAAATTCCAAGCACTTCAGTGTGATACCTCTTCCTCTCCTTTGCAATCTAGGTAGCCTTGCTGGGTTCAAACATGGTGCAAACAATCCATGCCCTCATGTTTACTTTCGCTTTCATCTAGAGAGGGAGAGAGAGAAGACACATCGGCCAGTTGGCTTCCTGAAGGTAGGCTTTCACCAGTTGGCGTCCTTTCGCCTCTCCGATTCCAGTGAGGAATAATTTTGTCTTCATTTTTTATATTTTGTTTGTGCTTTGAAGTTTCTTTAGTGGTTAGATTTGTTTTAGGATGTAGGGTTGCTAGCCCTATGCCCAACCTACCCTCTTTACCCGGGCTTAGGACCGGCTAGTAACTAGTGAACTAGTTAACCAGGCGAGGTTAAAGTCTGGGGTGATGCCGCTAATGAATTATTTATTATACCTGCATGATTATAAAAAAACTGTTTGCTTGGATGTGCCGAAATTAACTACGATAATTCAAATGACGTTACCTCTACTCTTGATAGTGGTTTAGTAAAAAACAACAATAGCGCCATTACACTGAATATCACGTGAACCTTTTATATATAGATACTACGACATACATAGAACTTAAGAATTATTTTCCAAAAAAGCAGAATATCTGTTTAATAGTAGAGTTATCTACTACAGTCTTAAAATTCGAAGTTTTTCACATGTGACAGTTTTTATGTGAACACTTTACCGTGTTCGCTTCACGCGCCTGTTTTGCAAGAAAATGTTGTTGAAGTATTATTCAAGTTTGTAAGCTTTTTACGCATCCAGAGTTTAGAAAACATGACTGTAGATATCTGTCTAGCAGTTGATCAATAATTCGCTCTTACGAATCACCATGTCAAAATAATTGCACCTTAAAAATGCTTTGAGCCTAATTGATGAGTATTAAAGATAGTCGGGAATCGGTGTCATTCTCCAAGCCATTAAATGTTCTCATGAAAGATTATTTTTGTTAAATAGAGTAATTAAAATGGATACCTTTTTTGGTGTTTCCACCAGAACGGTTTCCACATATTCATCTAAGCATAATGCATTTCGTTGAATTTTGCAAATAACAGTACACTTGACTGATATGATGAAAAGATCAAATATACCTTGCGTTACAAGTGAAGTCTTTCAGAAACATGAGTGTTGCTTAGGTAATAAGGAGGCAAAAAATCTTCAGCGTATCCCTGATGCTAATGACTGTAGGCTAAAGTAAGTGTTGATACATATCTAAGAAAAGTGCACTATCTCACTGAAATTCCAACCACACAATGAAGGGAAGTGGCTTACAATTTATGTGTAGTACATCACTCGATCGACTGATGCTACTTCAGCAACATCATAACAATTTTAAAGAACCTTTAGATTCTCAAATATAGTCATGAGGAGGAGCTACCGATTCGGTTATTTTAGGGTTTCAGAACTCGAAGAACCAAAGTATTATTGTACTATCAAGTTGTTCTTCAAGACCGTCGTCCCACCGAAGAAAGCAGTTCACTTAAACATGTCCAGGCAAATAAGCGATTAAAAACATCTTATGTATGCACAGTAGAATCTAATGGTCCACGTAAGAAGAGTAAGAATATTAGTGCTATCTGCGTTTAAAATAAAATGTGTTTGAAAACTTTATGGGAAAGTAGAAGAAATTAGGTTAGTCGTGATAATTTTTTTTATTGACTTTAATGCTTATTTAAATACTTGTTTCTCTGAATTACAAACATCTGAACTCAAGAACTCACGCAGTTTAGCTCAGAAAGTTCATCAATCAAAAGGCTTATGAAAAAAAATACCTTTTTGCTGATATTTTTCTGTTTTTCATCTTTGTTTCTAAATCATGCCTTTAATGATGAATCAGAAGCTTGAGTTTAATTTCATGCCTGTACTGCTATGCCTAAATCTTGAACAACAAGAAAGGCTCACCCAAGCTCTCCTTTTTACCTTTACAGCCCAAGGTTCTGACACATCATTTACTATGTAAATACATGCATCACGAAGAGCAAAAGTTTTTTAATTTTTAATCACTAAGATAAGTAAACCAGTCACTCATATCTTTCGCGACCGAATTTCTCAATTTTGCTAAATACATTATAGACTTAAAGTCAGGCATATGGAAATTTGTTTACTTTAGGTACTCTGATGTGTCTATTTTTTGTAAGTAATTGAGATTTCAGTAAGAAAAATCATTTCAGTTAGTTTTTGACTGACTGTTTACAATACTTGTATCCGCAGAACATCGAATGCAAGAGTAGGTGGCCTTTAAAATTCACACTACATCAATATAGACCACTGCTTCAGTTTCAGTCTGGACATTTCTCAGTTGAAAAATATTTTTAACCTATTCCTGAATTGACCTTATGTGCTTATAAAACCCATATGTTTCGTTTCAATAAAGGACTATTTGTTTAAATTATGTTGTGATTTATCAACACAGACTCAGTTCTTTAGAGCAAGACGTGTTAAAAGAATATTTCGCTTGCCCTTATCTTAGAAAGATTAACTGTTTCCACATTAGATAATGAAAATAAGATTAATCATAGAAGAGCTGGTTTTCATCCTTTCATGCTCAACTAAATCCCACAACTTTAGGCTACATATATTTCAATCAAACGTTCTTCTGATCATCTGCCATCAACTTGGTATTTTTCTCTGTATAAGTTTACTGTTCTATCTTGTGTTATAAGTGTTTCCCGTAGACTCTGCAATATTGCACTTGGAAAGATATATAATGGTCACATGTAGAATTCTTTTCTTTAGAGCCAGCTGTTGATGCACACCGAAGTATTGTTTAGTTAAGAAAAGTTTGGGGAATGGTTTGGTTTGAAAATAGTCATATTTCAGGCAGTGATGCCAAGCAAAGAATTATAGGAAAAGTGAAAAAAACTGAAACAGCAAACGTAGTTGTCCGTGAAAGAAATAGTCACACAAAACTTTGGAGTTTAAAAGCTGATATACAAAAGAAGATTATCAGACTGAAAATTGTCAGCAGACTAATTGGTCCACATTGACAATTTTCATAGGTGAATAGTTCCTCAGCTGCTCATATGTGGCATCAGCGGCGTTTACCCTGAAAAATACTCAGTAAAAATCACAAGTTGTGACGTCTGACATGAAAGTGTCACGAATTAAAGAAATAAAAACTGAAAAACTTGAACGGGTATAAACAGCTCATACTGATCTATAAACTTTACTGACAAGGTCAGAGTGACACAAACGCTTGCTCGACTGGAGCTAAGCTCATCCACTGCGAACCAGACTGAATCCACCTTACACAACCAAACTTGTTGGGTTCTGATTTAAATGAGTGGAATGATCATTCGGTGTTTAGACCATTCTGAAATGGCTAGCCGAATCTTCAGATCATCTTCAGTGGTTTCTAATTACGCATATTGTAAAGTGCTTTGTTTCGCTAGAATATAAGATTCGTTTGGTCATACTAAGTCTTTGTTGCTTCCCCAGAAAACCGTATTACATTGCATTAAGCATTTTGAAATTATAGGTGTAAAAGACTCACTTCACCATTTTAGTAATAAATTATTTTATGTTAGTTTGTTTGTTGGATACTACTTACACTGAAACAGTATTATTGACTGGAATACTGTGTTGTTCGTAGTTACATTCAAGGAAATTCCACAACAATCACACTCCCTTTATCTTCTATTTCATTTCTCGTTTGCATAATAAAACTTTTGAACCTTCCAAAACAATCATTGAGTCATTTGTACCGAATCTTTTAAAAGTTGATTTAATAAACAGAATTCCAAAAAACTCACTATGGCAAAATATACGATGTCAATGAAAAGAAAACAAATAAACAAACAATGTGAACGAAAATAACCTGAAAAAGGGTTCATTTACACTGACAAGATTAGCTCGGGCTTGTCAGAAATTATACCCTGAATCTTGTTAGGTTTAATGCCCAATATCTTTGGGTTCATTTCAAAACCAGTCAACATTTTTTCAAACTAATTCAAGGAAACGTTGCTAAACAGCAGACGGAAGCTTTTCTTAAACTCGAACCCTCATAAAATTACAAATAATGAAATCTGTTAAAATTAGCCTTGGAATACACATTTTGAAAACATGTGCTTATTTGTTCTCTGTGATATACTGGTCCACGTAAGCTTTCACACGTGTGTTTGTTTCCACGAGTTAAAAGGTCATGCTACATTGGAATGAGCTTGGAGAAGTGAGTTTATTGATGTAAGAACTACCTAAACTTGTTTAATATAACTACTTTATTTGCCTTTAATGCATCGGTATTACTGTGACCTCAAGATTTCTTGGGATGCCAACAGAAGTCCCTTCGTTTATTCTTTTCTATGTTATCAATTATGATACAAAGTCTCTGTTTCCTATTTCCACTCTCATCCTTTAGCTAATAACTTGATATACTGTTATATCTTCCTTTATGTCATCTCACCAGCTGTAGGTACTGAAACTATAGAAAACAAAAATTAAATGCTACAGTGGAAAAGGATTCCTGCTTATAGCATTTCTTTTATCACTGAGTACAAAAAATATTTCTGAATGATTGGTTGTAACATGGACTTTGCTTTACTTGGTAGTTGGATGGAAGCAATCGGTAGGAAGCCCTGGACCTAGGTTTCATGCTTGTTGGCACCCGTAAGCAAGGTGTATCTGCAAACTCGACGGAACTGATGTCCCCCAATGTTGTAGTCACCGACGTTACCACTAAGCTATTTGGGACGTCAGTACCATCAAAATCGCAGATACACCTTGAAGACGAGTGTCAATGAGAAAGAAACTTCGGCCCAGAGCTTCTTGCCGGTTGCCTCTATTCAACTAGCATCTAATAAAGTGTACCGCTATATCGAGCTGCCTAGTCTGGTCGCCACAGTGGCAAATGATTGGCGGAATTCGATCGCCAAATAGGACTAAATAACATGAAATCAGTTACCCTCTAGTGACAAATCAATGTTTTAGGTTTTTTATGTCACTGGTTACAAAAATATGCTTATCAATAGATCGTACTCTAACACTCTGCCAACAAAATTAACTGGTAAACGCTTTGTTGATTACACCACGGTATGTCGTAATCCAAAGTGTTTACATAATAAACATACTGTTTGGTCCCATTTATCTAAACCTACTTTACTATAATGATGTGAAATTCGAAAACATAGGAGGAATAAAATGAAATAGGAAAAAAACTAAAATATATGTTCCTCACAAGAAAAAAATTTCTGGCGAATATTATTCATTTTAGTAACTGATTCTGTAGGAATAATGCTATCTCCAGAAAAGCTGTATTACTATTATTTGTTGCTTGGGTTCCTAGTAGAACATATGGTGCCAGCAGCACGTCAACACTTCATTATCTTCTCTCCAGTCTTTCAAACATACCTCCAACACTGCCCACAAGCTTTCATTTATTCCTCAACCCCATCTCCTCCATATCACCCTCACCTAGGACAACAAACTCCTCGTTTCTCATTCGGGTCCCAATCGAGGGTCACGCCTGATACGTGATGACCTCAATCCGTCTTCTCAGTGCATGCCCAGTTCAATCAATCTCCACTTCCTCCTACCAACTTGTTGGGCGATGATTTCTTGATTCGTTCGTTGCCAGTCATCCAGCCAGACAGCCAGCCAGCCAGCCAGACAGACAGACAGACAGACAGATACAGTCCCTCCTCGCTCATTCTTTCTAAACATCTGATCAATCTTCAGTATCGAGTGAGCAAAGGCGGCAGTTGGTAACGTGATATATGTCTGCAGATTGTTGGAAATGCATTTTGTGACACACCAAGTTTCTGAAACACCATATTGAAGCATTGACGTGACTGACATTGGTGTTGAAAATGCAGATCTTGTTCACATTTTATGCTGAGTGCAGCTCATTCCAGTGAGGAGGATCTACACAGTGATTTCAGATTGATAAAGGAAAACCAGTCTGGTTGTCTTTCTGATCCTGGCTTTCACTCCTCATCTGTGCCACCACCACCACCACTGCGTGTAACTGACACGAGGATGCCTAGGTTAGTAGATGAGAGAGACAACTTCTTCAGATTTCGCCCATCCACGGTGATTCGTGCTTCCTCTTGTTCTTGATGTTTTCGTTGTCGTCGTTCTTGTTGTGGTTGTTGGTTGGCTATCTTCATCACCTATGTCTTATCTACATTCACCTGTAGGAAGTCTCGTCTTCGCTGCCTCACCTCTTCTCTCAACTTGTCACTCTTCGTCTGTAGATCTTCGCGTTTGTGTGACAAGACATTAGACACATATCATCATCATCATGATGGGCGAAATCCAGATCTGCTTCTGGGGTCTTTTCATCGGTGCAGCCAGCGTATGCCTATCTTCTCACAGCTTTTCACTGTTTCTTGCATGATCCAGCTCAGTCCAGTTGAACAGTCAGGAAGATCATCGGTGACAGTTGGCAGCCTTTTCTCACTCCTAGTTTCACCTAGTTAACTATTTCACTGTTTACTAGACAGTCCTAATATCAGATAAAGCGGGAAGGTTTGGGATAATGCTAGAAATCCTATCCGGTAAAACAAATCCAAATGATAAAGAGACTTCACACATGAAAGCTTTACAAGTTTACAGTGTTTTTACTTCAAATTATACACATGATATATAAGCTCTTCGAGTGTTGTTCGTCAGGCAAAACCAGAAGACAAGTACATAAGACTTAATGCACGTACTAAGAGACATAAGAATTCTACAATATCACATTTAACTCGTATTCTGTGCGATGATGCAACTGATAGAAATGAACTAACCCATAAAATTTTGTTTTTGAAAGTCAACTAATTAAAGAGTTCTGTTGTCTACGTGTTATGAATCTAGTTACTAGTGTGACCTTTTACCTAAGTTAACTCTGCGTTTTCAAAAGAGTTGCAAACGCAGTAAATAATAAATCTTTTACATGCATAATTTTTTTCTTCATTTTTTTGTGTCTACATATAAAGCGTTTTTGTCTAATTGATGCTATATGCCATGCTGCAAATTCTGTATAGTACTTCCAAATTGTCAGTCAGAATAAAGACATCATTAAGATTATCAAAACGGTGTCTGAACATTTGTGACATTACATGCACCTTTAATAAAGTATTATTCGTTAAAATAACACGTCTCTTTAAGTTTTTTCAGTTTTTCCTACTGTGTATCGGTTGGACAAATTAAATGCAGCTCTCAAATGTATTTATAGCTAATTGCATAGTCACAATAGAAGAATATTATTCTAAAAAGTTCAAGTTTTTGAAATTCCTCAAGAACATTGTATGCTGTTAGCCTTGTTTGTAAAAATGCGTCCACTGTAAATTGCATTTCAACCGTTATAGTGACACAACTAAATTCTGTAACTAATGTTATTCTAAACTCTGTCAATGAAAACTATTTTTAATACTGAAATTCTTTTGTTTAGTTAAATGTAGACTAACAAAAATCACTAGAATTTTTAACCCAAATAACTACTATGGAATTTACTTAACGGCTAATGAAAGTGCTTGGTAAATTAACTTCATCACTACATAAATGATTACATTACATTCGTTGTGTATACCAGTTTACATGCGTGTGAGGTAAAGCACACTAGAGGGAGCAATGGATTTATGAAATCGTTGACGCTGGAATACCCCTCAGTGGTTAAAAATGATAAAGTAGCTTATGGGAGATGAACACTTTGGTAGCAACCAAATATAACACTACATTATTACTCACTGTTTGGGTTTACTGGAATGATTGTGACTGAGATTTTCCATTCAGGATTTCAGCATCATATCAGATACATTATTTTCTTTTCGTCAGAACATAAATTTTTGACAGAAGTACATTTATATATGTAATTCAAGCGTAAACTTGAACATTATTAGTAAACGCTATCTTTCCCATAATCTAATTTATGCATGCACACTTCTTTGTTTCAAGTGTAAGCAATTCGTCTGCTTCAAAAGAAATCATTAATCACTGATAAACACCAAATAACCTTGGCTTTTTGACAGCAAATTAATAAAAGCAAAGAAAGACCATGGAGTTAAGTTATAAATAATTAGTTGACTCTTTAGAATAATTGAAACATGTAAGAATTATTCAACTATGTTTACCATCAATCATTTTTAAATTTCATTGACTAGTTTTGATATTCATGAAGAGAATATAAAAGGTAAGCAAGATATTCACCACATGGATTTCGCATTCTAGTTTTCTGTAAAAATAAACTGCAATGCCACCCAAGTTACATTTAATGATAAATGGTAAGAGAGAGAGAGAGAGAGATAGCAGAAGCACCGTTAATAAATGTATAACCTACAGCTATCATATTTTATGTAGTGAAAAACTTTGATTATTTACCATGGAGTAAATAGGAACTTGCCAATCCTAATTAAGATTTTCACATCAATTCCATGTGACCATCTTAGAAGGCTATAGATACTGGCAAATATAATTGGAAATAGTCTTGAGAAACAAGAGATTACAATCGGATGAAAAGTATGTTTAGATAGATAGAGTTTCATTGACTATATGAATAGATATTTAAGACACCTTAGGTTCACACAGAAAACAGTATCAATAAAAAACAAAAAAATAAGTTGAAAAATTATCGACTACACTTAATTATTTCTATGAAAGTGGTAATAACCAAATTTATCATTCAAACTGGGAATGATTTTTATGTGTTATCTAAATGTTCCGGTATTATGAGAAAAAGAAAAACAGTAGTCTGAAGAATATCTATTCATGACAGTTCATATGAACAGTAATTTATTTTATTTCGAATGCCTGTTGATAAAGACTGACCAATTAACTGTGGTCTGTTTTCTATATCGATGATTAGTGAAAAGTGTTTCAAATTAAATCCCTTATCCGAAGAGAAAGGCTGAGAATTATCCTCAATGATTATCATGCACTGAAACCTTCCACACCTATTATGATTCAAAAGTTGAAAAAAAGTAAGTAAAGGTTTTAATAGAACCTTTTACCTAGCGTTGTTGTTCACCGACTTGTTACTAAATGCCATAGATCTATTAATTTTCAAGAGATAAACTCATAAAACATGACCAACAGTGACAGAAACTGCTTTTATGTCGTGAGCTTTAAATTTATGTTTTTAATCCACTGAAAGTGAAGAGGTTTTTAATGCATATATATATATATATATATATATGTATATATATAGGAAACTGCATTTTTCGCAGCTAAACGATTAGCGAATCATCTGCATACGCGTTTATGACGCTTACGGATTATTTAATAGAAAGCTCATTCTTCGAAAATATATTTGGTTCAAGCTTACTTTGAATAAGAAAGGCGAACCAATATAATTGCCGGCTGATTGATTTCAGTGCGTTTCATTTCAACTTACAACTATTACACAAATATGATTTTGTAAGTAAGTTCTACTGAGTGGTTAGCGTTAATTATGTCATCACTTGTGTTTTATGACTAATTTGAGTCACAGTATTGTTAAAATTTGATGAGTAATTGAACTTAGTTTTGATATTCTAGTATACTGTCCTATAAATATCAAGAAGATTCAAAGCGAAAAAGTAACCCAGTTGCAACGGGGTTAGAATAACTGCCCTCAGATTATTTACTAGCCACTTGATTAAATTGTCCACATTAGCCAAAATTAATTGTATTATCCACTTAGAATGCGAAGAAGAGAAATTCAGTTGTACACTCTCCATTACCTTAACTTACCAGCTGTAAAAACATAGCTTTAATTGAATTGGGCTAAACTAGAGTGTGAGGTCAGTTGACTAACTAAGGTCTAGATTGGTTGCGGTGTACAAAAGTGATTTGATAATTATTTAGTTCAAATTACTTTTCCTTGAATATAAAGGAAAATGTATGAAGCTCCATAAACAACAATAAGTCATTATGTATGCTGATGCAGCTGAAGAGTTGAAGCCATACTTTCATAAAACAATGAATTTGACTGTGATGTTTGACAATTTTTCTATCGTACAGTTAAATATAAGGTTTATCAGAAATATAGCTCATTATTGTTCAATAAATACTGTGTGGTGAAATCTCTAGTTTATAAAACCTGAACTAATTCTTACGTCTATTTTATTTAGGCTAACCAGAATTTTATCAATCTAATTTTCTTTTCTAGGTGAAAATTTCAGAAATTTCCTTACTTAAATAAGTAAGTACTCAAAGGTTGTTTATCATGACCATAATGTTGAACATCAAACAAGCTAAATGCTTTCTATAACATATTAGTGCACTTACACTGCAGTTAACATATAACACTTTCAAACCTCAACCAAGATGATAAATTTTGAAAAAGTTATAAACAACTGGTGTTGAAGACACGATGTAAAATAAATCAAGAGAACGAATTATCAACAGAAGACTTTTTGACTAATTAATGTCGGAAACAAATTGTTTCCAGGTGTTTATCGAACAAGTATCCATAAAGCTGAACAAAGGTGATTCTACACGATATTTTAACTTTTATTTGTAAAGTCAGATAGTTTTTACCATAGAAAGTTTACCATATTCTATTTCATTGAGGCTTTTATTTCGTCATATAATTGCTCTAGTCAATTTTTACAATACAATAATCAACGCAAAATTACAAGTATCAGTAAACAATAAGCGATACTCGTTTCATATTAGAAAGTTATTGTGACTTAGTGTCATATTTATAAACTCTTTAATGTTTAAAGCAATAGGTGGCGAGTTCGAGTTTTGATTAGGTATACCATCAGTCTGGGATATGAGTACATTCAACAAAAGAGTTTAAGACAACACAAAATTAAAATCCTAGATCCCACTACTAGTTACACACAAACAGATTACAGTATTGAAAAATGTCTTAAGCAATGTAATTTTCAAAACATTTACTATATTCATTCGTCCATCTGTATAAACTTAAGTCAATCTATTACATTCATAGTCTACTTTTACTTCGTTACAAATGTACCTTTTGACTATATCTATTCCTTCTCAAGCTTTATTTGTGGAATCTCAATTCCATATGCAAAAAATGAAAACCTACAAACTATTCCTACTATATAGTTGAAATGATCCACAGGTTTCATCGGTGGTTTTCACACTCAGTTCATAATCTGATTGTAGACAATCAAATTTAGAATTTCATTCATCAATACTACCTTGTAGCTTGCAGAAATTCACACTAAATGAAATTCCCTAAGATATTTAATTTTCATCATCAAATATTTCATGAAAAAATATTAACATCTACAGGTTTGTACTGAATTGAAATCTTGTAGAATTTTCAATCTTGAAACACCATTCTTTCCTATAGATACTTACGAAATTTGAATAATTCGAACTGCCCAATATTAGTGAAATATGTTTCATTCTTGTCCCTAGACAATTTGGATGTAAAACTGTGGGAATTTAAGGCAAATATGTCGAAAAACATTATCCTTATTCGTTAAAATATTTTAGAGGTCTCAAAAACTAAGCTTACGGAAATTTTCTGGAACGATTATAAGAGTAGATCAAAACCGTGAATAATCCATCAAAAAAGGCTTGCAGAACACAATACAACAAAGACCAGGCAACTGAGCTACAAACATAATCCACCATTCCTCAATGTAGTTATTTCATGTAGGGTGATGGTCACACTCGAAGAATCATATATATTTCTTATAAATTTATTTTTCCCTTGAGTTCCTAGTGGAACATGTGGCGCCAGCAGCACATCAACACTTCATTCTCTTCTCTCCGGTCTTCCAAACATACCTCCAACACTGCCCACAAACTTTCATTTATTCCTCAACCCCATCTCCTCCATATCACCCTCACCTAGGACAACAAACTCCTCGTTTCTCATTCGGGTCCCAATCGAGGGTCACGCCTGATACGTGATGACCTCAATTCGTCTTCTCAGTGTATGCCCAATCCAGTCCATCTTCACTTCTTCCTGCCAACTTGTTACGCGACGATTTCTTGATTCATTCGTTGCCAGTCAGCCAGTCAGCCAATCAGCTAGCCAGCCAGCCAGACAGACAGACAAATATAGTCCCTCCTCGCTCATTCTTTCTAAACATCTGATCAATCTTCAGTATCGAGTGAGCAAAGGCGGCAGTTGGTAACGTGATATATGTCTGCAGATTGTTGGAAATGCATTTTGTGACGCACCAAGTTTCTGAAGCACCATATTGAAGCATTGACGTGACTTACATTGGTGTTGAAAATGCAGATCTTGTTCACATTTTATGCTGAGTGCAGCTCATTCCAGTGAAGAAGATCAACACAGTGATTTCAGATTGATGAAGGTAAACCTGTCTTGTTGTCTTTCTGATCCTTGCCTTCACTCCTCATATGTGCCACCACCACCACCACCACCACTGCCTGTAACTGACACGATGATGCCTAGGTTAGTGGATGAGAGAGAGAGACAACTTCTTCAGATTTCTCCCGTCCACGGTGACTCGTGCTTCCTCTTGTTCTTGTTGTCGTTGTCGTCGTCGTTCTTGTTGTGGTTGTTGGTTGGCTATCTTCATCACCTATGCTTATCTACATTCACCTGTAGGAAGTCCCGTCTTCGCTGCCTCACCTCTTCTCTTCGTCTGTAGAACTTCGCGTTTGTGTGACAAGACATTAGACACATATCATCATCATCATGATGGGCGAAATCCAGATCTGCTTCTGGGGTCTTTTCATCGGTGCAGCCAGCGTATGCCTATCTTCTCACAGCTTTTCACTGTTTCTTGCATGATCCAGCTCAGTCCAGTTGAACAGTCAGGAAGATCATCGGTGACAGTTGGCAGCCTTTTCTCACTCCTAGTTTCACCTAGTTAACTATTTCACTGTTTACTAGACAGTCCTAATATCAGATAAAGCGGGAAGGTTTGGGATAATGCTAGAAATCCTATCCGGTAAAACAAATCCAAATGATAAAGAGACTTCACACATGAAAGCTTTACAAGTTTACAATGTTTTTACTTAATGATAATAATTCACTTGATTCCAAACAATTTGTGGTACAATTTGAAATTCTCAGCGTAATATATATTGCAATAACAACAAAATATAAGTATATACATACTACTTTGCAGCCTTTCGAATTGTTTCGTTACAAGAATGTATGTCAAGAATATTAAAAACGAAAAAATTTGGCATTGTAAGTTAAATTATTGAAATGAGATTTTTAACTGTCACAAAGTTGATGTGTGATTTCTGTTCTAACACTTTTTTCCTCACAAAATATGCGTGCAAGGTAAGGTATAGTCGAATTCTTATACTTAGCTGTACGAGCATACAGTCTTATGTAGTTTCTCCTTGTTCTCCCTGAGGAGATAAATGGAGAGAGCTGTAAATGAAGTGAATGCTCACTGTCAGTTAAAATTTCTGTAGCTAGTAGCTTGCAGGTATTTATATGTCGATCAACTACAGTGTTAATCAGTTGAGCCAGAGACACACCATTCACCCTGCTGACGATCTTCAAAGCCCTACGCAACATAACATAGTCCTTTTTAAGAAGACCAGGAAAGATTAATAGAGAACAATATAGAAGAATATAAAAGAAACAGTTGAGTTATACCAAAAAGCCTCGATTTCTTTAAGTAATAAGTTAAACGAAAGATTTTTACAAATCAACAAAATATGGGACGACCAACAAAGGTCAGAAGTAAAACGCAACCCAAGATAGTTCACACTCGATTTACTTTCTGCAGAAATACCATACCAATGATGCAGCAGGCGTCATGAGATTTAAGCAGCTCACACAAGTCCGTCTTGTTTACCATTGAGGCTAAAATTAACGGTCTGACATTTAGAGGGGTTTAGACTGAGACCATTTGAGATAGACCATTTACCAACTTCAGACAAGAATTCATTTAATTTCGACTAATCCAAAGAAGAGTTTACTGGAATAGAAATCGTCAGGTTGTCAGCATACTTAATAAAATTAGTTTCAACAGAATAAGGCGAATCGTGCAAAAAAAGGAAAACAGAAAAGGTGAAAGTACAGCACCTTGAGGCACACCAGCTTCAGTAAGCAATGAAGTGGAGCGCATTCCTTTATGAATAATGTACTGTTTCCTTTCAGAAAAATAAGAATGCAGCCATTTTGTAACCCATGGATCAGTGTGAGCCGTGGCAAGCTTATTAAACAAAAGTGGTCTAGGAACAGAGTAAAAGGCTGATGAGTAGTCCAAAAAGACAGAACTAACATACTCAACACCTTTGTCTAGACTAGAAACAATATTATGATGCAAGACAGTAGCTCTATCTAAAGTACTCCTTCAGTGTTTGTAAGCAAACTGTTTTGGATCTCTGAAGGCCATCAATGAAGGCTCAATCACAAGCAGAAACAATTTCTCCATAGTCTTCAGAAAAGGGGAAGTTATAGCGATGGGTCGAAAAGTAACATCTGATCCAGAAGATGGCTTAGGCATAGGTTCAATCTTTATCTGCTTCCAGTCAGTGGGTATTATGTTTTTAGAGAACGATACATTGAAGATATCTGTAAGTGGGTGACTTAAAATATCTGCACATTTTCTTTTTCTTGTTGTTGTTGTTGTCGTCGTTCTCGTTGTGGTCGTTGGTTGGCTATCTTCATCACCTATGTCTCCTCTACATTCACCTGTAGGAATTCCCATCTTCGCTGCCTCACCTCTTCTCTTCGTCTGTAGACCTTTGCGTTTGTGCGACAAGACATTAGACACAAATCATCATGATGGGCGAAATCCAGATCTGCTTCTGGAGTGTTTTCATCGGTTCAGCCAGCGTGTGTCCATCTTTTCACAGCTCCTCACATTTTGTTGTGTGATACAGTTCAGTTCGGTTGACGCAAATCAGGAACATCAATGGTGGTTGTGTGCACCAACCTTCTCTTACTCCTGTCTCCACTTCAAACGCGTCACTGAGCTTTCCATTGTGAACTACTTGGCATCACTTAGCATCGTAAAGCATATGTCTGCTGTTGAATGATTTTGATACAGGTTTGTGGTATTCCATAATGTTAAAGCAACAACTGCCAAATTACCTGTCGGTCGGATGAAGTTGAAGTTGAGGTAGTGAGTTGACTGGCATTCTATGCTCTGTTCGATGATGATGTGTAGTGAAGTGCTGCAATTTGATCAGGTCATGATTTGTTCTTCCTGGCGCCAGCCAGGCAGCAAGCCAGCCTGTTACGGTAGTAATTATGAATCCAGAGCAACTATTAGTCTCTCCAGGATGATGCGGCCTAATAGTTTGCCTGCTCTGAGCATGATTCGGTACCACAATTTCTTTTTCTTCTTACAAAGACTTAGGTCACCTACCATTCTTTGGGAGTTTGACAAGGTAGCCCTCCTCCCAGTCCATCGGCAGATACCTCTCCTTCCTGCGTCCCTTCAAGCCTTCTGCAGTAGTGGTGTGAGCATGTCCACTGCTGTTGTCTCTGCATCTGTTTTCACTGCTTGTAGACGAATTCCATCTGGTCCTGTTGCTTTCGCGAATTTCAGCCGCTTCGTCGCGTTCAGAACTTCACTTCTACTTTTGTCGTAGATCTTGTGATCACTGATAGTTCTGTGGCTGTGTTGCTGGTGGTATTTGTGGACGAGTTGCAGCCGGTGGTGTTTGTGGTGGTGGTCGATTCAAGAGTATTTTGAAGTTGTCGGTTCATCGTTTCCTTTGTTTCTTCTCCCTCTTTTGTAACTACGCTTCATTCACTATCTCTCATTGGTTTCACTTTTGTTGATCTCTTCCCTCACAGATAAACTGTTGTCAGGTCTCTGTCTCTCCTACCTGCGGCAGCCTGTTCTGTTTCACCTGACAGTGTGTCGTGGAAGTTACTTTTGTCTTTCCACGCACTCTTCTTCACTTCTTAGCCCACTGTAGTATTTTATAGGTTGCAGTCAGTTACTCTTCTCGTTGTTCATCCCAGCAGTTCACTACACTGGTTAATCTCCTGTTTCAACATCTCCTCTTCCCCCCTTCATCGTCTTCTATGTGTACCTCGAGATCCATTCTTTGTCTTGCTTCTTCTTCTCCCTTCCTAACACGGTTATGCAGGTTTCCTTCCACGCCTCTTTCGACAAGTTCCAGTGTTCTACCACACAGGTTTCCGTAAGGATGTTCTTCAATTTCTCCCATTTTATGCAGATGGCTGACGTGACCATGTCCATTGTAGTTTTGTCATTCAGTCTCTTTTCTGTTCAGGGTGTTCAACTTGAACTGTGGTCTATCACCGTCAGCTTCTGTGAAGGATTTCTACTCGATTTGCAAGGTGGTTTCCTTGCACTACCTCCAATCCTCAAATCATTGAATGCACACAAGTCTCCAGATAGTTCTGCATTCTCGTTCACTTCATCGAGTGCTTCTCGACCCTCGATGAATGAGTTCTCTTCTTGTGTTGTCCACTTCCAGTTTGGCACTCATGTCACCCCACACATTAGAATGTATTTTGATATCGCGAACTAGGGTGGTATTTTGTCCGGTACTGATTGCACTTGTCTACAGAATTCCTCCTCCTCCTCTTGATCTGCATTATTTGTAGGTGCATAGCGTGGCATTCATTCTGTGATGTTAACTTCGCTCCCATATTTTATTTGGATCTTGCTGTTATGATGCTGAACGTGGAGGGGGAGACTGGTTCCCACCCCACGAGAGCTTTTGATGCTGTTGAGGACATCAAGATAGTCACTCGAGGACTCAGTGTGCTCGTGACTATTGTCTGGGTGACAGCATTGGATCAGATTATTGACTCTCCATTTGACAGTTTGGACAGTCCACTTGCATACCATTTGCACATTTCTCACAGAATCCTAGCACTTCTATCCCATAACAATACCTCCCCATCTCATTTGCAAATCTCAGTAGCCTTGCCAGGTTCAAACGTGGTGCGTACATTCCATGTCCACACTCTTACTTTTGCTTTCATCGAGAGCGAGTAGACACATCGACCAATTGGCTTCTCGAAGGCTTTCACTGACCGGCGTCATTTTGTCTCTCCCGATTCCGGTGATGAATAAGTTTATTTTTATTTTTTATATTTCCTTTGTGGTTTGAAGTTTGTTTAGTGACTGGATTTGTTTTGTGTGTTAGGGTTGGTAGTCGAAGGCTCAACTTCCCTGTTTTTCCGAGCTTAGGACCAGCTAGTGACTAGTGAAGTGGTTAACTAAACGAGGCTTTTCCATTGCATAACAGTATATAAAACTATGTATGCCGAGTTTAAACCTGAAAAATACTACAGAAATTTATCAATTTTGTTAAATTCTGCTTTGGCAACGTTTGTTGCTTGTATTCAATTTGTACCCTAAACAAATGTTTGGTATAGGATTTGCTGCACTTGGTCGGTATACTTTTCAGTCCCTGAGTAAGTCTTCCGCTTTTTCTGATGTAGTCATCTCTATCCATGACTAGTGCAGGTAGTGGGCATCTTTTCAGCTTGAACTATAATGATATCCTTTTCGCTCTTTAGATTCTTTGGATCTCTGTGTTCTTTACTGGTCAAATGAGTACAGTTTTGCTTCTGCCAGGTGTGAGATAGTATTACTTGCATTATTTTTCGATAGTTCTCATTGTAAAGTCCTGAAGTCTTCAGTGATGACCCCAAATAGGTAGAAAAAAAGTCTGATCCCGAAGCATCGCCTGTTTTGCAATTTAATACTTTCTGAATAAGATGTTGCTCACATTTGTTAGGAGGTTGTTCAGAGAAGTTGACTACACAGTTATTACTTCTTCCCCTTCAGGTGCCCAGGGTTATGAGGTCTCGGCAAGCTTCTTCATAAAGACTTTTCTTTTCCATATTTTGTGTCATCTGCTTGATTTTTTTCAACTGCTGTTGCCAACTTTTTGAAGTATTCTGCTATGAATATACCCTAAAGCTTTCTCTTTTGAATATCTATCATCTGTTGGTTTTTTTCGAATCCTATAATAAGCATTGGTGATCATCAGTTGTACCGTTTTTCTTCTAATACGTTTCACTGTTTTCCAGCCCATTGGAGAGTCAATCAGTGACCTGTATGTGATGCTAGTTGGCAGAACATGCTAATGTAGACGCTCATAGAGAAAATATAGTCGTTTACGTCTACGGGCCTACCTATGGGTGAAGTTTTCCCATCTCCGAACCATAAGAAGCGTTTGACGCTCTTAGAATTTTGAGATGATGGAGAATATTTGTAGCTCAGGAGGAGGATTTTGATGGTGTTGCATTCTCTGAGTTGGGTTAAATCCATCCAACTCAGAGGACATAACGCCATCATAATAGAACATATGTGGTTTGTTCAGAAAGGATCAACAGATGCACATATATTCAAGGAAAAGTTCCCTGTTACATTATGGGGTAAAACAAAATCGAAAGCGCATTGAGAAGCAGACAGTTGTCATGAAACAAAAACGCAAGGAAAGCTAACTGAATTGCTTGAAATTCTCAACAGTTTTCTCCCAACTGAGTATGAACAATTACGCAATTAGCTTTAAAAACTAATAAACTCATCAGAGCCCATAACTGCAGGTGACAAACGTCCATCTTTATCTATTGCTAAACACATACTAAAAACTAGTCACAAAAAAGCCATAAAAACAGCTGTTAAAGTAATGCATTAAAAGTGGTCAACGTGGAGTGTTAAATTTATTGAAGCTCCGGTCAAACTCCGTTTATGTGTATGAAAACAGTCCATACTCACGTTGGTAATAGAGATTTTAATTTTCTTACTAAGACTGATACGATTTAGGTTTTGTTTTCCCACCGCCCTTTCTATTCTTATATCGTCGACTGACCTAACTGACACGTTTTGTAAATTTTAATATAAATAGACAAGTTCATGTATGATTAAGTTGTTTGAAATTTGTGTCGCTAATAAATGAAATGTTTCAGATAATCTTTGTCTTCTCATTACGCCCTTTTACTACATCAAAAAGACTAATTGCTTTAACCGAGTATCAATAGAACAATATACCGATGCGGAACTTTTTTAAGTAGCATAAAACGTTTAAGCGTTGTTCCTTACTAGAATGTTTATTTGATATAGCACACAGTGACACAGTATAATATACCATGTGACGTTTCAAGTCGAATTTATTGCTCATGTTCATATCGAAGTAACCATATGAATTACCAACGGTTCTCCATTCTTTTATCTTAAAGGCAAATCAATTACTATGTACTATCAGTAACAAGGATGCCAAGATTAAGGCACTCACAGAGAATAATACAGCTAACTACAAGTTTGTTGAAGAATTAGAAATTGAGTTGAGTCGTTTACGTGAAGAACATATGAATTGTCCTGCTCAACGTGAATTAGTCAATGTTCAGACATCACCTATAATACGCGACTGGATTCAGGATGCAGAAACTGAAATTTCTGCAATCCACTTGCGTACTGATCAAACAGTTAATACTTCATTAGCAACTACAAACAATTTGAGGTTGCAAAAATACTGCGAATTATGTACAGCAGCTTTTGAAATAAAGAAGAAAGTGATTCAAGAGACTGAGTAAGTTTCTAGAGTTTACAATATTATTTGAAATTTATAATCTCTTAAAATCTACGTCATGTATTTTGTGTGAATTTTACATAACTTTATGGCGTTATCTAACATCCTACATGATGATGCATCTCCTCCCTGCCATTTCATGCCCAAGAAAAGATAAGACGAACTTTAAATCATCGCGAATCATAGTAACTCTTCCCCTGTGTTGGCTACTACTTACTTTAATGCTGTAACACTGTTATATATCGGATCTCTTAGTTTGCTTGTATTGAACAATGTTTGTGTCCAAAGTAAAATAGCTAATTGGTTTTTATAGAACGAAATAAGTTTCATCAAATTCACATTTTTACAGCTTTCAGGATATAATTTAATCCATGTCGTATAAGTTGTTAGAGTATTTATCTTCATTTTAGAAATTTTGCATAAATAGTTATGGGATCAGAACATTTTGATGTAGTCAAACAATTTATTTCAAAACATCTCACCTTTCATCTAATCATCAAATCACTGTACATAAACACCGAAAGTGAAACTATCTCAGAAGGACTTTATTCCCGAGGAACCGATCACATGATTAAAAAACAATTTAGGAGTAGGTGTGTGTTTAATCCATTCCTTGCATAAAGTTGAAGTAATATCATCAAAAAGATTCATATAGCTAGATTTTGCATCCCCAGTATGTAAAAGCTCACCCATGTAATATATGTTAGATGTTAATTCAATAATCAAAGATTCTGTGATCAATCTCTCTCTCTCTCTCCACCTAGCAATGTAGGATTTTAGAATTGTCACCCTATCCCATCACCCTAAATTGTGATTATGGGTCAGTGCATGTAGAGCGATAGCCAAGTCGTTTCTTAACTACTTATCTTAGTAGGCTTCACCATTGCATGTCTCGTTAACTTTTTGTGTCCTACGACTCTGACTGACCCAGATCGGCTTCTACGACCTACATATTTGACCTCATAATCATCACATGGTATTTGATAGATCAGATTATTTTGCTTAATTACGTCTACTGGATCTTTTAGCCTAGAGATTTTCTCTCTGAGCGAGTTTGTGAGTTTAAGTGGCATCGTAATGCCAGAAGTGTTGGGAATTCTACATAAAATCTCCGATATAACTTCTGTATACGGCAATACAACAAAGGATTTGAATTCCCTCTTAGGGATGTTGCAATCACCACCAGCATTACCATTCGTATGCTTATCATTCCTTATGAACTTTCCAGTAAATTCGAGAAGGTAGTTATTAAGAAGTAGTATCTCTATGATGTGTTTGATTTCCTTATTTGGGTTCTCTAATTTACTAGTCAAAATTCTAGCCTAATTTTGTCAAGCCTGTCTTGATAGACATAGGGTGAGATGGTGTGAACTCCAAGTGTCTATTCGAATATGGTTTCCTATGAACACCGGTATATAAGCCTCCATCTTCTCCCTTTCTGATTTTGCAGTCCAACATTGGTAATTCTCCTTTTTCGTTTTCTACTTCATAACTGATTTGGATCACATCTACTATCGAGTTAATGTGCGCGAAAAAGCTCTGAATGTTCTCTGACTTCAACATAATAAATGTGTCATCGACATATCACCACCATACTTTTGGGCTAGGTTGGAATGTTCTTCATGCTAGTTGTAACCACCTGTCCACAAATATGTCTACTACAATTGGGGATGTTTGAGATTCCATTACCACTCCTTTTGTTCGTTCGTATATTTTATCTTGAAATTTGTAAACTGTGGAAATCAACTATAATGTTATCCTTACCATAATTTCTTCAATAGAAACTTCAGCTCTCTCAGTGAGTTCACTTCTAACTGCCTCGAGTGATATATTAGTAGGTATACTTGTGTAGAAACGCCACACATCAAAACTGACGATCTTTTCTCCCTCGTCTAATTGTATATTATTTAGCCTGTATTTCAATTTGAATGAATTGATTAGCCTAGACTTTGATCGATTTTTAATAAGGCATAGTACTGTAGCTAAATATTTAGATAACTCATGTACTGGTGTCTTTCTAAAGTCAACTATTAGCTTAATAGGATAACCTGTTCTATGAACTTCATTGATGCTACACATTCTACATTCTGTTACATTAATCCGTCAACGTAGTACCTATGAAAAAACGATATTGTAAGCCTTCACCCTTTGACAGTTTAAAACAATTTTGTTTTCAACCGCTGAACAACTTATCTTTGTTTTTTTGTCACAAGTATTTTTGAATGCTTATGGTCATAGTGGCAAAGCTCTGCTCGGAGATATCAAAATGAATTCATGTACTTGTCAAAAACTGTTGTTGTATCAGCTCCATGGTGTTACAGATATGTGAAAAAAAACTGGCTGCAGTTTCCTATGAATGTGTATGTTCAGCATAAAGAATACCATGAATCGTTAACAACTTTAACGATACTGCATATTCTTGACAAATAAAAAATCTTCAACGATATGAGTCATCTGTGTAAATAAGGTCATTGTTATGTATGGAAATCCTGAGACAGTGTTAAAATGCTTAAGACTTAAATGATTCATATTATTGTGGGACAATTAAGATGAGATATAACCTGTCAAAAAGCAACGTCATTTGCTGCTGGAAAATCATCGGTCAATGAAAAATCATATAACCACAGAGTGATATTGATTTCAATTATACATCTGTTAGCTAATCCAGAATTTTAACTTAAATCTAACTGTTATCACAGGTTTACATGTATATCGAGGTCTACATGTATAAATACTTTCCATTAATGTGAGAATCTCGGGTTCATTATCTCAAACTATGACATAAGAAGAAATTTTTATCGAATTAATATTATGATTATTTTTCCCTTGGATTCCTAGTAGAACATAGGGCCTCAGTAGCACGTCTCCAGTGAACTCTGTTCTCTGAAATCTTTTGAACCTGGCTCCACGACAGCCAACAACCTCCCATTTCTTCCTCGCACGATATCCTTCATGCCACCCTCGGATGTCCAACTCGTCGCTTCCTATGGGGATTCCACTCGAGTAACTGGCCTGATGCGTGATGTCCCCAGTCGGCCTTCTCAGTGTATGCTCAATCCATCTCCACTTCCTTCATCTGCATATTAGTTGAGCGATAGGTTCTTGGTTGGTTCATTCCCACAGTTCCTTGTTGCTTATTCTTATCATTCTGATCATCCGATCTTCAGTAACCAGCCAGCGTAGGCAGTTGTTGATGAATGTCTGTAGTTTATTGGAAATCCCTTTCGTAACGCGCCAGGTCTCTCAACCATCACATAGAAGCACTGACTTGACGTTGGTGTTGAAAATCCGGATCTTGTTCCACATGCTGAGTGCAGTGCAGAAGATCTCCACACTGGTTTCAGGCTAATGAACACCTGTCTTGCTTTTCCGATTCTAACTTTGACATCATCTTCTCTGTCACCCTTAGTTGAAACAGTGCTTCCTAGATAGGTGAAGGAGGTTATTTCCTTTATGTTTCTCCCGTTTTTGGTGATTGGAGTTTGTTGTTGTCTTTAGAGTTTTTGGTTGCGTATCTTCATCACCTCTGTCTTCTCTATATTCACTTGAAGTCCCGTCTTCCTTCACTGCCTTGCCTCTTCTGACAACTTGTTAGTTTTCGCCTGTACATCTTCAAGTTTGTGTGACATCAGGCACAAGTCATCGGCGAAATCCAAGTCTTCTAGGTTCTTTTCCGCAGTCCAGCGTATCCTCCACTTCTCGCTCCACGCTGTTTGCTGCATGATCTGGTCGACCACAATCAGGAAGATCGTCGGTGATAGTAGGTGGCAGCCTTGACTGATTCCTTCGTGTCTTCACTTCAAAAGCATCACTGAGCTTCTCATTGTGAATTACTTGGCTGGCATGTGGCATCTTCATACAGTTGTTGAATGAGGCGGATAAAGGTTTGCGGTACTCCGTAGTATTGAAGCAGTTTCCAAATTGCCTCTCGGTCGACGTTGTCAAAGGCCTTCTCAAAGTCGATGAAGTTGAGGTAGAGAGCTGATTGCCATTCTATGCTCTGTTCTATGATGATGCGTAGTGTGGCGTTGCAATTTGTTCTGCACATGATTTGTCCTTCCTGAATCCAGCCAGCCTGTTCCGGTCGTAGTTTTGAATCCAGTGCATCCTTTAGCCTCTCCAGGATGATGCGGCTTAATATTTTGCTTGCTCTGGGTGGACAGGAGAGTGATTCCGCTCCAGTTCTTGCAAACATTGAGGTCTCCATTATTCGGCAGTTTGACAAGGTAGCCCTTCTTCCAATCAGTGGACAGGTACTTCTTCTTCCTTCCACACCTTCTGCAATAGTGGTGTGGTGTGAGCATGTCCGCCGTTGTCTCTGCATCTGTTCTCAGTGCTTCTGGCGGTATTCCATTTGGTCCTACTGCTTGCCCACATTTCAGTAACTTTATGGCGCTTAGGACTTCGACTTTTGTTGGAGGATTTGTGTTCACTTGTAGTTCAGCAGCTGTAGATGCTATTTCTGGACGAAGTGCAGGTGGTGGTTGATTCAAGAGCTTTTTGAAGTGGTCGGCCCATTGTTTCCTTTGTTTCTCTTCTTTCATAATTTAATTCCCGTCATCATCTTTTATTTAATTTGTCTGTGTTGATCTCTTCCACCTCAGATAGTAATCTAGTTATTTGATACAATGTTGTCAGGTCTCAGTTTCTTCTACCTACAGCCTGTTCTGCTTCACTTGCCAGTGTGTCGTAGTAGTGTCTTTCGTCTTTCCGTGCACTCTTCTTTACTTCTTTGTCCAGTGTTTTATACATTGTACTCAGTTTGTCTTCTCGTTGAGCATGCTTGCATTGGTTTATCTTCTGCTTCACCATCCTCATCTCCCTGCTCTATCAGCTTCCAGGTATCCATTGAGATGCATTCCTTATCTTCTTTCTTCTTCCTTCCTAATACAGCTGTGCAGGTTTCTTACCACATAGCTTTCAAAGACTTCCAGTGTTCTTCGACACAGGTCTCTTCAGGGATGTTGCTCGATATCTCCCATTTTGTCTTGATGGCTGACTGACGTGAAGATCTCCTTTGTAGTTTCTTCCTTCAGTTTCCGAGTGTTGTACTTGAACTGTGGTCTATCACCAGCTTCCTTGAAGGTTGCCAACTTGATTTGGAAGGCTGGTTGCTTGCACTAGATGGTGAGTGGTCTGAACCTACATCTGCTCCTCTTCTTGACCTTGTGTCAAGTAGACTGCGTCTCCATTTTCTTGAGATTGAGATGAGGTCGATTTGATGTTTAGTGTGTCAGGTGTCTGGTGAAATCCACGTCGCTTTGTGGATATCCTTGTGCTTGAACACAATGCCTAGCTTACAATCACCAAATCGTTGAATGCACAGAATTCTGCAAACAATTCTCCTTTCTCGTTCATCACCTCACCGAGCGCTTCTCGACTCATGGTTTGTTCTCTTCCTTTGTTGTCCCCCCCCCACTTTGGCATTCATGTCGCTCCACCCATTAGAATTTTGATGTTGCCAACTGGGGTGAGGTCTTGTCCAGTGTTGATTGAAGTTGTTTGTAGAATTCCTCCTTTTTCTCTTGCCCTGTATTATTTGTAGGTGCATTGCGTAGCAATGTATGATTGTGACCTTCCTTCCTTTTGAGTTGAATCTTGCTGTCATGATCCTTATGCTGGAGGAGATTGGTTCCCACTGTATGAGAGCCGTCGGTGCTCTTGGAGACATCATGACAGCCATTTGAAATCTCAATGTGCTCATGGTTGTCGTCTGGGTGACAATATCGGAGTAGATTATTGATTCTCCAGTTGACAGTTTGGAGAGTCCACTCCCATTCCATCTGCTTTCTCAAATTTCAAGCACTTAAGTGTGATACCTCTTCATCTCCTTTGCAATCTGGGCAGCCTTGGTAGGTTCAGACATCATACGGACATTCCACGTCCCCACGTTTATTTTCGCTTTCATCTAGGGAGAGAAGACACATCGGCCAATTGGATTCCCGAAGGTAGGCTTTCACCAACTGGCGTCATTTCGCCTCCCTGATTCCAGCGAGGAATAATTTTGTCTTCATTTTTTATATTTCGTTTGTGCTTTTTGAAGTTTGTTTAGCGGTTAGATTTGTTTTACGGGGTAGGGTTGCTAGCTTTATGTCCAACCTTCCCTCTTTACCCGTGTTTAGGACCGGCTAGTAATTAGTGAAGTAGTGTAGTGCAATGCAGTGCAGTAGATCTTTACAGTGATTTCAGATTGATGAAGGAAAACCTGTCTGGTTGTCTTTCTGATCCTGGCTTTCACTCCTCATCTTTGCCACCACCACCACCACTGCCCGTAACTGACACGATGATGCCTAGGTTAGTAGATGAGAGAGACAACTTCTTCAGATTTCTCCCATCCACGGTGATTCATGCTTCTTCTTGTTCTTGTTGATGTTGCTGTTGTCGTCGTTCTTGTTGTGGTTGTTTGTTGGCTATCTTCATCACCTATGCTTATCTACATTCACCTGTAGGAAGTCCCGTCTTCGCTGCCTCACCTCTTCTCTCAACTTGTCACTCTTCGTCTGTAGATCTTCGCGTTTGTGTGACAAGACATTAGACACAAATCATCATCATCATGATGGGCGAAATCCAGATCTGCTTCTGGAGTGTTTTCATCGGTGCAGCCAGCGTATGCCCATCTTTTCACAGCTCCCCACATTTTGTTGTGTGATACAGTTCAGTTTGGTCGACCAAAATCAGGAAGATCAATGGTGGTTGTGTGCACCAACCTTCTCTTACTCCTGTCTTCACTTCAAACGCGTCACTGAGCTTTCCATTGTGAACTACTTGGCATCACTTAGAGTCGTAAAGCATATGTCTGCTGTTGAATGATTTTGATACAGGTTTGTGGTATTCCATAGTGTTGAAGCAACAACTGCCAAATTACTTGTCGGTCGACGCTGTCGATGGCCTTTCAAAATGGATGAAGTTGAGGTAGTGAGTTGACTGGCATTCTATGCTCTGTTCTATCATGATGCTTAGTGTAGCGCTGCAATTTGATCAGGTCATGATTTGTTCTTCCTGGCGCCAGCCAGGCAGCAAGCCAGCCTGTTACGGCAGTAGTTATGAATCCACAGCAACTATTCATTTCTCCAAGATGATGCGGCCTAATAGTTTGCTTGCTCTGAGCATGATTCGGCACCACAATTTCTTTTTCTTCTTACAAAGACTTAGGTCACCTACCATTCTTTGGGAGTTTGACAAGGTAGCCCTCCTCCCAGTCCATCGGCAGATACCTCTCCTTCCTGCCTTCCCTTCAAACCTTCCGCAGTAGTGGTGTGAGCATGTCCACTGCTGTTGTCTCTGCATCTGTTTTCACTGCTTGTAGACGAATTCCATCTGGTCCTGTTGCTTTCCCGAATTTCAGCAGTTTCGTCGCGTTTCAGAACTTCATTTCTACTTTTGTCGGGGGTCTTGTGATCACTGGTAGTTCTGTGGCTGGATTGCTGGTGGTATTTGTAGACGAGTTGCAGCTGGTTGTGGTGGTTGTCGTGGTGGTCGATTCAAGAGTATTTTGAAGTTGTCGGTTCATCGTTTCCTTTGTTTCTTCTCCCTCTTTTGTAACTACGCTTCATTCACTATCTCTTATTGGTTTCACTTTTGTTGATCTCTTCCCTCACAGATAAACTGTTGTCAGGTCTCTGTCTCTCCTACCTGCGGCAGCCTGTTCTGTTTCACCTGACAGTGTGTCGTGGAAGTTACTTTTGTCTTTCCACGCACTCTTCTTCACTCCCTTGTCCAGTGTAGTATTTTATAGGTTGCAGTCAGTTACTCTTCTCGTTGTTCATCCCAGCAGTTCACTACACTGGTTAATCTCCTGTTTCAACATCTCCTCTTCCCCCCTTCATCGTCTTCTATGTGTACCTCGAGATCCATTCTTTGTCTTGCTTCTTCTTCTCCCTTCCTAACACGGTTATGCAGGTTTCCTTCCACGCCTCTTTCGACAAGTTCCAGTGTTCTACCACACAGGTTTCCGTAAGGATGTTCTTCAATTTCTCCCATTTTATGCAGATGGCTGACGTGACCATGTCCATTGTAGTTTTGTCATTCAGTCTCTTTTCTGTTCAGGGTGTTCAACTTGAACTGTGGTCTATCACCGTCAGCTTCTGTGAAGGATTTCTACTCGATTTGCAAGGTGGTTTCCTTGCACTACCTCCAATCCTCAAATCATTGAATGCACACAAGTCTCCAGATAGTTCTGCATTCTCGTTCACTTCATCGAGTGCTTCTCGACCCTCGATGAATGAGTTCTCTTCTTGTGTTGTCCACTTCCAGTTTGGCACTCATGTCACCCCACACATTAGAATGTATTTTGATATCGCGAACTAGGGTGGTATTTTGTCCGGTACTGATTGCACTTGTCTACAGAATTCCTCCTCCTCCTCTTGATCTGCATTATTTGTAGGTGCATAGCGTGGCATTCATTCTGTGATGTTAACTTCGCTCCCATATTTTATTTGGATCTTGCTGTTATGATGCTGAACGTGGAGGGGGAGACTGGTTCCCACCCCACGAGAGCTTTTGATGCTGTTGAGGACATCAAGATAGTCACTCGAGAACTCAGTGTGCTCGTGACTATTGTCTGGGTGACAGCATTGGATCAGATTATCGACTCTCCACTTGACAGTTTGGACAGTCCACTTGCATACCATTTGCACATTTCTCACAGAATCCTAGCACTTCTATCCCATAACAATACCTCCCCATCTCATTTGCAAATCTCAGTAGCCTTGCCAGGTTCAAACGTGGTGCGTACATTCCATGTCCACACTCTTACTTTTGCTTTCATCTAGAGCGAGTAGACAGATCGACCAATTGGCTTCTCGAGGGCTTTCACTGACCGGCGTCATTTCGTCTCTCCCGATTCCGGTGATGAATAAGTTTATTTTAATTTTTTATATTTCCTTTGTGGTTTGAAGTTTGTTTAGTGACTGGATTTGTTTTGTGTGTTAGGGTTGGTAGTCGAAGGCTCAACTTCCCTGTTTTTCCGGGCTTAGGATCAGCTAGTGACTAGGGAACTTGTTAACTGGGTGAGCTTATTGGATAATGTTTACCGAGCATTTTCGAGATAACATGTTTGAGCATGAGCATTTTCGATGTCAGGTAATCATGTAGGGTGGTAACAGAATTTATCTGGATATCTGTATGTAATGGTCATTTCAACTATCTGTTGTGCATCTCCTCTTGAATATGGTAGGCAAGTCATAAGGTTGTGTAGATACTGATCTGAACCTGATCATATCTTATCTTGCTGATACGACTATGAACATATGTCAGGACTTTAGTTATCAGTGTTTATATGCACAATTAGACATGAAAGTATATATGTCAAAAATCTGGACAACATTTGTTTTTTACTGAAACGCAGCTTCCTTTTTTACACTGTGTTTCTTTATATCTTTGGTAAAACCAAACTAAAATTTGCATAAATTCAGAAATACAATTTTGTGGAAAAATAATTTTTTTCGTTGGGCATATTCTTTGTTAATTACGACGGTTACATTATACGTAGTCATTTTTTGTGAATAATTATCTTTTTCGTTCGATCAGGATAGTTTTCTCGTCATATATGTTATTTGTATATCGCTAAAAGCATATCAGAGAAGAAACCAGATCATGTATATCTCTACTTACATATGACATGTAGTCTTTTTTAAGACTACATAGAAGAATGTAAAGTTCAATATATTGAGAGAAACAAAAAAGTACAAAACAAGGCATATTTAAATTTTTATTTTATGCAGGCAAAAATATTTCAAATCACTTTCAAAAAAGTCTAAGCAAGTATGTTCATTGTTCCAACATTTAGAATGTGCAAGTAATAATTCTTGGTATGTCCTCTTATTTGTTACAAAAGATATTCACCTGAAAATAACTGTTGCAATAAACTATTTCAGACGAAAAAATCTGTTTTCGAAAATGATTATAAGATGTTTCATTTTCGTCTACTTAAATCTTGTATGTTATTTATTCTTTCTTTTTTATAATTATTATTATTAGTTGTAATTGTTCCTTGTAGATGAGGAGCAGAACGAACATGCCCCCAGTCAGTCTGTATGTAATCACTATATAGGTAAGTTTTATATGATCCCAGAGTGTTTAAAAAACCAAAAGGAGAATTTTTTGAAGGTATCACAAAATATTCTGCTGAAGAAGCTTAGGTACTCGACGAAACGCTTAGAAAAATCTTTGTTTTGATTCTCGAAACACTTTGAGATTATATCGAAACTTACCTCTATAATGATTAAACCAGAGTAGAATCTCAACCTCTTTCAATACACACGTTAAGTCTGTATGTAACTGGTTATCATTCTTTAAAAAAGCTTTGACAAAACGAAATTATTTGTTAGCACTAGGAATAAACTAACTTTACTTCAATTACTTAAACCTGCTTTTTCATTCACTTTGAGTTTCAGTGTCATAAAAAGAGGTTTAATAATAATAATACCTTATTCTACCGTCAAAACAAAATAAAATGTATGCTGAAGATGAGTCAGTTGATAGACTAAAGCTAAGAAGCCAACGATGTAGAGTTGTTACACACTGAAATGTTTAAATGACACTGAACTACCCAAGTTTATTACCATTCATCGAAACAATGTAAATCCTAGAAACAGAAAGTATATAGATTACCACGTAATTTTGCAACTGCCTATTGGTTTCCGCTTCATCTCGTCGTAATAGTCTTACAAACATCAAGTACTCCCGCATGTATATAATAAAAGCTGTTTCATCAATCGGTTAACTTAGGTGCCGCATCGATATCACGGTTGCGGCGAAACTTTAAGTTCCTAGTTTCCATTGCAAAATAGGCCATGAGTGAACATTGCTGAGGAGTATCACATTAAGGCAAAACAGCTGTCCAGTCCTTCCAGATTTTTGGTAGTTTTCCAAATGATGTCAGTTCATGATGAATGCTGCCCTCAAATCAAAATTTTTCCCACAAACCGTATTCTTGGTGACGTAGATTTTGGTGACTTGGAAGATAAGCACATACACCAAAACAAAACACTTATGATCTTTGCATCTTAGTGGTTTCGAAAAGTAAACAATTGCACCAGCAATTTTACTGACAAATATTTTATTAAATTTCTAGATTGAAACATCCTGTAGCGTTAATAAGTTTTCACTTAAGGTTTGATGAAGATGTAACACGCTACAGTTTAGTTGACTCAAGCAGGTTGGTAGATGCAGGGAATAACAACACAACAGGCAACCATGAAAAGACAATAACGAACATAAAGGTGAGAATTTTACTCCGATCAATTTAAAAGAAGACGGTGCACAAAATCACAACAATGTATAAAGCCTCAGCTGTTACAAATGATATTTCCCTTTTATTTGTTGTTCAGCCAAGAACAGTGTTTCACATCATGTATGTTGTAACATGAAAGATACTAATCTGTTGTTGTTTGATGTTTGATGTTTTACTGGTCATTTTGCAATGAAGCCGTCCATCAGGAATCGTTGAATGTTTCAGTGCGAATTTCTGATAATGTTGACCATCAGCTGGACTGATTTCACCACTCAAAAGGAGGCAGGAGAGAAGATGATTATCTTTTCGACGACTCGTTTTCACAGCTGTGCATTCATAAACGAATAAGCAAAATGATGAAGTGTTACAGAAAATTTTCCAGCCAAGGGTCAGACTTAGTTGACAGATGTATGGAGAAGACGATTTTTCAATAATTAACAAAAGAAATGATCACGGTACTTTTTGTATAATGCACTAAAACGTGAGAATTGGAATCTGGTAAAAAACAATTTAATGAATACATAAACAAATGTGTAAATAAATAAATAAAATACAAAGGTATAACATTAACAGAGGAGCAAAGTGTCTGCTTAAGACTACTGTGAAGAAACTGTTTGCACATGTTTACTTTGATTACACAATTGAGATCTAAGGCTGTGGATCACTATAGCTTCAGCTGTATATATGTTTTTCATTACAGTCAGATGTTCAGGGTTTACGAGATATTCTGTGGTGAAACTGCAGATGGCTTTGTGCTCACTCTACAACAACCTAGACAGATACTGTTCTTGAGCGCATTTTTCAAGCCAACATATAGTACAGTCAACCCACTCAGCTCCAAAAGAGTACATGAACCTGCGAATAAACACTGACTAAACCCAATGCACTACCTAGTCTTTCACACACTGAAAAAATAAGTGGTGACATGATAATACAATACAATGGTTTTCAGCATAGAATATCCTACACAGGGATTTGACAAGTGCTGATGAAGGATGGCGGCGGTAACATTAGCCTTGAATCTGTGGTTAACTAGAAGTATTTTCTTCTCAGCTGACTGAATCTTCTCCTAAGTCTTTTTTATCTCCACATTTTTCTCTATAAACCCAGATTGATAGCGATTCTGTAACATTATTTCTGGCAGGGCTAATAATTCCTCAATAAATGTATCATCATGGCATTTCTTTCAAATTCTTGAGGAGAGTGACCGAGATCACAAGGTTCCCTTTTTTAATTAAAGATACCCAACTCTGCTAGTTGATCATTTAGAAAGGACAAGATATTCAGCTGACAGACTATTTTCAACGAATTCAAGCTGTTCATTTATATGTATGTATATATGATATTCGAAAAATTATATCTCCTGAAGAAAACTAAACACTATATGATGGTAATAATAACAATAAAATGGATGATGACAGGTATTTGTGATTATGATAACAGCCGAGGTATGAATGATAACATAGTAGATTACGTAACGTATGGAATGGTTCATGGAAGGTTTGTAACTTAGAAAGGGGTGAAAAAAATTGGTGAAAGTAGTAAATCAATGGGGCATTATGTAATACAATTAGACAAGTTGGTCAAGATGAAATCAATATTTTCTAAAAAAAATCAAGTTTGTCATTTGTCTGTTCCTCATTGGCATCCTGCAAATGGATCTTTCAGTAGAATTATCAGCTCTCTTTCGAGGTTTGATGTCGAGAAAAAGAAACGTCAAGTTCGACCTAACTTCCAGTAGGAGTTTATCTGAAAAGTGGTTGTAGTTGAAAAGCCTATCGATTAATTCTGAGCTTTGACCGGAAACTTGTCTAGAACACTGAATTATTTTACTTGTATATTTCCAAAATTACAAGTTGGAAAATAACTTGACGAAAGGATGAGTATCATCATTACTTAGACATAGACCATCTATCTTAGAGCATAGGAGAAAATGCTGGCACTCCAGTGTCCCATGAGTACATGTAACACAGAGGGTCAGCCATTAGCCCGAATAGCTCAGCGCTAAAGTCTCTGACTACTACAATGGGTGACGCCGGTTCGAATCCAAGTCGGGACATGAGTTCTGTTGAAGTTGCAGAAGCGCCTTGCTGAAAAGTGCCTAAAAGCATGAAACCTAGGCCCAGGGTCTCCTGCCGATTGCCTCCAGCCAACTAACATCATCTAGTGATAGATAGTAGGCATTTTTTTTCATTAATCATAAATGCAGTTATGAATACCAATTTTAATCAAACAAAGTGAAAACAGAAGGTATGAAAAAAATCTGATGGAAAGATAATTCAGCTCACTAACCGACTGCGCCTCTCATTTTTTGTTAATATTGCCCGAATAATAGAAAAACTTAATGAATTTCTGCTAAGTTATTAAGCAGAATTATGTTCAGCTGAATGTATGAACTGATATTACAAACTGGTTCATTCCGCTTCTGAAATACTATATGCAGTTGATACAGATATTTCAAAAAATATTTTAGCAGTCCTTCCTTTGTTTTCCTTTGTCATAACATCATTGAAAACATAATCATGTGTTGAATAATATATTTCCCTGTGTAAATTATTATTAAGCATCTAACCCAATTTAACCTAAATACCGTTATGTTATATGCAATACACCCCGATTATTGTAAGCTTGGAGTTCAGTGTTTGAAAATGCTGCTCAATAGACTGAAAATAGGGAAAAATTCAGCAAACAGCAACATGGAGCTCAAAGTTAAAGAAACATATCCCGAAGGAGACCCCAAAGCGATTCTTTTGAAATACAAGGATTGATCCACGATTGTTTCTTGGCTCAGCACTTACAGGAAACAACGTTTTTGTTGCTAACTTTTGTCGAAGAGTATAGTGATTAGCAAGAAGTAAGTGTTCAGTATTTTATTGGTTAATGAAAGTGAACTTCTGTATACAGATTATAATTTCCCGTTTTTCGTTTCTACTTGATTTTAATCCGTGAACGATAAATGACGTTTAATGCGCAAGAAACGGCTTTAGTTACACGGTAGTTTAATGGTAATGCTCTTGTGCTTTTTACAGTGAATCCGGAATTTGAGTCTCAGTGTGGGGATTATCATTTAATTAGGTGTAGGGACATTCAGCTAACAAGTTTCAAAAGAAGTGATAGAGGTAGTCTTCAATTCCATACTGGTTATCACTGACGAAATAATGTTAGCATGGTGGACAAAACTGAAAGGTATCTACGAGTATTTTTAAATTTTCTTTCACCAACTGGAAGGTAGAAATTTATAGTACTTGAAATTCCTTTTAACTTTGGCTAAAATTTATTTTTAAAGTAACTTCTGTCTTTACCTGCTTTTGTGGACAAATACTTCGGTGAAACTCATGGAATATATGGGGTCTGGTGAAAATAAAATGTAGCTACGCTTCCCTCTGTCAGAAGTCTTCTTGCTGTACTGTTCTTTAGTTCAGTCATTCTCCCGCATAAATATATGTAATGTGTAGTGATGATGCAATGAAGAACAAAAACCTGGTTCACAATAGGATTAAAATTAAATATCTCCAGGTCTTGACAATCACTATACAGTTATTAGTTTGACTTCTTTCACCAAGAGTTCGTCTGACATTTGTTTCAGTACATGATACGTAAATCTCCGGATATTGTCAACATACTGGCTGCTTTGTAATATTTGGTTGTCCCAATTCAAACCAAGCTAAATAACGCAGATGAAGCAGTTGGTTTATAGCTTCTGATACTACCTGACGTATGAATTTACAATGCAAGGATCAAAAATATAATTATGTTCGAGTCCTAAAAAAGATTAAAACCCTTAATACGTTGAGGAAGTCAGCATAACGTTTTAAGACATAAATGATTCTACTTCAGACTTCTTATAAAATACTCAAAACGAACATAGGCTTACAAGTTGAAAGGAACCTTTAAGACACATGACAATTATCTGCAGCAAAAAGAATTTAGATTTACAACGATTAACTAGACAAAACAGAGGTAGTACTCCATTTTGTCTTTCAAACAAATAAAATGAACGTGAGTGCCAATCCTAGTATAAAAAAAGGTACGTAAAAGTTGTGGTGCAGCTCTACATAGCTAGTGATTAAATAGATTACTGGATTCAAAATTTATAATGCACTAGTTACGAGTTATACGCTGTAAAACCATGTGTGTATTTTACTTATTTTGAGGCAATCAGTGACTACTGACAATGGTGCTTTCAGTACAACTTTATGTTCTCCTAGACGTTTCGTACACACACCTATCTGGCCATTCAGTTTTTATTCGTTATCGTATACTGTGCACATGATGAACAATGCAGTTCTGTCCATCAAACTTTCTCCAGTAGACGGTACCCTTATTCAAAATTAACATGACTAAGAAACTGTCCATGAGGCACCTATGAACTAACAAATATATATGAAGTCCGTGTTATTGTTATTCCATTAAAGCTGGAAAATCATCAGATAATTTCCAACCTCGTTTTTTTGGGTCTTCTTTTTATTAAACACCTAAGATAAACTTGACTGACCCTCACTGGTCTTTTTTACGTTGAAGAGCAAACAAACATTAAATCCCACTCTTATCAAAAGCCTACTAAAATCGCAATATTTTCTATGATTTTTCTTTCTTTTACTAAAAAAGTGATGTTCTTACACACTTTCATTTGTTTGTAAAACATTCAATAGCTCTGTTTCCTGAAAAGCAAAATATGAAACCTAACTTTCGCTTCTTCGAAATTGACTAAACTGGTGAAGTGTAAGTGACTCTTGAACACTCTGAATGATGTATTATAGTTGTGTTGGAATTCACGTATCACGTGACATCTAACTGATCCTGCTTCAATAATTGAAGCTAACTAATAACGTTCGCCGCATAATTACTTCCTTTAAATAGCTCTGCGAAACCAGATCATTACTAGTAGTGTTACTTGTTTTATCTTGCAACATCTTAGAAACCTTCCACTGTATAGTCATTTAAATTACCAACTGCCATTAGTTAGTCTATACGCCATGGTTGTGTTATATATGCAAACAATTAGTCCCCATATGAAGAATGCTGAAAACTTGCTGACTGAGTGTTCCTACCTAGTTACCTTCTTCCTTCCATTGATGAGTTTGAGTTTGTTTATCCTCTGACAAGTATTGAAGAAGGAACTCTCATATGAAATCTAAATCATAAACATTGAGTTCAAGTCACGCCCAGTAAAAAACTTTCTTGTCCTTCATATAAAACACCAAAACGTAGTGTAATACATGCACTATACTCTTTTGGTTAGTTCCACTTTTTGAAATTAACATGTCATCGAAATGATGCAGCGAACCCCGTGTAGTTTACAGATCTCATCTAGCTTAAATTCACAGGAATAAGTCAGACCACTGTAACTTGTGTCCAGCAGACACACATTTGATAGTTAAATGCTCAACAGCCTTTGGAATATTTATTTTTAATGTTTTGTTTGAATTTAGATGAACAAGGCTGTTTCGGTCATGATATAAACCTGTCCACATAAACAGCTAGATAATAAAGAGATATATGCTAATTTGAGGTGACAAAGCGAATGGTTATTCATTCATCACTATAACGAGTTAATAAACAAAGCATTAACAACTTTTCAGTGTTTAACTTATGAGTGATGGATATAGAGAATAAAATGAATGCTGACATTATGGTTTTTCAAACAAATCACAGGTACCACTTTTGAATATAACTGATTCTTAATGTGAAAGTGAACATTTCCAAACAATAGTGTCTATATGGCATAGAATAATGAACTATTCAGATAAATATACTTGATGACTAACTAGTAGACGTCCAACGAATTTTCACAAGATTTTGCCATATGTCAACATGAATAGCCAGTTAAATTTGCTTATTGATTCAAAGATATTCGACAACTACGGTGTCATTGTCAGTCACTAGTTTTCGTGGTTTACTTGATAAAGCAAGGAGCCAGTAACTGGGACGTCACTGGTTTGAATCTTGGTGTAACTCAGGTTGTCACTTCATCTTCAATCATTACCCGGTAACAATTAAAATTCTTCTCGAACTATAGTTTCATAGTGACAACTGTGCAAGTATATATCAATGAAATTTCAATTAACATAACTATAAACGTTATCAGAATGACCTAGACATGTATTTCTTAACTGACCAATAAAGTAGTAATCGTTAACAAACTGTTTGTGGCTTAGGCTATGGAAATCTTCTAGCAATGAAGCTAAATTTATCACCGTTCACTGTAACTGAATACTTTTATAATCAATCAAATGCAGCTCGTTCTTTTGTAATGTCCTGACAAGTGGCTACTGGATGCAACATAATAGTTCGGAGTTTGTAATTTGTCCTACTTTGCAGTACATTGCGTCATATTCTATCAGATAATGTGAGTAGCCATTACTGATCATTTCAAACCGACAAGCCATTTCGTTCCTTCGTTATCATCTATATTCCTGTTCAACTTAATTTTCTTTAAGAATAATAACTCCAAAACTTGAAAAACTTTTTCTTTTTGTGATGTTTTCACTCCCAGGAGAAAAAAAGAATAATTTCAATCAATTTTTCAATTAATCTAACGATAATTTTCCAAAATCTATTTACTTTTACTATAAACGTTAGACGTGAGCAGAAAAGAATTTGACATTAATCCTTCTGTCAATGAAACATGTCTACTTATTTATCATTACCAATTCATTGAAAAATCTTAGCATCAGAAGTTTACGGAATTAATAAAATATTAATAAATCTCAGAGGATACTTTGATTGGAAGAACTTAGTTCACGATAAAAGGGAAACTTGACGCTACTGTATTACAACTGACTACATGTGATGAATGAATTCTTCATTTTTGACGCCATAATTTTATCATTTAAACTTCAGATAACTTTAGAATGTCTACAACACTGAGACAGTATAATGATGAGTTCATCATTTATTCATCACATCCTATTTAGTGAGGAAAATCTATCTTTCTATTATCACAATTTTATTGTTAGTTAGCCTTTTCATCAGCCTGACAACATTTATATCATTAATCTGATGATTTAAAGAAATGCTGTTTAAACATGAAGAGGATTTGAGGTAACGCAGGATTCGTGCAGTTTGTCTTCAAGTTCAAATCTTCACGAGGACCTTAAAGCAGCTTTATATATCCAAGCATTATATAGTGATTTTAAACAAAGCGAACTGATGAAGTTATATAAAAGGTTGTAAATCACTTGACTTTATTTTGTGCAAACATTCACTGACTATAAAAACTCACTTGAGGTGAATAGTTAAGTTATTTCGGGAATAAACATAAGACGTACCATTTAGTATTTCACTGATGAATTCGACTTCACGATACTCAACTTTTATAAACTCATAATTTGATGTGATCGTCATTTACCCCTGGGTTATTGCCAACTACTTCCTCTAGTATGCACTGGCAAGAGGTGAATTACCGATGCACTAGAAATTAGTTTGTTTGCCTAATTATAATTCAGACTAGGTTAAACGTTTTATAGATGAAAAACTCTTTAACATTTTACCACAGTGATTACTCACATTATTCGATCAATCTAAATATAAAAAATTGAAGGTATCAGAATTACGAGTGAAAATTGATCCAACAGTAATATCAAGGCATGACATTACAAAATACAAGTCGTATTTTATGACATTTTGATGTCATGCTTCTATTTTTCTTAAAGTGTAATGATCACTTTTATTCTTACAAATTCTTACAGTTGAAATGTGATACTTTCCGACACTTAGTACTTAGCCAAAAATAAGTATTCTTTGCATTTGTTTAGATATTAAGCTATTGAAAATAATCAAACCTGCTGTGAGAACAATTTGCTTGTGAGAAATACATAGATCACCTAAACAACAACAGCTTATCTCACCGAGTCGAAATCACATTAGTGGTAATAATTCTGCAAATAATAATTATTGTAAATTTCCCAAAATGTCGTCGGAAATTATTGATTATTATTAGTTATTCCTAACCGATGATAATATCAAATGATACAATAATTGAAGTAGAGTAAATCTAAATATTTACCTTTGATATAAAATAATATATCTATGAGTTTTAAAATATTGAAGCAAGTCAAAAAATATCACTGCAATTATATTGCTGAACACGTATTACATTCGCTATTCATAAATAGTTTAGACTGAATTATAGTTGTGCTCTATTTTACTTTTCGTTTATAAGGATTAAAGTGTTAACCGGAAGGCAGATTTATAGTGAAAATTATTCATGAGTTCTGGTAGAAAAACATAACACAGCTGTCTACAGGATCATCTACACATTATTTTTTACACAAAAGACTGGTGTGTACAATAATTTGCGATTCATTTTCTGAATTCTGATCAGCAACATCAGTCTTTTGATTATGTACCTGTTTGACAAAAGAAACTTATTGAAACACTAATAAGTTTGACATTCTTTAAAGAAAAATAGATATGGGTATACCTACATCTACTCGTCATAGACAGTGACGCTGTTACCGAGCTATTTGGAACTCGACTGACCTCTTCTAGCACTAGACTAAGTGCACCGATTGGTCGTTGGAGAGGAACCAATAACACCTTGTCCATTACAGACTGCTTACTAAATTCTATCTTTCATTTTGGAGTTTGGTCAAGTAGCTATGAAGTTTACTACCATTACCTCTGTGACACAGTTTTAAACCTCATAGTGGACAGCAGGAAGCAGATATACCTGACTGAAGAAAGTCAACAAGCACAAAACCTAGGTACATGGTTCCCTGCCAAATGTCTTCGACCAACTTAAATCCACCAAAGTATATCATGGTAATAGACCTCAGCTTGGTCAACATATTGCTCAATAATAGATGGAATTTAGTCAGCACTCAGGACTAGACAATATGAAATTTGTTGCTCTCTAGTTGCCGTTTAATGTACAGTTACTATTTACCTGTAAAACGAACATTTCGGATAGCAACATACTATAAGAAAAATCTCACATAGATGTTAGAACTTGGCAAAAGACGCCTTTACAATAGTGAAAATCCTTATTCTGATTGACTTGGATTCATGATTATTGTAAAATATTCGTATTTACTGACCGATATCCTAATTAAAATATTTTTGATAATGAAGCGCTGATGTTGAAATGATAGTAGTCAGTAGAGACATTTTCATAAAAGTCAATTCAATGATAGGCTAAAAGATACAAAACCAAGGGAGTCATCAGAGCACTTCAACAAATGACTCCAACAATCTTCCTTTATTCACTACTTGGCTGAACAATGAGTCGAATACTCATCTAAAACGATTAACTCTGATGAAAATTCAAAAGAATGTAATTAAGACAAAAATACTTTCAATAGATATGGTCCACCTCAGTGTTTACCTACATTAAGTGAAAATATGAAAAAACCTAAACTTGGACTTTAACCCCAAAATTTTCATATGTCCATTGAAAACAAATATATTTTCATTTTTTCAAGTATATTTCTATGATATAATCGTTTTAAAAATTTGTAAGTGTAAGCTCAACTGTTTATCAAATTAAAAAGCAGCATTGATTTATGCATTATTGACAGTTTCCATCTTTTTTTGCTATCCACGGGGTGTATTTACTACATACTGTCTTATATTCCAGTGAAGCGAAAGAATAAAATTGTATTTCAACAGAAAGCATAAAGATGATAAGGAAATATACAATAATGTAGATATATTTCTTTTTTATCACGCTAAAAACACAGAGTCCTAGTAAAATTAGTTAAATATTTTTTTCAACAAATACTCAATAATTAGGCTTCGCAATATATGAGTTGTAGAAGAAAAAATCTAAGGAAGAAGAGAAATATAGAGAGGTATAGGAAAAGCGGTATGTTATGCATCTATAATTTCTTCCCTGGAAAATAAAACAAAATCACTTCTCAAAAATTGTTTCACATTTTACCACTGGTCCTCCTTGATTACAACAATTATTTTATGGAATGAATATGAAATTTGATAAATACACTGCTTTTTTTATGAGAATTTTTCCCAAAATTTTATTTGAGCAGCAATTTTATGAAAAAAACTATTGATATAAGTTTAGCACTGGGGTTCAAATAAGTTAAAAAGAGAAATCCCATTTGGAATGTGTAGTGATATTTCTTCATCCTGTGTGTATACACCAACATTAGGAGTTAAATGACTCAAAAACCTTCAATGATCCATAACGATGTGGGAATTTGTCAACATTATGTCCTTTCTTCGATTGTGTTCAATATCTTCAATAAATTTTACATTATTTATGATAGACGGTTTAGTGCCTAACGGAAGTGTCGAGGACTGTTTTCCAATCGATGTCTTTCTCAGTGGTGGTTCATCAAATAAATGATTATGATGCCCTAAATCTACATTACTAAACAACGGTTTTCGCCACCTAGGTTGAAGTGTATCGCTCACTATCGGTGACTGACGCTGGGAATCCGACGAGGTGACACTGTGAAGTGTCAGAGAGAACTGTTTGTTCTCCAGTGGCTTCTGATGTGTAAATGTATTTATTGAAGGTAATGCAGTCTGCGTGCAAAGATTTGATTCATTAATTGAATAACGATTTCCTTTTTTCCACGATGGGCTGTCAAATAAACAATCATTGGAAGATGGTATTGGACTGCATTGTGTTTTGTTTAGTAAGAGTTCTTTTGAATTATAAGGACGTGCGTACTTTGACCTGACTGGAAAAAAGTACAATAAAACGGAATGAAACAGTTTATAAATCAGAACATCATGCGCTACAGTCTCTCAAAGCACTATGCTGAAACAAGTAAATGATTAATTTTTAGAATGATGTATACTTTGCTGTGCAGCATGTTTCAGAAGTCAGTATAACTAAATACTTGAAATGGTGAGAATGGATGTTTTATTCATTTTTCTATGAAATTCACTTTTCTTTACTGAATTAAAAGACAAACTGCTCTTCAGTTGGTAGTCAGTTTAGTTTTCGCATTTTGTAATGATTTCACCTAATATGACTAAACTTTAAATGGGTGTTCTTACAAAGCGACCATTTTTTAATGCTACTCATTTACATAGTCAAATGCGATCATGCAAAGTTTATAAGACGAGTTAGTGAGTGATAAAGTGTGCGCAGCTAGTTGAAATCAACATCCATGTTGACTATTCGTAAATATCAGGAAATTCCTATTCTATGGGTATCAATGCTTGGGATCCTTTGTCAATACGCACCATATTAAATTATAATCCAGCAGATGCATACATCATTTGTAATCTTCTAAGAACTGAATATTTCGATTATGTTCTAGCTGTTTAAAATGCTTTCTCAAGCTCACCTTTCATATTCTTTCATATCATTCTATTACTGAGCGAATTGATACGATTTGATTTTCTTTTCTGCTAGTTTCCTTCGTAATCTACGTTTGTTTTACTATGCAAATCTGCATTGGTAGCACTTCAGTTATGTATTTTGTGTTAGCTTCGATTTCCTTTAAAACAGTGTAGGATTTATCGTCAATTTCCTTTATGGTTTATGCAAGACTTTTATGGGGAAACCTTTGTGCAACACTCACTTTCACGTTCACACTTAACTTATCTAACCAAACATGACACGCTAAGTTATTTCAAATAAGTATTCACGAGTGAAAGGTTTGTGTAATATGGTAGTACTTATCTAATTAGTTTCTACTTTCCTTTTCAAATATATATATATATATATATATATATGAGTTTTCTGCAGTGTTTACAAGGGGTACTTATTTGTTTTTAACTCACGTTTTGTCGAATCATGATTGACAGGTTCCTCTTCACTGGCTCCCTGACCAGAGTCTGCACTTCCCCCATCGACTTCTGAGACAGCAATATTCATACGCAGTTGCTGAGGAAATTGGAAGCAAAAAAGGGAACTACATTGTGAATCAAAATATAAAAATCTTTAATTTTCAACAATATACTCACTACGTTACCTGTAGTAAAGTTAAATAAAGCTATTGGAGTGTCACTGAGTTACATAACCAATTCTCAAGTGATGTTAATTTTCATGTCGAATAAACATAAGTGATAACAACTTGCACTTCTGAGTAGTACATAAACAGACTACTTACTCATATGAAAAGTAAACAGGAATACTGTAATCGGTACTATAATGTGACTATGTGAACATACCACTAAACTGTGTTTATTTCAGATGTTTTCTGTTTCTCTGCGTTCTATAGGTTCCAATTACAATCAAGCCGCCAAAGTATATCTTCTCTGTTACAAAGTCCTATTTCTTAAAGTTTCATTTTTGACAGGAATGTGAATTCAGTTTAATATCTTAGTTTTAATAGTAATGGTCGTTTGATACTGCCCTACTAACTGGGGATAATATGTTACCAGAATTTTTATTTTCAGGTTAGCTCCTCTTAATTCTTATAGATAAATATGAAAAGTATGTCTTATGTATTCGTAAGATCCTGAATTTCCTACGAAGATTAGTTACTTGTTATTAGAGATGTTTAGTTCTCTTCCATTGCCTTTAACTCTGAGGATAACTTAAGACTTATTGTTTTTCATCTGAATTGCGAAAATCAAAAATAAGTTGTAGTTTTTTGAGATAAATCCTCATGACGTTTTCATTTTCCAACACTACAGATTAATAACCTGGAAAGGCAGTCTTCAAATGCTGAAATTCCTAGTTCAAGGCAATTCCACACTTGTGAGTAACATCTACAAAAGACAAAAATATTCATTGACTTAGAAGCTACATCCTTATTTCTTAGCATATCCAGTATAAGTAAGACAAACGTTGCCTCCCGAACTCATACTTAAAGCTAAGAATTTATTTGACGCTGAAATCCATTCAGTTAGAATAGGGTAAACCGTCACTAACAGTCAAAGACTCGGAATCTTGCACATGAAATAATTACCTCTTTTATGCAATATTCAATAAACGGGGATAGTTTTTAAAAATTTCTCGTACTTTCTTAAGTATAAAACTAAGCTGCTATGACTGGGCTTGAATTTATGAAAGTGCTTTTCAAAGAACAGGTTGGCTGATTTCAGTCAGCAGAATACTTTATTGTCACTCGTAAACACGTATTGTCTAAAACGAACCAATGAAAAAGCCATCTCCTAATAGATACGGTTAATTGCTTTACTTCGCTTCATTACAAATGATTTTTTCGGAGTGTCCCACTTGAAATTAGTTATCATAAGGCAATTAGGATGCCAAACATGAATGACTGATGTTCAACATTTTATCGTCCTGATTTCCACCTACCTTACCAGTTACAATAAGGCATCTAGAGGTGGTAATTTACTGCATTTTTTTAAAATACTGATTCATTTAGAATTAAATTGTTGGCAGACTTTGTTTCGAAAGTAATCACTGTTGAGACTAGAAATTGGCGCTGTCTGCAACTTAAAATGAGGCTTACAATACTTTTTCCCTTAAATTCTGGGAAAAGCTAAACAAACTTACGCTTCAGATAATACTGAAGATGACTATTTGCGTCCCGTTGAAGTACCAGCCAACTAACTTCCAATCTAAATATTCAAACTACAGGATATACTAGTGATAATGGATAGTGTCTATCAGTGGAATTCAGGATGTATATTTCGCCCTATTTGGGACTAATCAGCTGGATGCACCTGCCCCCAGTGAATAGTGTTGTTCCCAGTGGGTTCCGGACTCTGGAGCGGTCGCTTCAAACGTCAGAGAGTTGTCCACTACACTACCGATCCGTCATTCCTACACTTAGAACACAGGTTATGTCGAGGCATTCGCACAGGAGCCCATATGTCACCAGAGACCGATCAGTTCGGTCCAATCAACGACGGTATAATACAAACAGTTATAATGAGATATAATACTTTACAGCTTCCTCTAAGACACAACCATGAAAGTTTGTAGTTATCGTTGAAACATAAAGGTGTTAAACGAGATGATTTTCATTTTTGCTCTTATGAATGAAAAAGGTGTAATCTTCATTCCGTATCCATACTTCTTCGCATGGAAGTCACTAACTACTGACTGAGTTTTCATAGTTTGTCAAAACTTTATGTATGACATTGATGTATTCAGTAGTATTTTCCTAATTCAGATTCTTTTATACAAGCAGACAGTAGAGACTTAGTCACCTAGTATGAATGGAGGTGAGAAAAATATCCACGGTTTAAAATTGTAAAATTCACTCAATGACCTTCTACAAAGATAAAATAATGCTATGTGATGACACACTTGTATTTAATTTACTAAATATAATACAAGACATCCTAAGTGTGAACACGAAGCTAAAAAACCATCAGATTATTAATTTATTATAATTTTGACTATGTAAGATAGCCATGGTCACTGGTTCCTATCTAGCCACTGTCCAAATTTTCACTCCACATTCAATCATCACCCAGGACTGTTTATTACCTTATCAGTTGGATTTTTTCGTTTGTCATAGAAACCTTTTACGCTTAGTCGTTAAACACACAGGACATTCTCTTTGACTGTGAATCAAATCACGGAACTACTCGATTCAAACTGTGAATTTTTAATATTTTTTAATAAGTTAGACAATTTTTCCTTACATATTCCTGAAACTTGCACCAGACTGGATTTTCGCGTATTATACTATCTCAACTAGAAATACTACTTACTGTAGCTACAAGAAGAGACTGTGCAGGATCACTAATTGTAAATTACAATATGAGGAAGTTAATTTTTCCCTAAAAATCTTGATATTTCATAAATTAATCATATGTGTAAATAACAGTAAGCCAAAAAGCTTTTTCGAAACTTTTCATTATTCATTAGATCTTCTTGTGTTAGTGACAATCTTTATATAAACAGAACTAATTCTGTCAATTTAGTGTCTATTGAACAACTGAGGTTTCATGCACAATCCCTTTACCACAAAATACTTTCCACATTTTCATTTCTTCTGATCAATAATTGTTCAGTATAAACGGAAGTTACTAACAGCAATAACAGTTTTCTTACGACAGAAGAGTAAATATTTATCTTCTAGTCTATCGTCCGCATTATTAATCACAACAACTGATATAAGGTAATTTGTTTACATACGATAGAAATGTATAAATTATGACAGGTGACAGTTTACCATTTGTTGCGTCAGTGAAAAAGTAATATGCCCCTAATGTTACAACACCAATCACAGCTACACAGGATTTGTAATGACTGGAATAATGCAACTAATTCAAGAAGACACTTTACGCTTTATCAAGTTACTCAAAGTTACAATGGTTAGTCACCCTACCTTGGTGTGCATTACTAAGGGATTTCATACCACAACCAAATGGCTACACAAGTCTCCAGGGTTTTCAGTGGTTCAACAAATGATATTATTTCGTGATTAGCACTAATAGTAAACGCTAATTCAACTGATAACCCAAATCAAACGAACAGATTTCCCAATCATATTCTACCTGGTTTTGTTTACACACTGCAATGTCGACAAAAGCGTGTGTACTGTATGCATACCGTCAGTTTACAATGACGATTTATGAGAACCCTAAAAAAACAGTATTTTGAGAATCCCAGAAATAATATCAATAATCTGATAAAGCAAACTAAATATTCCGTTTTCCAAACTCTGAAATGTCTCACTATGGATTACAAAATGTGGATGATCGATTATCTCCTGGCAAATAGCAGACTTCACTGGATTCTATAACTGTTTAGTGTCATGCTATTCAAATTCAACAAATTAGAATTTTTTTTACTAGGTCTCAAAATTCTATTGGGGATGCAAGTCCATGTACGTCACTTGCATTTGGCACAGTTTGACTGTGCATTCTTTGTACTTAAAAGTCTTGAAACACCAGGTGATCACAACAATATGACCCAGGAAACTGTAGCCCATGTATCTGTGAAGAGATATAGAGAATGTTGGCGATTGTTATAAGATAGAATAATAAGATACAATGTTTCTAAGCGCTTTACAATTATTATTTGACGTAAAAGGAAACTTTTCTAAAAGTTAATTAGAAACTGCAGAGGAGAATGCAAACTGAATTTCTCTACAGTTCTTTTATCATATGTATCATAAAGAGAAACAGTACTATTTGGTACAGTAGGTTTTAAATACAATTCCTATCCAATAATTTTATCGGAGTGTCTCAGTTTACATCTCTAAAGTTTGATATTCTACAGTTTTATTGGCAGCAAAACTTTCCATAAAGTCAGCACTGTTCTAGTATCTTTGCTTTTTAATATATTGGCTGTCGGTCTTACAAACAAAGCTCCAGTTATCAATTCACCTACCTAAGTTACATTTTAAAACTCTTACTTAATCCATTTTATTGCCTGACTGTGTATAACAATATATATATTTGAGACTGAGCTTTGTTCGAGAATCTATCGCTTATAAATAAAAAGATTGGGCAATATCTGACAATTATTTCATCTGTAAGATTGCAAGACAGTTTCTCACATACTATAAAGGAGTTGCCATCGATGACTACTATAATAAAATATATAGAAAAGTAAGTGATATATATTTGTCTCATCTAGTACCAAACAAACACAGCTGTTTCAATGTAATTTAAGTCTAGTATAAAATTTATTTATTAGGTCATTTTACTAAGTTATTAATTTCTAATAGGTAAAAAAGCTGTATAACAGGTTATGTAGATGAATTTATTTAATGTTAAGCAAAGCAAATGCACTGAATAATTATCAAAATAGTGTTAAAATCTTTGCAGGTGGTCTGAAGTGTAATCCTTAGCTTAAAAAAGATGGATTATAACATGGAAATGGAATTAGAAAACTCTAAGAAGCAAATCATAATTATTCATACTATGTAAATGTAGATAATTTAAACACACGTGGAAGGTGCTTAAATTTAGGGTGGTAGCTTCCTAATCTATTGTCACTAGATAGTAAAAAACTAAACGCTGTGCCTGATAGGCTACAAAATAGTTTTAACTGTATAGTTTAAACCTATCTGTTGGGTGAATAACTGGTACTTGGTGTCCATGAGTTACTAGACTAGGTGTTAACCGATTACTCGAGTTCAGATATAAACGGTTTAGACGCTTTCTGTAACTAAAGGTTTCTTTCAACTCCTACTATGATAATCACAAATTTGAATATGTCTGTAAAATCGAGTTATAGATACACTTTGATTATACTCAATCAACTTCTATATTCCTGTTTAATTAGAGTCAGTCTAGACTGCCAAGAGACGAAACCTTAATATTGTTTTCACAGAAAGTGGCAGGAGCAAGCAGAAGACGAACTGTTAGCCGAGTCTTGAGATTTCGTCTTTTAAGTAACCGAAAAAATTTAACAGACTTTGCCTGTAGAGCAGCAAAAGGTATTTCACTCTCTGATATAAATAAAGACGGAAATGTCATAAGTTAAATTTAGTATTTAATCACTATTTATTTGTCCCAATTTTGGTTATTTGAAGTTTACGTTGAGAAAGGAGTGCTATTAAATGCCAGATTAAAAAAATTAGCGCGATACCTTCTTCTGATCTATTCTGCTATGAGAGTGATAAATTTAGCTACTGTGCTTCGGTACGTAATTTAGCTAATAAGTTAGTGGAGATGATCAACAACCTTTTAAGTTGCTCTTTTTGCACCACGCTATTCAACAAATATTATTATCCCTCTTTACCTAGTGCAAACATTAGTTTTATGACGTTATTTATAATTATTATTTATTTGTCTCTTGGTTTCCTAATGGAACATAGAGCTTCAGTAGCACGTCTCCAGTGAACTCCGTTCTCTGAAATCTTTTGAACCTGGTTCCACGACAGCCCACAAGCTCTCATTTCCTCCTCGCACGATATCCTTCATGTCACCCTCGGATGTCCAACTCGTCGCTTCCCATGGGGATTCCACTCGAGTAACTGGCCTGATGCGTGATGTCCTCAGTCGGCCTTCTCAGTGTATGCCCAAAAGGTTCTTGGTCGGTTCGTTGCCAGCCAACCAGAGTTCCTTGTTGCTTATACTCTCTGGCCATCTGGTCTTCAGTAACGAGCCAGCGTAGGCAGTTGTTGAGGAATATCTGCAGTTTGTTAGTAATGCCTTTCGTAACGCACCAAGTCTCTGAACCATGTAGAAGCACTGATTTGATATTGGTGTCGAAAGGCCGGACCTTGTTCACGCTTTATGCTGAGTGCAGAAGATCTCCACACTGGTTTCAGGCTAATGAACGCCTGTCTTGCTTTCCCGATCCTGACTTTGATGTCCTCGTCTGTGTCGCCTTTAGTTGAAACAGTGCTGCCTAGATAAATGAAAGAGGCTACTGCCTTCAAATTTCTCCCATTGATGGTGATTGGAGCTTGTTGTTGTTGGTGGTAGCATTGATCGGGTACCATCACCACCTCTGTCTTCTCTATATTCACTTGAAGTCTCGTCTTCGCTGCCTCCTCTGTAAACTTGTTAGTTTTCGCCTGTACATCTTCAAGTTTGTATGACATCAGAGACAAGTCATCGGCGAAATCCAAGTCTTCCAGGATCTTTTTCCCGGTTCAGCCAGCATATCCCCTCCTTCTCGCTCCTCACAGTTTTCTGCTGCATTATCCAGTTCAGTCCACTACAATCAGGAATATCACGGGTGATAGTAGGCAGCCTTGTCTTACTCTTGTGTTTACTTCGAAAGCAACACTGAGCTTTCCATTGTGAATTACTCGGCATGTGGCGTTCTCACATAGTTTTTGAATGAAGCTGATAAAGGTTTGTGGTATTTCGTAGTATTGAAGCAGTTTCCAAATTAATTCTCGGTTGATGCTGTCAAAGGCCTTTTCAAAGTCGATGAAGTTGAGGTAGAGGGTTGACTGCCATTCTAAACTCTGTTTTTATGATGCGTAGTGTTGCCGTTTAGTCCGCATATGATTTTTGCTTCCTGAATCCAGCCTGCCTGTTTAGGTCATAGTTTTGAATCCAGCGCATCCTTTACTTATGACGTTAACTTTGCAAAAATTTAAAAAAGGATGGCGAATAAAGTCAAAGATAAGGGTTATCGTAAAGTTAGAAACGATGTCCATGTTTTTATTATTACCATAATATCAGGTTGTTTAGTCCTAGTGTTAAGGTGATGACCTCAGATTTTCCATGAAAAACATTTACTTCATACATGAATTCACATTTATGAATTTGAAATGAGCGCAAACAATAAATGCAGCTTGATTCAACTGAATTTTATCGAAGCCATAGCGATTGAACGCCTCAAACCTGGTTTATGTGTTCAAGTAAGGAAGCATAGTCAACCTCTGTCTATCTGGGTAATCCTTCTTGACAGTTATTTTATTACATTATCCTTTATTCTTAGCAATCTTACCAACCATATTTGTTCAATCCTATTTAGTTGTCCCACCCTTGTTCACATCGAGTGTTTTTAACCTATTGAGTTTAACCCATAATAGTTCGCTTGCTAATCATGTGACCTATTTAAGTAATTTTACGGTGTTATCTCCTTCAATATTTTGATTGCTACTCTTGGTGTTATTATTTAGGAAAATTCCTTAAGGTTATATACATAATTATGAACTTTTAATAACCCTCGATGAATATAACGTAATGATTGATGATTAGCAAAGTAAGAACAACATATTTTGCAGAATACAATGAATTCGTTAAGGTATGCCTTCTCTTTTTACTGCATATGGCTCATAAAAAATCACAATATATATACTGAGAAGTGTAATCGGTATGCTTTAATGATTGAGCGAAAGACAATTCATTCTTGAGAAACAGAAATAGAAACATTAGAAAACAAGATAATCCAAATGAAGTGAATTATACACAGAAACGGAATGTTTTTAATGTTTATGTAGTCAGATTATCATCCTGCTACATCCGAAAAATTGAAAAATGAAATAGGAAGGTTACTTAAGCGTGCTTGCGAAGTTATTATTGTAAATTAAATCCTTAAAACTGATGTAGATTGAGGTTGAATCACTTTGGTTTACAATAAAATTATGGAGGTGTTATTAGAGATGATTGTTCCAACAAGATACAAAAATAAGAAAAAAGGCAAAAATATATCGTCTAGGGCAGAATTTCTTTATAAAAATTCGATTTGAATGGAGCTGTGAATAAAATCTGCCAATAGAATTGGTTTTTAAGGGGTTGACTTGTCAGAAAATGTAGACTAAGTGATGAAAGATATCATGATGCAAAGGCTAATTATGGTTTAAAGAAGATCCAATTTCAGGAAGCATAAGATGAAACAAAAATTTTTATTTCAGTCATCTTTAAGCAACACATTGTTTTACTCATAAGTTTCCTTTGAGAATGAAAAATAGATAAAACCAAGATAAAACGACTAAGTATTTTGTATCTCATAATCTTCACTCAACTTGTAGAGTAAAAGTTATCCTTCTATGTAAATTTTACGATTGCTTCTACCTCCCCCCCAGCCACTTCATATTTAAAGTGTTCAGCTAATTATGCAAATGTTTACTTCATAGTTCCCACTGTGACATCATTAACAAGATATCCAGTAAAGAGGACTCTTTTCAACGAATTTATTCTCAAGTTGTATATTCGTATTCATATATGATATTAAAAGACTGTAATTCAACAACAGATTGAGATCCAACTCACATGTAGTTTATAGAAAATGAAGGATAATCTATTGATTTCCTCTATTTTGTACAAACGCAACCAACCCGTTAGTTTAGTAACTCCCCATCTCTATGGATTGACGAAAATATATAAAGCAGGATTACTTCTTCGCCCAACTTTGTATATCTCACATTCTCTTTATCGTTGTATCGCCCAGTGGCTAGCTGAAATACTGGAACCAGTCAAAAGGCAAGTATCTAACTGTTCTATTCGTGATACATTTGAGTTTGTTGATAGCATTATGGATGCTGACACCACCGGTAGAGCTATGTTTTCCTTAGATATTATCTCATTTTCACCATTGTACTACTCACTAAAACTGTCTGTTACGTATGTGATTTCATCGAGTCACACAATATAGAAGTAGGAATTCCAACAAACTCCTTGAGGTAGCTACTGCTGAGATTTATTTTTCATGTGCGATTTATTTTCAGTGATAAGATATACTGGCAAAATTATAGGATTGCAATGGGATCCCCATTGGGACCTCTAATGGCGAATTGCTTCATATCAAGACTAGAAAATTATATTCTTGGTCAAACTATTAAGCATCTATAAACGATATATGGATGATATATTCGTTCGTTGAGACTCAACTATCGATCTGGATGACATCATACGCGAGTTTAACAATTGCCACTCAGTGATGGAATTCATTATTGAGAAGGAATTGGAATCAGTTATTCCTTTCCTTGACGTGTTGATTACGAGACGTAACAATGGAACGATGAAACAATCCATCTACAGTAAACCCACGAGGAATGACAGCTTATTAACTTCTATAGCTGGGCGCCGACTATCAGGAAGAGAAACCCTATTCACTCACTCTGCCATCGAATACGTAATATTCGTAGCACCAAATGTGTCCAACTTGAACTTGACTTTCTAACAGGAACGGTCATAGAAAATGATTATTCTAACCGGTTTATTGCTAAGAATATGCAAAGCCAGTCACTAGCTCAGTTTCTAAAAAGACTTTGTTCATGAATGTGGAATTCAGAGGTGATACAGTTTCGGATATCCTGAAAAATCGTCTTTCCAGATCAATTAGTAGGACTTTTATCCTAGCCAAACTTTATCTGATCTTTGCCAGGCGTAAATCGTTCTTCTTTCGTATAAAGGGGAATATCTCTCGAAAGGCCAGATCCATGTAAATCTACTCCTATGGAGCATGGTGCATCGGCCATAGTCAGAGATTGCTGTCAACACGTATACGAGAACACATTCCAGCCTGGCTTTATGGGGGTGAAAGGAAATGTATCAGAAGTTCCATCCTTGGGCATTTAACCGCTTTCAACTATTCAATCAACCCAAACAGCGATTTTATGGTTTTCCATCGAATTCTCTCAAGTATCTTACGTTTCCTCCGTGTTCAGCTTCTAAAAACAGCAGAGGTCTTGGTTAACCATCAGCTGAGGCCTGACCTTCGTGTGCAAGAGAATTATGTACAGTCATTGTCTCTATCTTGGCCTTATCTTTTTTGGTCTTGGTGTGCTTCGTTCCTTTTTGTTTTTTCAATCCCCCTTTTTTGTGAGATTAATCTTTGTACTCTAATGTCGTCAATATCACTTTTTTCTTATACTTAATTGTTTCCGGTGTTATTTCATTTGATCTTCCTAATAATCGCAACTGTTAGCAAAGCATTTTCAATTTACACCAATAAGCCTGTCTCACTCATATTACCTAATTTTTTGATTGTTTAATAACGTTTTCACCCTTTTTAATCCATATGTACCTTATAAACTATTTGAGATCTTAGGTAACCCTTTTATTATCATTCGACCTTTACGCCACCAACTAGCAACCTTATAATAATAACCACTATTACTATTGTTTCAACCCCTATTACTGAAGTCAAATATTCCCAATGAACTGCAGTCTTTAAATATCATATATATATGGATATGCAGTCTGATAATAAATCCGTTAAAAAGAGTCCTCCTTGCTGAATATCTTGTTTTTAAATGTCTGCTTGTTGGTATTTGAAGTAGGTTTTAAAAGGGACTAGTAGAAGAATGAACAAAGTTAGCGCGAAGCACAGTCCCGTCGTTTGGATTTTGAAATAACAGTTACATCCATGAGCTCCAAGACACCAGAACATTATCTGTGAACTTCCCACCAGTATTCTATTTGATCAGAAGGTAAATAAAGATGGAAAAAAATCTTCAGCTTGTGTGTGTATGCTTTATTTTTTTGCATATTAATCAAGAGAACACTGCAAGTTAATAATTTTTCTTCATTCAGCTTCACTTGACCATTGGTAAAAGCTTCAGGTGTGGTTTTTTATAATTTGAAATGTTGGCTTGTTAATGTTACTTGCTGATCAAAAACAAATGTAACATGACATCACGTTCATTAGAAATATAATTCTTTCCAAATTTTGTGGGCTGAGATTATCTCTTAGTGTACACTTATATCATAATCAGTCATTGAAGTGGTTTCCTTGTCACATCAAAATTAATTACTCCTGGCAAATGCTGAAGATAGTGAAAGTAAAGACCTAAAAAATGAACACTGTTGTCGAACTTAATCAGTCTAAACATCTTGGTTGTTTTCAGTCTTTTAAGTGTGATTGTGAATAACCAAATACATTTAGAAACAAGATTTACAGGTTAAAAAACCAGGTAGAACCTATTATTAAAGCTGTTTAGTTTATCAAGTTCCATGAAATGGTCTTGCGGTCAAATGGGTTGGTCTGTGCAGTAGGTATGAATCAAACCGACGTTGCGAAAAGGCTTGTCCTGATCTAAAAGTGTGTACCTAAACAAGGTGAGATGCCTTTAAAAAAAGCTCAGCCATAACAGTGCCTGGAGTAACATATAATTACGTAATATGACTGAACATGGGGATAGTTGTCAACACCAACAGCGGAGGGAGGAAAATGACAACCGAAGCTCTGTGCAGTGAATCAACATCAAACATATGCAATAATCAAGTTTCTATACCTGTACTGGATATTTGAAAATAAATTTATTCCTCTCATTAAGGAAACAGAAGTGACAGAACTATTCAAAACAAAGGTTGAAGAAAGTGAAATTATCACTGGTACGTTTATGAGCAATAAATCGTATTCGAAACAATATCATATTTTGAAATATTTGACAAACAAATCAAAATAGGGATGTTATCAAATGCTTAAGTTTTTACTAAGCATAAACTGGTTTCAGTGTTATATATCTGGTGTATTATCCACAAAACTGATTGAAATAAAATCTGTTTAAATCTGCATTTGACTGACCTAATCATAAATAAAATCTGTTGCTAATCCTAGTTTGTCCTAATTATGACAAAGTTGTTGAAGTTAGACGAGAAAACATCAATGAAACTAATATTTGTTTATCTGAAATAAAAATTAATGTTGAATACAATCCAATCGACGCTTTGATTTATTTTGACCACAGTTTAGATATCTGTAAAGTAACGTAATCGGGTCACTAAGATAAAACCATTTCAAGCTAAAACGGTGGCATTTTAACACAGATGGAGCGAATAATTAGAGCTAAGAGTGTCCAAGTTGACGCCTCTCATAACTAAGTAGACTGATAAGTGCTATTTTGTGATCCCAGTGGGGTTATTACCTCACAATCAACAGTTTCATAAATCAGCCTAATACACCAATAGTTCGAGTAGGTAAGGGAAAACACCTTTGTATTATCCAGAATTTGGCAGTCATTCCACTCAAAAGTTATAGTCTGGATATTTCAGCCTAAAAGCAATATTCCTTTGCTTTTTTGATCTTATTAAACTTGGATATGGGTTATTTTGGCAGCGTTGCTTTACAAATAACTGTAGAAAGCCATGAAAAAAGTATGACTTGTTTACTCTCTTTCATTACACATCTTAGAACAATTAAAGCGAATTTTCATAGCTGATGGACGAATCACACTTTGGTTTTAAGTTATTCAAAACAGAATCTATCCTCGTTTAAAAAAAAGGCATTCAGTCTTTGAAATCCTGAGGTTTTGTAAGTAGGTTTCTTAAAAACAATAAGTTTAAGGTAAAATTCATAATATAATATTCTTGGTGAATATGAAAATATGAGCAGCAGGAGACTAAAAAGTAAGTTCTCAAACCTCCAAGGCCGGAAAAATTAGATGACAAATTGTTGTACGACACACAGATTATTTGACTTATGTCATACTGAAAAGCTTGTTACTCGTCTAAATTTACTGCAAATTTCGAAAGTCAAAATACTGACAATACTGGGGGTTTTGATCCACTAATGGGTTTCTTGCACTGAATAAACATGAATAGATTATCGGCTCAAAAGTACATGAAGTTGCACTTTTTCAACATATAAACAGATGAAGATTGACAAAGAATAAAAGCGTATCTGTCTAGCAAACTGGTAGCTATTTAGACTTTCCTCGTGGAGTCATAGTAGATGCATTTTGTGGGATAAGCAAATGTACATTGATGAGTTTGAATTTTTCTAGCGAATTATGAAGCTAGTGTGCTTAGAAAGAGCCAATTAGTGCTTGGTCACAATAAATTTACACGATGATGTACATGTAGTGAACATCTCGATTTATCCTCACAGCCTGAAGCAAGCAAATCGATCCCACGTAAATATTTCAGTTTTCGTCACTTTTCACTCAGTTGACCACCATTTTGTCCCTAACTCAAAATTAAAATGCGATTTCACCTGCTTTCATACCTTTTTAGCAAACTTATATTGCTTATGAACACCAGACATCAGTCGAGCTTTTCTGAACAGTTCAAAAAAACCAGTAGATAGAATAATTCAAATCTTCTTTGCTTCATTGAAGCCACTGAAATCAAACACTTGAAGCAAGATTTATGTGCTCAAAAGAAAACTATCATCAAAACACTTCTCCTGGTAACCCCGTTTTCTAACCTTTAACTAGGTTGACTACATCACTGTCTTGTCTCAAGGTTTTCAGTTCATACCAAACCCAAATATTAATTAACTGAGGTCTAGTCGTTATGTTGTGTTTAATGACTTTTGCTGATTACTACTAATTTATCTGTTCACCGACTTATACAATCTCGTGTTATAAATTCCATAATAGTGGTTCTTTTTTCACCTCCGATCTAACTTCTAAAAGAATTTTCATTGCAATAGGATGTATATTTATGAAATCACCCAATCATAGTTTGGTTGGTTGTGGCTGGCATAAGAATTTAGGATGCGCTTTACTTCCTATTTAAGACTCTTCAGCCGGATGTACCTACTCTCCAGTGCGGAATGGTGTTGTTCCCACTGAGACTCGAACCTCGTACTCATCGCTTCAAACACTAAGATGTTATCCATTAAGCCAAGGAAAAACGGTAGCCATTTCTTGTACAACAAGTAGTAGTTGTTACTATTTGTTGATATACTTGTAATTCTCTTTTGTTTTGTTGCATATGGGTACATCAAGCTGACAAGTCCCAAATAAGAATAAATGCACATCCTCTGCTAGCCACAACCAACCAAATTACCATAATTAACATGAAGGCAATATCGAAGTATATGATCATATGCCAATACAGATCGAACAATTCAATCCAATAAAACAACGGAGAATTATAAGTAGATCAATACATAGTAATAATCGTACAATAATATTATGAATCAATTTCCTCACTTCACCATGCTACTGTTACGTGTGTAAAAAAAATTTTGGCCTGGTCATAACCGTTTACTTGATCGCCATGATATAAAGGAAACAGACCATAGCAATGAGATAAATTGTAAACTGACAGGTATGAATTATTATTTTAAATGTAACTTTATGTAAAAGAGAAGACTGATCCATCTTAAAAACCGCCATCTAATGGCTTCTGGCTTTTATTGTCTCAAGTGTGATTACCTTCAGATGATAATTTTCCATTTAACCGTAGCCGAGTAATTCAGCATAATAATCTTATTACGAAAGCAGCTTTGATAATATGACAGTGCATTGCAAATAACCCAATGACAGTTCAAAGTCAGCAAGCACTGGTTTTAAATAAATGACAAATCATAGTTAGGCTGACGATTTAAGTAATAAAAAGGGATCAAACTTGTTTCTATACTCCAAAATGAAGTTCTTATCGCAAACTAACAATCTTGACTTTTAATATAGTCATTTAGACCGATCTCGTAAGAGAATAGTAATGAAAACGTTTTGATTCATACAAATAAATGTATTTCAATTACGATAACCTATGGTAACATTAGAAAAACGGGTATTTCAGTGAATACATTTCATCGATAAGGTCTCAAAAAACTATAACTTGAAATACAGTAGTTCCCAATTAGAAACACAATCACACAGAGTGGTCATACAGGCTTGAATTTCCTAACAGTCTCCTGCACATTAATTTATTTTATGTATAAAGTCAGTATAAAAAATAACTGAATATCTATCTGAGGCAAGTATATCACGGTTACCAATAACCGCATTAGGCAAAAACTGACGATAGCAGTGCCAAACAGTGTGCCACAGACTGAAATCCTGGAAAAATATTTGCAGACTAGTATACTGCATACTGACATAGCCTTATTCTTTTGGAGCGTACAAAAAAATTACACTTCTGAATAAATTGTTGAATTTCAACTTTTTTCACATCGAAGAATTAGCGTGAAAACTAACAGTTTCCTTAAAAGCTATCAAAACAAAACTAGAAGTGTTTCTTAGAAAATGACTCATGTGATCTTTCATTGGTAGAAGTGATAAACTGCTTACAGATTTAACCAATTTACAGGCTTTTATCTAAAAAATAATTACTCCTTTGGCAGTTCTTCAAAAATTTTTATGATATGCGCAAAATACCTGACGAATAACCTTCCCAGCCTTAAAGTGACCTTCGTCATTGACTGATATCAAATGAAGATATAGTGAGAACCAAGAAGCACTAAATATTTCGTTCGTACAAGTCCGAGTTTCCTCAGCAGTACATATCCAAGACCGCTTAAGGCATCAAGCTAAGGGCTCGCAGGGCTTGTGGTGAAAATGTTGCTACTTAGCAACTAGATTGGAATCAGATGACTGACATTCTCTCCCACTTCCTTCAGTTCACAATATAGTGCGACCACAATCCAATGCTTGTAGTAGATTGTTGCCCTATCAGTCTTGAAATGTCTTAAGAGATTGTGAAGTATCAACTGACTTCATACCAGTTTATGTCACTTAAAAAAATATGAGAATCCTGGAAGCCATGTATGTCTAATTCATGTTTAAACGACTTTATTAACATACGGTCATGATCTTATGAGGAATGAGGTTAACAACTGTCAGGCATTCTGATAAGCATTCTTCCATTAGGTCAATGAGTTGAAAGAAATTAGTTTATATGCCAGTAGAAGTATATGGTGTACTTGCTTTTCAGAAATTTTCTAGCTTACGTCAGTTACAGATAAAAATTTGGATTTAGAAGTGCCTTATAACCGTTATTTTGATTGGATTACATGAAGTACAGGACTGCAATGAAGAGTAATCCCAACCACAATAAGATCATGCAGTCGCTTTTATTTATTCAGTTGTAAACAATTTCGTATGTTCATCACGGGAAAGAAAGGACTTTGTCGCATAGCATTTACACTATGAAATGACCAAGTACTTTGGCAGAGAGAGTCAAACCTCAGGGTGAAGATAGTCGTACTAATAATAACATCCGAAAAAAATGTGTCTAATCACTAAAAATCATAATAGAAATATTGCAAGAGAAATTATTTATGGTTTTTCCTTTTGACAGCCAAAAATTATCATACGTTTAGAAAACAATTCTTCACTCTAGGCATTGCATTCTTATGGTAAAATGCAGGAAACTTCTACTCTCATCAAATTAAGAAATTTTGTATTCTGTAGAATTCAGCATTTTATTGTAGCTATTTCAAATTTAGGAGCTGCCCCTTTAATGACTATTATCTGAATAAAAATCTGTAGAGTCAATCATGTTTAAAACCCATTAACTCAAATGAAACTTTGATTGTTGAAATCACGACACAATTTTAAGCCCCATAAAATACTGAGATAAATAAAATGGGGATAAAAATGTTCTTAACTTCGTGTTTATATGCCTATGTATATATATCTATCCCCCTGAATGTTTACTCAACAAATGTGATCAAAAATCTTAATATACATAAGTCACGAAATAAATAGATAAATAGAATAAACAATACGTGTTGATATTGTGATAATAGATGAATACGTATGGAAAGTTGTTGACACTTCGAGAACTTCCAAGATCATATCAATATTTGTACAAATATATATACTGAGAAAACTCAGCTGCCGGTGGAATATCTCCTTGACACTGTCACCAATTTCTCACTGTAAAGTAGGAGTTTGACTTATACATAATAAAAGAATAGACTTTTGAATGATAGCCAACTTGTTCATTTCAATTGGTGATATAATGATCTTTCACTCAGTCAACGGGGATAAAAAATGTTATCCACGTCTGACGTTGACTCATGAGAAACTGTAGCCACAAGAATAACATAAATAATATGATGGTTTTAGTAGTTATTTTTGTATATGGAAACCAAGGGTTTGTTTAGAATTCTCTTCAGTAACATTACTGTTAACTTCATATAAGCAGTTGAGTGTTTAGGGTCAGTGAAACAAGAAAATTCATAATAAATAATCTAACAGACATACCAGCTGAACATTTCAATTATTAAACTTCCATTCATAAGTTTGAGCATCAAACATCTATCCTTTATTAATAATGACTTGCAGCCACCTTAGATTATAAAAACAAAATATAGACTGGTTATATTAAAATCCCTCATCGTAATACTTTTATTTGGTTTCGAATGAGTCATTGGAGTAGTTGGTTAACTGGCTCAGTTAAACTGCATTATAATTAGGAGGATTTTGGGTAAGCAACGGAATACTGTTCTTAAACATTATTTCTAAATTAGGAGATGAACTTTCCGGAATCCCTGTATGCTGTATGATCATTGTATTCTGGTCAAATAAAAACTAATCTACTGACAATGTTTTAAGTCACCATGAACTGTCACCACTGACGTGAACTATGTTCTCAAACTGTGCGAGATTTTTCGATGAGAAATTGTTGTTTCACTTCATAAGAATGAAAATCTGTTTTTATTCATTCAGAGATCATTTTAGTTTGCTAATTCCTGTTATAGCGATGGTGATTAGAATTTTTCCTATATTAAACTGGACAAACATACAACTATGAGTTACGTATAAACGTTATCTTTGTTCCCTGCCACAAGCTGCTTGAACTGAAGAAAATAAACCTATTGACTTCACTTGCTATTCTTTCTACCCTTCAATAGAACGAAGAATACCATAAAGAATAAAATTACAAATATTCTTCAAAAAATGTCCCTGTCTGGATAAAAATAACTTAAGAGGTAACAACTGTTTTAATTACAAAAGTTAATTTCTGCTTTTAAACTGGTAACAATCAATTTTGAAAGGTTGTTACATGGTGACGGGCTTACTGTGTAAAAAGTGGGTGAGTTGGATAAAAGTATAGGCGGAAATAGTAAGCAATAAGCGACACCTCGACTTCACCTACTTTCACATTAGAAATAATGAGCTGATAAAACACGTACTTACTGATGAAAATTAATATCTTTTGTATTTAAATACTATGTTTTAGTTGCTACTGATTAAAAACATAACTCCGACTTTAATGTGTGTTATTTTGAATAAAATTGTTACTTATTCATCGTTTTGTGACTGTAAATACAACAGTTTATGTTCTTGAAGCCCCTTTTGTTAGCCATAATAAACGAAGCTCTGGGGTAATACAAGTTAACTACCATTGAAACAAGAAGATATGTCATGCTTTAAAAGCTAGTGAATTTCTAATAGTACAAATCTTCATGCAAAACTCATTGGTTTGGTCTTGTACGTAATGCTGTAGCAAAAGCTGACTAAAGAATGGGGTTTTTATGTTAACTGAAAAAAAGAAAACGTCTCCTCGTGAACTATACTAAGTACTATCCATCCAAATCGACATGTTGAAACGTTTAAGTTTTAAAAGACTTTTGCTTCACAGGTTGAAGAACTACGCTTGTTCAAGGAAGTATAAATTCTGGTCATTGTTTCAACTTTCATTCTATTCAATACATGCATTATACTTCTAATAATAAATGTTAACTCAAAATATCATGGAAATCACTAATTTTAAAAGCCAGGAAAAATCTTAGAGATATATTGATCTTGATGACTTTCCTCAGACTCTACAATTTTCAGTCTATGGATATATTATAGTAGCGAGCGTAAGGAAAACAGGAAACTTTTTCATAATCAACGTTATAGTTATATTGGATCAAATCGGTTGGACGCAAATGTAAGAGAGGGGACAATAATCATATGGAATCCTGTAAAGCTACAACCAGCGACCTAATTATAGTATCAGATATGGATAGTGGCTACCGGTATAATCCAGGAGTCATATCGCATCATCGGCTAAATACACCTTCATCTTAATGAGATTTTAACTTAGTACTCATCGCATCAAACATCATAATTAATAGTAAAGCGAAATCACACCCTGTAGTGAGGCATCGACGGAGAAGCCCAAATGCCTACATAGGTCGACCAGCTCCGTTCAAACCAAACAGCAACGTGAAATCACAAGTTTTAATATACAGTTGTACCCGTTGCACAAATACTGATTATGGTAACTTTGTAGCTTAACAGATAGCAATCCGGAGTTAAAAAATGAATGCTTGGTTTGAGTCACAGTGGAGAGACCATAACTCACTGTGATGCAGGCACACCTAAGTAACGAGTCTTAAATAAGGATTAAACGTGTATCTTAAAATCCACTTCTAGTCACTCTTCATTTCTAATGTCAAAGTGGATTATTATTCAGTTTGGTGTAAACAGCCTTTTGAGTACGACAGTATGAGCAAATAAAAAGGGGGTGTAATTTGCAGACGACGGATAACCTGCGTGTTCTAAGTAACCGAACCTTAGAAGGTATCCTGACAAACAATGGACTGGATGGAATATAAACCGAGCCATAGTTGTTATGAATGTCCAGAGAGAAACTGAGCATCGAATATGGTTTCATCATTATAAGAGTGTAACTTGGCATAATCCCAGCATGCTTAGAAAACCAAAACAAGACTTTCTGATAATTTCTTTGCAGAATATCCAGATTTTTAACCAACACCGAATTTATAATAAGTCTAGGTCGTTGACAAATGATTACTAGAAATATGAACTTGTAATAATTAGTCATAATTACTCAGTCTGAATAGCAAATTACGTAGCCAACAATAAACTTGTGTAGTTCGAAATTTACGGGAATTTTATTTTCAAGGTTGCGGACTGACATTAGACTCAAAATAAATTACTGTTTAATGCTTATTAGTGACATGAATCTCTTGAAGATCTAGTGAAAAGCCCTCTAGTATGGGGTCAGTCAGTCGGAAGTGGAGCAGATGCCAAATGAAGACCCCGGTGAACACTCACGCTATACTGTAGATTGATAGGAGTAGGAAGATATCAAAATTGAAGGGCATCTCAGATGCTGCATGATTATTGAGTCCTCCAGGTGACTCAAAGGCCCCAGGCCCGATCCCTGGCGGAGTCGTAAGCGTGTACGTCTGAGGCGATCTACGCCAGAACGAAACGAATGTCCATTGCCTCCTGGTTTCCAGAAGTTTTCCAACTGTTTTCAGTAGGTGATAAATATTACCTTAAAATATATTTATGTGTTTATTTTAGGTAAAAGTGTGATTACAATGTCGTCTGCCTAACTAGTTCACTAGTAACTAGCCAGTCCTAAGCCCGGATAAAGGGGGAAGGTTGGGCACAAAGCTAGCAACCCTACCGCGGAAAACCAACACAACCATTAAAGAAACTTCAAAGCACAAAGAAAGTGTGCAAGATGAAAACAAACTTATTCCTCGCTGGAAGCGAAGAGATGAAATGACGCAGGTTGGGGAAAGCCTCCGAGAAATCAATTGGCCGATGTGTCTTCTCTACTTTCGATGAAAGTAAAAGTAAGAATGGAGACATGGAATGTCCACACAATGTTTCAAGCCGGCTGACAAGGCTGCCCAGATTGCCAAAGGGATGGGAAGATGTAGCATATAAGAGCAAGGCTGTGAATCTACGAAAGTAGATGGAATGGAAGTGGACTCTCCAAACTGTCAACTGGAGAGTCAATAATCTACTCCAATATTGTCACCTAGAAAACAATCACCAGCACACTGAGTTCTCGAGTGACCATCACGATGTCTCCAAGAGCATCAAAGGCTCGCATACAGTGGGAATCAATCTCCTCTTCCAGGATCAGCATCATGACAGCAAGATTCAAATCAAATGTTGGGGGAAGTTATAATCATACAATGCCACACTATGCACATAAAAATTATGCAGATCAGGAGGAGAAGGAGGAATTCTGTAGACAACTGCAATCAGTAATGGACAAAATCCCACCACAGATGGTGACTTCAAAATCCGTTCTAATGAGTTGGGTGACATGAATGGGAAACTGGGAGTGGATAACATAGGAACAGAACTCATCCATCATGGGTTGAGTAGCACTTGATGAAGTGACTGAGAATGAAAGCGGGACACGTTGCCAAAGTTTATAAATCATAATGTGTCCATTCAGATTGGTTTGACGCTGCAGGGGATCAGAGGAAACAAAAGGGTGGTGTACATTGTTCTGAAAGGGCAAGATACTTTTTTTCGTGTTGATTCCAGCTGAGATATGATAATACACCTTTGCCAACTTATTCGGAAAACCATGAATCACGGAAAAGACTTGATTAGCCTAGTATCCTTACAGCTAATAAAGGCAAACAAAAGCCATCGTTTGTTCTTTTCATTTCTGCCAGTTAACCTTTGAATGAATATAAACTGTATGTAGAGTTGATACCTGTTGAAATAATACGAACGATGTGGCCACTAACTAAAACTTTCATAATCATTACATACAGCTTTAAACAATGGATGGAAGTACAAAACTAATAGCAAACTGAATAGACTATTTCCCTGTATACATACGAAGTGAATTAATATTTTATCGGAAAAATTGAGATTGAAAAACTCTTGTTACAATAATTTTTACCAATACTGAAAATAGCACCATAACCTGGGAAAACTGCACTTATTATTGGCAAAATACTTCAGATCATGGTATTTTAACCATTAAGTGTCAGCTCAGTGATTATATGGTGAAGCAGATGGTGGGACCACCAAAGTCCTTCTTTTAACCTCAAATGAAATAAGTATCATCAGCAGAATTAAAATTCAGGTTATTATGCTCACAATATCATGCTTGGACCTTAAGTTCAGGGTCTCCATGTTGTGATTTCGTTTAATATTAACCAAACACTGATTGCTAAAGATTACTAAGCTCTTAAAAAACCTCGCCCTTATTCGTCATCCACCTTAAGATAATCAGAACTCGCATTAAATATGTCAAAACTGAAAAACTAGTTGAAATATTAGTTTCTGTAGAATCCTGTCACTTAATGATGTATTGCTACCATTATGATCATCATCCAGGAAGCTATTCTTTCTCATTATAAAACTGGTTGACTCTATAGGATAAAACTCTTCATAGGACCTTTTGCATAAATGCATCCTAAATGCAGTCGCTAATGAGTATTTCGATGATTGTTAGTTGAGTGGTGCGTTGAATTTGAACAAAGTGATTTCTTTATAATATCTTCATTAGAAAGCTGAACATCCTTAGTTCAACAGAATGTAAAGTAATATGAGACAAAGGGATTAGGATTTTAAGACTGAGATAAAATGACCTAACAATACTCCTCAGTTGTCGAGGCTTTCATAGGTGATGTCATATATGTAGCTGTTAAACATATCTCTAAACTAAAGAGAACTTTATACGCTTCAACAGGTCAGAGGAGTGCTATAAGCTCCAAGTTTATTCAAAAAGTCTGCATTTACCTATCTGTCTACTTTGTGAAGAGGTGATATGTATTTATGACTTGTCGGTAACATTATGACTCATTCAATGAAGAGGACTTTTCTAGTTTTAATACCTTTAGATGATAGCATTTCCGCATTATGCACTTATCAGGTGAGTTTAAAATGGAAACAGTGATTCAAATCATACCTATGTTATCGTAGGCTAGTATCTATAAATAAAAATATAATTTACCCGTGTATATAGAACAAGCTACCTTTAGGGTCTTTATGTGTACTGTATGGGTATGCTTTAAACATTCTTATAAGCTAGACAATAGGATTTCTGTATTTTGAAGTTGAAGGGGATTTTAATTTTGAAGCCTTCACCGTGAAACCTGATGGGGTTTAGTTCCATCTCTAATAGGGTTATGGGTGCATACTGATGAGGAGACCCCTACTGGGATAAAACAGCTGTCCAGTGCTTCCAGGTATTTATTGGTTTTTCAACTGATACCAGTCCATGATGAATACTATGATAGTCAGTATAAAGTCTCTCTTTTTTCTGAGCAGCTAAGTGAAAAGTATTTCATTAGTGAGATGACTTAAATAGTTCACATAGTCATAATTTTAGCCTTAAAACAACCATTGATGAGTAAAGTCAATCAAAACATAGTTTGAATATAGAAACATAATATATGTTATGATGACAGATGAAAATGAAAGAGGAACCTGGTTTGCTGTTAGGATTTAGGCCAGTGACCTTCAAAATGCAAACTTTAATTTATATTGATTTTGTTGCTCAACACTACTGATAGCGATTCAACTACTTTATAATTTCAATTTTATTATTTTACATGATATTATATCACTCAATCTTCATGAAGTTTGTGGAACCAATTCAGTTATCGCTGTCTTGAAGATCGTTCATGTCAGCGTCAGTTACGGTCTAGCATGTATTGGTTAGTTTGTCAATGTTTCAATGTCTAAAACTGTATCCTGATGGTTGTATTATTTTAAGTGTAAACATACAATGCCCACAAAAACTGGTCATGGAATTCTGATCCAGTTGACTGAATGCGAAAAATAATTTTTTTAATATGATAAACGTAGATATTGCACCTTTTTCAGCGTTATAAAAACTTTCCACTGTCTCGATCCGAATTTATGATAATTATATTTAGATATAAATGTTTTAGTATGGCAACCATAATTCTCTGAGCACCTGCTCCTTATCTAGTCTCTACGGATGAAAAGTTCAGTTGACTTCCTTACGAAGGTAGTGCTGAAGATATCACCGAGTCTGATGATGAAACGTCCACGACAAAGTATTAAAACTCAGAGAACACTAAACCACTATAGAATAGTTCAGTGTTGTACATTTTACTGTAAATAAAAATGATCAGAAGCATTTTCGTTTCCTCCAGTTCAAATAACTGCAATACAAAAAATTATGAGATTAGAGTGTAATCAATGGAAAGAGGTTTAATTTTATCAACTTTGCTTCTAAACCGACACATACTGATTACTATCAGTAAAATGGGATCAATTCATGCTAATTTTTGTGACTAGAATCTGATATTTAGCGACATATAGAAGACAGTTCAGGCGAAGAAACTAGTTCATTCCTGCATCACTGTACTCTCTTATTGATGTTAGTTTACGCCAGTCTCACGTATCTTATATACGTGAAAAAAGACAGAAAAACAGATAATGAAGACAATAAAGAGCACTTGTGGTCATGGATCCGTGAATGACATCATCCTATGTACGCTTCGTTGATAAATATCACTGAAGTTTGAACAATCAGATTCTAATTCGTTTACCTTCATACTTACAAAGAAGAAGTTTAAAAACAACTGAATTATTTCAGACATTGCCTTGTAAGAAGGTTGTTTTTCGCTCTTATTTTGATGAAGATTAAGTAAAAATAATTTTATTTAGATTTACTTAGTTAACCAGTCTCAGAAAAACTCTAAAACTTGGTTGTGCTTATCATAGAAATGTATTTTTCCAAAAGCAAACTATGAGATGAAGTCTATGTAACTTACTGCCGTCTGCGGTAGAACTTGCAGACGGTCAGTAATCGTGACTTTATAAGAGGATGAGCTGAAACCAGGTAACTTCTTGATGACCAGTAGCATGCACAGAATGCAATCCGAATAAACTAAACAGATAGATACATTAGTCTGATCTAAGAGTCAGTATCACTTATGAACTTATAACATTTAACAGTGAATGGTTAACATCCCAGACACCAAAACAATTTGACCGTCATGAAGCTTTCACACAGACCTAACTTATAAGCACAAAGAAGTAAGAAGGCAAGGTTAATTAAGACTTTTCGTTGATCTACTCAACGTCTAACACAGAGTGTAGTGCACTTCAGCCCTTTGTAACTGAAATAAAGTAAACCTGAGATATCATTATTTTATAATCGGTTCGTGCATACAACAGGCTGTTTACAGTGTTGCTTTTCTAGAAAATCTATTTAAAATACATTTTTTATCTATTTCAACAATAAGATTATAAATAAGTAAAGGCGACAGGAGAAGAATACTCAACCTTTCTCATCAAGTGGCACTTAAATATTCTTCTTAGCATTTTACAGCATTCTATCGATGTTCATTAATTATGAACCTAAAATATTAGCTATTCATGAGACGTCATCTTATCTGTCTAGACTGATAATACTTCCCATATGACATGTCAAGGAAAGGAAGATGAAATATTTCAACTGCTTGAGATGGGCAACAACAAAATATATATAATATACAGTAGGTTGACTTATCCAAAAAATTGAAATGTTGAAAAGAAGACAGAATAAAAGATGACAACATATCAGTGTCCCACAGGGTATTTCAAGTTGTTCAGTTTCTTTCAGTTACTATAATTCGTATAAAAAAACTGATTGAAAATGTCCAGCAATCGGCTACGAAAAATAAGTATAAACAACTTCAGTAATTAGATACCTGAAAGCTATTTCCTGCTGCTGACTACGGTAGGCTTTATGTGGCTGGGTAGGATTTCAGTGATGTGACGAATGTTAACTTACTATCTCACTCAGTACCTCTTCTACGCAGCCATCTGGGTGATGACTGAAGGTGATCGCTGATTCAAACCCAGCCGCGGTTCAGATTTTCATCTTATCTTCAATCACAACCCAGTACAAATACTAGTCTGCAAACTAAGCTATCTTAGTCAAATCATAATAAAACAAAGTATTAAATGATAAAACAGTTCGCATAATGTTTGAAATAACCCAAAAAACTATCTTTGATACCGTCAAAACGGCCGATAAAATTTCTAAGGATTGTTTTCTGTCCCGAGGTATGAAAATACTTGTTTGGTTACTTCAATGGTGATGAGAGTGAAATATAAGTTCACCTAAAATGTGGCTGTCAAAAAATTGTTTGATACTAGGTAATCCCTTAAAAATAAAGCGATTCATTTGAATTACTATATAAACCTTGGTTTTCAAAGAAGTGTCTATATTTTTAGAGATATAAAGTCGCTGTTCTTCAAACAGAGGCTGTGTCGCTATGATGAACGCAGAATAAGTGGGCGAAATGATTTCAGTCACAGATGAGTCATTAACATTCGTAACAAATCGAATGGAGTATGTGACCGAGTCAACGGAAAGACAGGTTATGAAGTAGTTGAAAGTAGTTTCAATGGGAGAGTTAATTAGTAGCGTAACCTACAGTGAACTGAAACCTTGCAGTTCGCGGCTTCAATATTTATATGGCGCGTTGAAACAGCTCAAAGCTGATATCCTGACGAGGCCAACACAATCACTGGTCAACTTAGCGGTCATCAAGCTTGCTTGCTAATCGACAAAATAATTAGAACCCATCCATCTATATTTACTGTTCGCAGTCTAAATGATACCTCCTACTTCTGAGAAACATTAAAAAGCCTAAATAAATTACAGACGTTCATGGTCTCTTATCATGTATCATTCCTCATTTACAGAGAAATCACTATGAGAAACTATGAATGTAAAACAATATTCAGATCAGCCCTCTCTACGAAAGGATGACCTCAAAATAGATCTTACTAGTGAGAACAAAAAATTGTAATTTCACTTCAGTAACGTCTTATACCGTCAAAGTGATGAAGTCATCAAGAGTAGCTCATTATAAGAAACTAGAAACAGACAAAAATCAACTGTACAACCAGTGAAACAGAATTATGCATTTGGTAGGTTGATAACATACTTGTCACGTATAATGTTGGTGAATATAACTCTCACTTTCAGAATCCTTTCAAAAACGTGCCCTCAAATGCAGCAATATACTGAAAAGTGAATATTATAAGAAACATCTACTTCATAGACCTATGTATGCAATAACATAATTTTCAAAAGATCAACAAATTCACTAATTGAAAGTACTCAAGTAGTGGTTTCCATGTGGGCTTTAATAGGTTTCGACCAACTACTCACAAAAATGTCTGATAAACACACTCTTACGTGTGCATAAAGTGTGCTTTGAGCAAGTACTAATCATTGGCAGACACTACCTGCGCGAAAACTTTTACCTACCAAAAATTTTATAAATAAACACTGTCAGACGTAAACGAAAGTAATTTAGTGTATTACAACTGGAAATAAGACGGTATCTTTTCATCTCAATCAATTGAGAAATAAAACAAAGTCTTTTGCGGTTCACTAAACATTTTTCACTTGAAAGACTAAACTCTGACCTTCCTGTTCAATAAGATACTGTCATCAATATGGATTTGTTTCGGTACTTTTAATTTTCTGAATCTTTAGTTGCAAAGTTTCATAATTTGACATCCCTCAATTTATCTCGTTTTCACTTTGGATCTGCTTCCAACCGTAGTGGTACTTTTTGAGTCATATTACACACGGTTATTTGTGGTGTCATCTTTTATCAATTCTAGCATAACACTGTTTACAACTGCATCTCATTTCTGTTATCTTCTCCAGGATGTTAGTCCTACTACTGGGTAAATGATTAGGTTTTAAATGTTCTTAGCAGCATCTAATTCTCTACATTGTAAAGCAGCTGAAGAGGGTCCTCGAAACATATGTTGACCAATTCTGTCACTGAAGTTATGCTTATTAATTTAAAAACTGTGACCTAGTTAATATCAAGAATGTCTGTAAACCAACATGTGGTATAAACTGCTAATTGAGTAACTGGATTGAGAACTACGGACTGGGTTGCATAAACAATAAATGAGGAGATAGATGACAAGATTTGAAAAAGATGTCTGTATGTTTGTTAGCTTCACAAGGAAAACAGATGCAGATATGAGTTTTAGCCTGCTGAATGAAAAGTAATATGAATAAAATGGCAAAATGGACAAGGCTGATAGATGACTAATCATGAGTTACCATGATGATAATAAGACAGAAAATAGAATCAAGAGACTGTGATAGTAGAAGACAGTAACAAACCAACATGTTGTGTAACAAGAATGTTTCAACGAAAGAACACAGTAAACAGAGAAGGATGATGGACAGAGAGCCATAATGTGAATAAATGATGACTAATTTTTAGCGAACCATTTAATGGGTGACAGGACCAGATGGCACTGTCTCAAAAGCATTAAAAAAGGACAGACAACAGTGGACACGCTAGCACCACTACTGCAAAAGGTTTGCAAGGAGGGAAGGAAGGAAGGATAAGTATCTGCCGATTGGAAGTAGGGTTACCTTGTCAAACTCTTAAAGAAGGCAGATATAAGTCTCTGCAAGAACTTGCGCGAAATCATGCTCATGTCTACCCTGAGCAAGCAAAATATTAGGCTACATCATCCTGGAGAGACGAAAATATGCTCTGGATTCATCTGGATTACGACCAGAACAGGCCAGCTGACTTCAGGAAAATCAAATCATGTGTGGATCGAATTGCAACGCAACGCTATGCTACTCATCATCATAGAAAGGAGCATAGAATGGCAGTCAACTCTCTACCTCAACTTCATCGACTTCGAAAAGGCCTTCAACAGCGTCGACCGAGAATTAATTTGGTAGTTACTGAAACACTACAGTTTTAGTGCCACGAACCTTTATCAATCTTATTCAACAGGTGTAGGTCATATGATGCATGAAGGAAAGCTCAGTGATGCCATTGAAGTGAAGACAGGAAGGACTAAGACAAGATTGCTGCCTACTACCACTGATAATCTTCATTTATCGGTGACTGAAGAGTTTTCAGCTTTATGTCGTCCAGTCCCATGTTCTTCTCGAATTTTATTGACCGCTTCGAAATTCTAGTGAACAGGATAAGAAATTGATCATCTCGGTGCACTTAAACTGATGTTTATTAGTTAAAGGCGACGCGTACGAAATCATGGTCCACAGCTTCCTGCCGATCACCTTAATCCAACCGACTAAATCAATCTATCTTCATCACTTTACTCAAAATAATTTTACGATTGTTCAGTCCATATAGAAGGAAAGCATTGATATAAACTAATGTTACTATAAACAACAGACTATCAGAAGAATGTCTTAATTTTCTCCATGACAAAAATGGATGAAAAAAATAATATTCTTTTGGCTAATTCAGTCAACGCTGTTAACAGTGTCAGGTGACGCTCAGGAAGATAAGTAACTCATCCATCATTGTTCACACACTATCTCGCGGAGGCGTTGCAAAATTATCATAAAAATAGATGTTGGGAAATATCACTACATGACAAGTGGTACTTTCCTGGAGTTATATATTTTGCTTTATAACTTTCTGTCTATATCAAGATTTAGTTGACAGAATTACTAGTGAGAAAAACTGACTAATTCATGATCAGATTAATTTAAAATTTCCATTGCCAAAAGAAGAAGGAAAAATAAATACCATGCGTTCTTAGTCTGCTTTGTTGATTTCTCTAGGCGATTAGTGAATTCTCCAGTTCTTATCGTCTGCCACTTTGATTACTAATCTTAGTATTTCATAGGCGTTAACCAAGAATCATATTAGAACATAACAGTAACTTATTTTAGAACATCCCTAAATGTTTCTAACACTGACTTTTTGATCTGATCTACGACGGCTTATCATGTACATAAGTTTATGTGTTTAAAATTGTTACTTCTGTAAATGATATAGTGAAATTGAACAATTTTTCCGATTACGCGCTTAATACACATAGATTCAAATTAAAGTCGATGGTGACTTTAAAGCCCACCCTAGCAACGACTGAAATAGCCAATTAGGTTCCTTTATTTTGGTTGGAAAGGAAGATTTTTATAAAATAGAGCAGTCTGATTGGTTATTTCAGTTGTTTTGAGGGTGGCCTTTAAAGTCACTCTACCGTAGCATGATATCATCAACTTCTCTAAGAGACAGATGGGGAAGGCAGTTTGTCTGGTACATAAATTCCATTTGAAGCAATTCATCTCTAGGCTACCAGCTCCTCCTACTTCAATAAATCTATTCTACCAGCTTAATAGTCACCTACACTGATGAGGTTGTACTTTGTCTGCATATTTATCGGACGTTTTTAATATCTTTAGTGTGAACAGCATAACTATCAGTGTTAGAGAAAGCACATTCTTACGATTTCACTCAATCCTACCCTCAAACATTACCTACTTGAATGCCTGCTTTCTTTAAAATGACATCCAGGCAGAGAAATTCAATGAAAAATGTCATTACTATTCGATCGTACTACTTACTAATGATCATAAAGTAAAACAATTAAAAAGTAGCATTCATCATGGACTGACACCAGCTGGGAAGCCATTGAAAATCTAGTGTAGGACTCCTCAGCGGTATTCACCCACGATCCGGCTAGGGATCGAGCTAAGGACATTCAGGTTTACCGGCGAACGCGTTAACCATTCTGCCACTCGGTACACATAATGGAGATTTGAAGTTGCTGATGTCAAGAGCTTCAATAAATTTCAGCACTCACTTTTGACCACTTTTATGTAGTATTTTAAAAGAAATGTTTTCATGTCTATCCTATGATTAGTTTCTAGTATATGTTTAGTGATAGACATGTTTCACATAATTTCGTCTTCTCATTACTTTGTTTAAATTTATCAAAGGGACCAGTTGCTTTAAATAGATAATTCCGTTGCGCTTGAATTTCAACAGACACAAACACTGAAATTTTAAGGCAACTAGATAAATACTAGAATGATATTAGTATTCACTAGCTGATTACTGTTTCTTGCAGTTCTGAATGAATGCATTAAAGACTTCGAAGGTATTTGTTCTTCAAATGATTTTATGCATGATTCGGCCTTTTTAAATTTCATTTGAATGCACTTCGTCATTATGAAGGCTTTAAATGACTCTAAGGTTTTAACATTTCTACAAACAACGAAATGTTACTTTTGCCATCGCTTGCTAACAGAATATAAGAAGAAGCAATAAACATACAGATTAGTGGATTACCCAACCAATTCATCTGTTTGTGCTTAATTGACGGGTTAATAAATATTGTAAAATGTCTTATTCTAGGTTGATATTCATCATAGACTGATATCGGTTGGAAAAACATTGAAAACCTGAAAGCACTGGAGAGCTGTTCCTCAACAGTTTACACCCATGATACCACCAGGGCTAGAAACCAGGGCCTTCCAGCTTCCATGGTTAGCACATCACCATAGGGGCACTAGATCGGAATCCAATAGTCAATAATTTCCACTTCTATGAGTTCACGATATAGCGCAACCTCCATCCAATACTGTCGTTGAGTAACTATCTTCATGTTGGTGTAAAAATCGTTTCAATTAAATAACAGTGACGGAAAGTCTTTTGATTAAATCACTGAAAGCGTTAAAAATGTATATTCTGAGGTGCTATTGTTTAACAGAATAGAGTTTACACAGAGTAGTGTTCATAGATACTTGAAGGAAATAAACATTTTGGTAGGGTTATAACCAGTGACATTTACGTTAATGGTTTCTTAACTGATAAAAGCAACATAAAATGGTTTGTGTTTGTTTAACAATTATAAGGAGATTGTATCAATGACGTTTCAATCAATTCAGAAGTCCACAGGTTCGTATTGAAACACATTGAAACTTGAAAAATATAATGTTAATGAAGATCAAGTTGCTATTTATCACTGACTGGCATCATTTGTAGAACCGTTAAAAAGCTAGGAATACTGGACAGCTTTTTTGTCGTTGTACGATGATCCCTAGAGGTGCGCACCCGTGATTCAGTTGGGGATCAAACCTAACACATTTAAGTTCCGCAAAGACAACGTTACCACTGAGTCACTGGGTCGAAATTCATTGGGTAGCATTCTCCTACTCCGATCAATTCATGATATAAGCCGATCCTCATCCAATCTAATCGCTGAGTATTTTTTTCTCATTTAGGCTTGATTTGCCTCACCGGTCCTGATTTTTCAACGGAACTTCGGTGAATTTCATCTCAAAGCGTGTCAATAATGAATGCTTTATAGTTAACCACTCTGAAGGTTGTAGGGACTTAATTATTTCAAGATCGTATTCATCAGCAGAAAACTTCAAGCTGAATTATTACCCAGTGTTCATTATTGACACGCTTTGAGATGAAATTCACCGAAGTTCCGTTGAAAAATCAGGACCGGTGAGGCAAATCAAGCCTAAATGAGAAAAAAATACTCAGCGATTAGATTGGATGAGGATCGGCTTATATCATGAATTGATCGGAGTAGGAGAATGCTACCCAATGAATTTCGACCCAGTGACTCAGTGGTAACGTTGTCTTTGCGGAACTTAAATGTGTTAGGTTTGATCCCCAACTGAATCACGGGTGCGCACTTCTGAAGCGTGCCACAACACGATGAAATAGCTGTCCAGTGTTCCCAGATTTCCAATGATACTTTAAATAATGTCAGTTTTGATGAATTCCAACTTGAGATCAATAAATCTCCTCAAACTTTCAAACTCCATTTCTTTCCTTTCGTGGCCTAAAAGCAAGTGAATTTCTTAATTGTTCTATTGATGTCTAAATTGAAATGTTTATAGAATCTTCTGAGAACTCACTTTTCTTGAGTTGCATGTAATTCTATTTAATTTGAGTTAACCATTAAAAACATGCTTCCGTTGATAAGAAAGGAAAAACAAGTTAGGTGTTTTGTATAGCATTTATCCATTTTTGTGATAGTCAGTAAATGCATTAATACTTCCATTTCAGGAAGGCTGAAAACCTGTGGTTCATCATCCGATAGCGTGAGAAATAGTGGGAAAAATAATTAGATGGTGGGGTTTTGTTCATCTTAGTGCTGTTTTTCTGTGACTACAAGTGTTTGTTAGAAACGATTCGTTCTTATCCTTCTAGTTTTGCTGATTCCATGGTCTTTTGTGACGCCTGAAGGAAGTCATTGGTTTAAATCACTTGTTAATCGTCACCTTTTAACATAGGAAACACCTAGAAATCAAAAGAATTTATACTTTGAGTTTATTTAACCTGTGTGAAGCAAGACAACATTCACCCGGACCATAATTGCGCTAATCTTTCTCACAGTGGACAAGCAATATTTATTTTATATTTTAGTTAAAAGCAAATAATTCCTGTGAGTTACGTGGAATATCAGAATCAAAGACCTGATAAATAACGATCCGAACTATGTACGGAAAGCCGCCAGATATTATGCAAAGCTAAGAAGTTATGAATTAGTTTCTGGTATATAATTAGATGTTCTTTGAGTAGCGTATTCAGCTGCTGCGTGCAAAGTTATTCTGTGAGAAGCCATATGAATGTTTAAAGTTTCATTCAACAGGTGACACGTTCAGTCACTCCAAGTGGCAAGTGTGGTAAGTTCCTACTTTTTGTTTTTCAGGTATCTAGAGATTAGATAACCTTCTAGCGTTTACAGACAGTGCCGATTTCAAATGGAAGGAAATGCATACCTGTTCACTGTTTAAGCGCGTTGTAAGTTAGTGGCTTTGAACAACAGGCATACATCCAAAAATATTTTAATAACATTTATTATCATACTTACTGACTAGTTTGATATGTAGTTTGGTAGGAAAATATCAAGGAAATTCAATTTGATGGTTTGTGAAGATTTATTAATTTCAAGTTGCTATTCTTCTTGGACTTAGAGCAGTTGGAAAAACATTGTAAATCTGACAGTTTATTAGTGACTAGCTTCGAGAGGTGATTCCTAAGGTTTTAATCAAAAGTCCTGGGTTCGACCACTGGCGGGGCCATGGGTGTGGACCACTGAGGAGTCCTGTAATAGGAAGAAACAGCTGTCCAGTGCTTTGAGGTTCCTGATGTTTCTGCGACTGATTTCAGTGAATGGTAAGTAGCAAGCTGAAATCAAGGAAATTGATCTATGGAAGGTCAGGCGCAGGTATGTTTTCAATGTAGTGGGTGACCTAAATCTGTTGACGGAAAACTAATACCTAGTAGGAACCTGAGCTGTGGCCTAATATGTGCTGACTTCATGTCATCACAAATGGTTTTAGATATGAAGAGAGTTGAAACAAATTTCGGGGTAGAGGATAACTTCTCTTTCGTGCACTTCAGGAAATGTAACAGAATAGAAACCATGGTCCATGAGTAAGACTAATTACATGCCGAGGTTTTCAGGAGAAACATAATTACTTCCGACTTGTCTGAGTGATCATTCTTACCGGTTTATAACTATAGACAAAAATCTTCAAATAAAAAGCAAACGATATTGGCTTTATTAGCATGACTTCTTAGCTCCTCAAAAGTTAAATCATCCATTTTTCAGCTTAAACTTAATGCTGAAAAACCTTTAAAAGCTTGACGACTAGATTTTCATACCTCATATGATTCTAAGAAAGGTAGGCATAAAAACTTACAATTAACCTCGACAATATTTCTCGGCTTAACGTCAGAATTAAATCATGTCAATCAAAGTGTCTAATGAACGAGTCTCAGAATGAAAGGGATAACTTTTCAAGTTAACTATTACTGAAAGAGAACAAAAGCTGAAAGCTCCTCATCTTGACACCTGTATTCATTTTGGTGAGAACAAAAAGTACCCTCAAAGTACTTAGATACAAAAACTATGCCAATTTATGGAGTCTTTTAACACAAGACTTTAGTGTCAGCAATCTGATTGAAAATAGTGAGACCATCGAAATCGACGGCTAGAAACACTTAATGTTTTGTATTTACAGCTCTCAGTTTCTCTGTTAACAGCTGAATTTTCTTATTCCTTCATACCTTCATTTTAAAGGATTTTTCTATTAATCTTCCCATTATCCTTTTAGTCACCTTCATTTGATTTATTCTCATTTCTATGTATCATTTATATTTTGTAATTTCTGTCATAGGATTGAAGTCACTTCTGATGAGATGTATCGCTGTGTTTCCATGATAAATCGAAAGCCGCTGATATATCTCAGTGACCCATTAGAAGACTAAACAGTTGGGATAGACTCTACTTATAAGCAATGGATGACATAAGTTATTTCCATCTCTATACGATTCATTATTGATTTAAATAGCTGAATACTAAAGCAGTAGGGAAAAATTATTCATCAAGACGTCTAAAAAGTGAAGAATATTTAAATTTTTTCTTGTGATAAACGTTTTTAATAAGAAAAAGATAATTAAAATAAAGCTATCTTTCAACTTTCATACTTTTGTTTGTCTTGTGTAGTAGTTTGATATATTCTTCAAGATATTGAGAGTAAGAAACAATTTTCCCGGGGAAAAATTAAAATGAGTAAGAAGAAATGAAAAGAGAGGAAGTTAAGAAAAAACTACAGTACAAAAGGCAAGAATGAAGTTTATGGCTTTTCCACCCTGTTTCACTTTGTAAATGATTGAAAAACTTCTTCATGATATATATATATATATATACATAAAAGATACTTCATCAAGTAAGTTTTTGTACATTTTACTCTGCATACTATTGTGAGGATGCTTATTGCAATTATACCTATGAAGAAAATTTATGCATTCATTGTCTAGCTTATAACAAATTTTTCTTGTTGATTTATGTGACTGTTTACAAGTTGTTCAAGTTTTTATTGCCAGAAAACAGGGAAGTGAAGGTGGGGGATGGGGGAGGGGTATGAAAAGTAGTTCTGGTTTTCTATAGAAAAGGAAACAATACCATTTCAAGTAGGATAAAGAATAGGTTGAGGTGGATTAGAACATTTTGCAAGACAAATAAGAACAGAGAATTTTCAGATACACTATCATTGATGTATATGTATGTATAAAAGATATTCTTATACGTATCTATGTGAGTTAACTGTTTCATCCACCGACCACATGCAGATAAGGCCAGTGAATAATCCTCTCCAGTCACAGGTTGTGTAGTAAATGAAGATTTTGGTTAAATTACAGGGGATGTATCTAAGACACTTTTATTTTTGTTGTAAATTTGTATGCATGTAGTTATACTTAGCTATGCATTAACCTTTAACAGCCAACAGAGAAACTACCCACTGTTGAGAGGTTACGAACATATTTCCTGTCTGATCCTCCATCATCGATGGCTATGAACTAAAAGAGATTAGGATACTTGTCAACAGTTTCATCAAACTGCGTTACCATAATCAGACTTTTGGATTTACTGCGGCAAATCAAACAACCGCATTTACTGGTTTCATGGATTTCATGAATTTTTGTTGCTAATTTCATTGTTTCTTACATTACATTATCAACTCCCCTTATATGAACTGATTAGGTGAAAAGAGAAACATACGGACAATAAGTTATTATCGAAGGGAAACTTTAGAACTGTGTGATTGGACCGTTGGGAACAACAGCACTCTGCTGACATTATTATTTGACCATAAAGACTAAAAAATTGTGTTTTTCACTAACACCATCGGTGAGCGAAAGCTTGGCAAAAATAATTTACTTATTAGAAGATGAAGTTGTAATGTAGATGATATTTGAGCGAATGTTGCAGATCTTATCGAAGAAAACACCTTTTTGGTATAGGTCTCTCTAGGGTATAAATACTTATGACCCGAGGATTGAAATACTTTCTTCACTGAATACACAACTATGATTAATGTGTTGATTGGTTATTTTGTCGAGGTTTCTATTTATCTTATCAGTATGATTACTACGCCAAAAATATTTTGCAATCGACTGCTTTGTTGGCAATCATCCCTGTAGTGAGACTGACCTAACGATTCTCCAATCATCATAACATTAAATTCAGCACTAGAATCCGAATTTTTTACTTGTATTTTTACCTAGTTTGGGCGACCTTGTTACACTCGTTACATCTAAGTACTAAGTGCTTAGTGGAACTCACTCTTTGTGATAGTATGCACTGTTCTCTTAATTCATAAAGTTGTACAAACGTTATACAGAGTAATACAAAGATAACTTAACAGTTGGTTAGTATATAAACTAAAAGCACTTTATGTGAACTCACCTCACTCAATTCAGACTGATTGGATGTGTGAATAAAACACTTTTCTGTATAGGTATTAACGTTGGTATTATTATTTCCAGTTCCATCGGCTTTGGATATGTTTCTCAGTGGAGATTTAAATTCATGAGGACTAGTAAGATCACCGTTCATAATTGTTCTTTCTTCAGAATAATGATTAATAGGACATGGGAATTCAGATGACACGAGGGCTGAACTACTTTTATCGCTATCCGTACGACTTGATCTCATTCTATCTAGTGTTGTATTCAATGCGCAAAAATTATAAATTGGTGGTGGTCCGAAATTTCCAACTGTATAACCACATTCTGGATTCCATTTATACAGACTTTCACCTTCTGCACCACACATTGCATTCATAATCGGTGAGTGATATAATTTACCATAGTTGCCGATTGTACCGTCTAAATTCATATTTCCTTCCATAATTAATTCATCATTCAATTGTAGTGGAAATGAATTTTTATCATATTTAGACGCTTTACGACTAGATGCACGAAGTTGCCGTTGAGTAGATCTCCGACGAATTGAGATGAATGCAATAATAAGGCATATTGAAGTAAGACACATAACCAACAGTATGACAACGATTAACATTATTCCTAAATGACCACTCGATAATATATAACCAAAAAGACCTTTTTCACCATATTTATCACTGTAGACTGAACTCAAAGACTGGTGTACTTGTAGAAATAAGCGAGCGTTAGAGTCCAACGGTGGATTGCCATTATCGCATACACGAATATATAATTCATAAATTCCACTTTCTGTTAACCCGATACCTTTTGAACCAGGGCCTGCAATCAGTTCGCCGCTTTTAGAGACTATCGAAAAATAAGGTGAATTCACTGATGCATATGAATTCAGGGAATGAATTTTATTGATATATGGAAGTGTATTTTTATTATTGGTGTAATAAGAACTGATAAGTTGTACGTGAAGTAGGTGAAATGTTAAATTTGCATTTGGTTTGTCATCGGCATCCTTGGCGACTAAAATAAGTATTTGTTGTCCTCGGTAGATTGGTGCTGTTAAATTCATAACACCTAGGTCAGTAACTGTGCCCAAACCCATCATATGTGGTCGTTTGAAAAGATCAGTTTGTTCACCAACTTCAACTTTCGTAGAAATCTGTAAAATATCACCCCATTGAGGAGGATTATCATTCTCATCCATCACATTGATGATTATCGTAGCTGTTGAACTCCGTTGAACAGGTGTTCCCAGATCATATAGTAATACTGTCAATTCATATTGACTATTTTCCTCTCTATCGAGTTTCTTAGTTGCAAATATTTTACCAGACTCACCGTTAATCATAAATAATTCACTCGAAGCTCGATTATTCTTGCTGTTACTAACGGACAACAGTTTGTAATGTACTGTTGCGTTATTTCCAGAGTCTTGATCAATGGACGTTAGCTGACCAACTAAATCAGAAAATCCGGGACGATTTTCAACTACTTGAAACGTTTTAGTACCGATAAGCTCAGGACTGTTATCGTTTTTGTCAGTTAGGTGAACAGTAACATTAGCAGTGACAGCATCACTGCCTTGAAAGGGTTCCGATGAATAATTATCAGTAGCATACACAAGAAATCTAATCTGAGGCATTGTTTCTCTGTCCAATACAGCTCTTGTAGTTATGATACCAGTGTCAGCATCAATGTGGAAATACGACTGTGCTTCACGTGACATATGGTATTGGATTTCTGGGGTAGAGTCTGCATCTGAAGCTTGAATTTGCATTACAACAGTTCCTAAAGGTTGATCTTCTGGCATGGTGTAATCAATGAATCGCTTCTGTTCAGTGAATTCTGGTCGATATTCATTTATATCGAGAATATTTAACAGAATCTTTTGTTCAGTAGTTCGGCTTGGCTTACCACTATCTGCACATATTATGGTAATCCGGATAACTCCATTGAACACTGTTTCTCGATCAAATGATTTATTTGTACTTAAACGGTAAATTTCTCTTCCCTTTGCAGAATTTGCATGCTCAAGGTTAAAGTCTTTCACATTTGACTGAAGCCTGCAAGTTACTGCACTATTTTCCCCAATGTCTTCATCTCCAGAAATAATCAGTCCAATATTTGTCCCTGCTGGTTGGTTCTCATTTAACGATAGTTGAACCTCCGTAGAATTAGAATTTGCTTCATTTTGAGTATTGTTAGCCATTGATTTATGGAAGTTAGCTTCGTAGTTTGATCGGATTTCAATCCATGGATTATGATCATTTGTATCTTTCACTGTAATACGAACCATTGTTTGACCTACTAATGGAACGGAGCCACTATCGAATGCTAAAACAGGTAAAAGAAATATAGTGTTCTCTTTAGCATTTAACAAACGTTTCAAAGTGATTTCTCCAGAATTACCGTCGATTATGAAATGTTCTTGAGAAGATTGACTTAAAGGTCTTCCAAATTTATAGGACAATTCATTATTTTGACTGGAATCGGAGTCGACTGCAGTCAATTTAATAATTGTAGAGTTGATTGGAATGTCTTCAGAAATTTCAACATCGTAAACTGTCTGATTAAATGTAGGCTTGTTATCGTTGACATCTGTTATGTGCAGTTGAAATGGTTGATTAGAACACTTTGGGATTACCTGACCACCATCACAGGCAATTAATTCACCAGTATAAACATTCTTCACTTCAGCATCTAACTCACCTAAAATGACAAGATTTAAACTGTACGGTGGCCTGTAGGATAGCGAGAACAATGTTGAGTCAAATTCACTACCACGAAGTGAATATGACTGAACTGAATTAACACCTTCGTCGGGATCTTTAGCAATCATGAGGGGTACTTCATAGCCAGAACTAACTGATTCGGATACATTCACTATATATATCAATTTATTCGCTTCACCAGGTGTAACTAAAGAAGAGATTGGAAAGAAGGGTGCATGATCATTGATATCGTGTATTGTTATAATGACATTAATCCAATGAACGCGAGAAATACAGACTGTCAGGTGAACCTGACATTCTTCTTTTAAAGAGGGAGTGGACGGAGATGAAGATGTATCACCGAGTGATAGTATTCTATCCAGTCCATCAGGTGAAATATCTGGCTGTGGGCATATTGTCTCACGATCTATACGTGATGCAACAAACAACTTTCCACTTGTCTCTTCTATTCGAAATAACTTTTTATTTGTATCATCATATAATTCAAAAGTCGGTGTAGTCAACATACTCTCAGCCTTATCTCCATCATTAGGTGTGATAAAAAACTTTCTTTCTGAATCCAACTTTAAATTGCCTATATACGATCCAATCTCTGATTCTTCATTGATAGAATAATAAAGTTCTTTTAAACTGGAGTGATTCAGAGAATTGCACTCTATTTGTAATATCAGTAGAATGAATAGATAAGTGTATTGTAAATGATGTAATATGTACATGAAGAATACTTGAATAATTTGACAATTTGTTCTTTTCATATCTTAGAATACATAAGCAAAGGATTATATATTAAGCATCGCACAGGTTTTCATATATATATGTACACGTTTAACTAGTCCACTATTATGTAGTACTTTGACTGCTGTTATATCAGTCTTTAACGGAAGTCGAGGGAACACATTAAAGTTGCATTTCAGTTTGTCTTCACTGTCTTTGAATGTCAGTTAAAAATAAAGCAAATAATTAATGATTTCACAATATGTATTTAACTGTTGAATCTAATAATGATGATGTTGACAATCACGATTGTTCGGGGATACTGTTCACTGTGTGGTCAAGAAGTAAACGTAACGTATTCGGTGAAAAATGAGGAAATAAAATGTATTAAAAAAAGGTAATAAGTTTAAGAAATTAAATGATAACTAAACCCGCTAATTGTATCAATACATTTATCCTTGTTTATATACCAAGAGTATATAAATTTCCCCAAAAATAAAAATTACTGTAAAATCTCATCAACCAATCCAATAGTTTGACGAATTTAACCTATATGATTTGTTATTATTTTTTTTCATCTGCTCAGACATTAAATGTAGTTAGGTGGAAAACTGAATAAGAAGATGGATAGGTGAAGAGATAGGGGAAATTAATAAGCAGACATATAGCTGGATAGATAGACACATTATTGTCATTCTCAGAAATTCACTTCAAAGGTGTGAAAACAGCCTAAAATTTACAATAATAAACCTTTATCACTTTTATTTCTGTTAGTGTCAGTAAAGTTGTTAAAACACGTGACAAAAAAATAATTTTAATGGATTTAGTTTTCAAAGAATACAAAAACTAATGTCTTGTTGAAAAGTGTTCAACATTTCAGGAACAGGCGAAGATTGCGACATAAGTTATAAAACATAACACTACAAAAATCATTATTTGAGGAGTGAAGTGACATCATTTCGCATAGTCACGGAACATTTACATCCCAGTCTTATAACTGTACCTCGAGTTCGACTCAGTTTATATGTATGAGACCTTCATAGTGTTTTCCTTGATTTAGTGTCATCACAAGTTGAATTTATATAATTAGAAATTGCATATTTCCTTACATTTCTGTTTTGGTTTTTTATTTGTTTGGCTTGTATGTAAGAGGTGAAAATCGTATGGAATAAAATGATGTAAAGCCATTTTGTAAACATTCTAACGGGGTTATTTGATTTCATCATAGCAACAGAATGTATGAAAATAATCAAGATTTTGGTTACTTCACACATTATCCCCATAGAATAATGCAGTGTAACAACAATTGGGCTAATAAATATGCACTACGGCGATACTTTGGCTATCAGAGAATCTTTCACATGAAAACAGTCGGTTAAATAGCATTCTCCTTTTCCAATAAAGGTTTTTGAGAGCTATGCACTTGGTACCAAGTTTTATATTTTGTAAATAACCACCAATTTTCATCAAATCCGAAATACGGTAGAGGATAACACTGTTTTAAAGAAACCTCTGAAAATTAATGCAGACTGTAGAACAGCACATCAGGGAAAATGGTTATAGGAACTGTTTAAGTAGCTCTTGTAGCTCTTCAGCAGAGCTCTCAACTAAACTTTTAGTCATGTCCAATCAAGAACTTTCATACAGATGAATAGTACAAGCTCTTACTTAGAAATCGTGGCTTTTATACTAATCTGATTGCAAAAGTGAGTCCATATGCTTACTGATGAGTGCAGATGATGGCTACAGTTTGTGGTAGAATAAAATGGAAGTGTAAGATAAGTTTCTTTGGATTGCAACTACGTGATAATACGATTACCGGGCTGTCACATAAATTGACGTTTTTATCTTCTATATCGTATAGACGGTCAAGCATCAAACACATAATTTAGGAAATATGCTTAGATGGCACCTCACTTGGGCACATTGAAAATTACCCCCAACTTCATCAAATTTCCATGAAAGAAAGCTTAGCTTGTAATTATTTGATCATTTCAGATTTCCACAAATCTAGTTAAAATATATATTGGTTCATAGTGGCTTCAAATTTTTATATATTGAGGACACAATTATTAAAATCCATATGTTTATCTTATTTGCATGCAACAGCGATATTACTTGGCTTATTTTAATGTGAATACTTCAAATTTATAGTTATTTTTTTTCCACAGATAGCATTTGTTTCTTTATTATTTCTCATAAACAATTCAACAAAAAAACAACTTTTCAGGTCATGAAGTTATGGTTTAGCCTACCATCAGTTGTTTTACGTTTAATTGTGGAGATGGTCTGTTTCACCATTATCTGTTTGACTTTTATGAAGCCGTATGGAACAATGGAATAAAATCGAATGATATATTATTCTAGGTCAAAGGTATATAAAGTGATTGAGGACATGTGTGAGGCTGTGTACATACTAAAAGTAGGGTGAAATATAAAATGTATGAATTAATACTTATGGGTGTCTTTAGTCAGTGACGATTATTTAGTCAGCGTTCACGCCATGAAACAAGCTATACTGAACTGCAATCCTCAGTGCTATCATGCAAGAGCACAAATATGTTTCACTGAAATTCGATGGTGCCAGCGTAGACACCTTGTCTTACTTTTTCTTCTGTAACGTCATCTTTCAAAGGACAATACTTTTCTATGTACACTTTAAAGTTTACTGGTATCGTCTGTATTGTCCTATTTTTTCTCTTTTGAACTATTTCTTCGACTGATATCCCAACAGTTCAATGTTGCAAGGCAGGAGATGGTGAATTACATGCTTTGCAATATACTCAACACCTGTTGTGCAAAAAAAGTGCTCTGCTGACTGACATGAATAGCTATAGACCAGTCACATCGATTAATAATGTTTACTACTTCGATCAGGTGGGTGTTTAGCTCGTTTGGGACTGCGGTTGATGGTAATGCACGTGGATTGATACAGCTCAGATATCCAAATCATTTGAACCATCCAACTTGCGGTGGGCGGCCTGGATCTACTGAACGCATACAGAATCAAATCAGGGGCTTGCGGATCGATTGGAATGGTCGAAAACCACTAATAATGAGGTTTTCTACCATGGATTATGGATTCCGTAAACATGATTTCATAATGAGTTAGTAATATTGAGGTGATGAATTCAAATCCGAATGTGGACACTGTGACTCATTAGGATGTTTATATATCAGCCAAATAAGTCTTATGACAAGTTAAATTCTTATTTAAGTTCAAAATATTACTCAAAAGCAGACAAACAACAAAAGATTTTCTTCAAGAAGCAGTCCCTATCAAGAGAACACACCTCAGGAAAATTGCTTCAACCTGAGGAACGAATCATTTTACCATATAAGTCAAAGAGGTTTCGGAAACTGTCAGTCGGTGACTTCACCCACTCGATGTCAAGGTGGAACACAAACTAACCAGGTTTCTGAGAAACATCTAATGCAAACTAAAGGATTTATAACTCGAAAAGAATACAACTAGTGTAGTATGAAAGATTGATTGCAAAGACTGTCAACACCATTATGTCCGCTAATCCAGTTTTTAATTAAACCAAAGAGTTTGTGATCGTCAACTGGCAGTCGAATGATAAGATATATCATTATTGATATCGATCCATGTAGATAACCACAACCATAACTTCATTTGGGACAACGTAGAGATACTTCAACAAGCTAAGGCTTTAAGATTATTTCTGGAAGTGTGGTACTGTCATGAAATGGTGGTCACATATGTGAATACTGACCTATACCTAGACCACTAAGAAGGTACCAGCCAAATGGAAACCATTAAAGCAAATAAATGACCAGAAATGAAGTTACCAGCAAGTTTAAGAATGAATGACAAGTAACCACACAAGTTAATAAAGCACAAGGATGGCAAATATTCCACATAAACATTCATGCCACTTTAAAGTCCTCTCTTTTATGCAGTAACTCCTGACCAAGTCTACTTGCCGAAAGGCTAAGCACCCAGAAGGAAATATGAGAGTTAGAAGAAAACCAAACATTTAATGCAAACAAACTATTATTAACAGCAGTTATCGACTAAGATATTTAAAATATCTTTTCCTAAGGTGATTCTCTGATCACAGTTTGTCAGGAAATGCATAGGAGTTTCCAAAAATTTTACTCTGACAGTAGACAATAGTAAGAGTAGCATGTACACATATAACTGTATTCTCGGTTTTCTGAGTTGATTTTCAAGCACAGGTATACCACATGATATCCAAAATGGAATGATTGTCTCTATTTCTTCACCTTCATGGGCAAACTGTTAGTTTTATTGCTGCATACAAAATACCTTAATCTCAGATAAAGAAACAGTAAAGGAGCATTGGATAGCTGTTTTCTCCAAGCTCAGTTCATCGGAGTAAAATGCATTCACAACTGCACAATCAGTTCACACGCGACTATTATTATTATTATTATTAGTCCCTTGGGTTCCTAGTGGAACATAGGGCTTCAGTAGCACGCCTCCAGTGACCTCTGTTCTCTGAGATCTTTTGAACCTGGTTCCACGACAGCCCAGAAGCTCTCATTTCCTCCTCGCACGACCTCCTCCATGTCACCCTCGGACGTCCAACTCGTCGCTTCCCATGGGGATTCCACTCGAGGGCCTGACGCGTGATGTCCTCAGTCGGCCTTCTCAGTGTATGCCCAATCCATCTCCACTTCTTCCTGCATATTTGTTGCGTGATAGGTTCTTGGTTGGTTCGTTCCCAGAGTTCCTTGTTGCTTATTTTTTCTGGCCATCTGATCTTCAGCAGCGAGCGTAAGCAGTTGTTGATGAATGTCTGTAGTTTATTGGAAATGCCTTTCGTGACGCGCCAAGTCTCTGAGCCATACAAGAGCACTGACTTGACGTTGGTGTTGAAAATCCGTATCTTGTTCCGCATGCTGAGTGCAGAAGATCTCCACACTGGTTTCAGGCTAATGAATGCCTGTCTTGCTTTTCCGATTCTGACTTTGACGTCCTCGTCCGTCCCGCCTGTAGTTGAAACAGTGCTTCCTAGATAAGTGAAGGAGGTTACTTCCTTCAAGTTTCTACCGTTGACGGTGATTGGAGTTTGTTGTTGTTGTTGATGGTGGTGGTGCGGTATCTTCATCACTTCTGTCTTCTCTATATTCACCTGAAGTCCCGTCTTCGCTGCCTCTTCTGTCAACTTGTTAGTTTTTGCCTGCAGATCTTCAAGTTTATGTGACATTAGGCATAAGTCATCGGCGAAATCCAAGTCTTCTAGGTTCTTTTCCGTCGTCCAGTGTATCCCCCTCTTCTCGCTGCCTACTGTTTGCTGCATGATCCAGTCCACCACAATAAGGAATATCATGGGGGATAGTAGGCAACCTTGTTTCACTCCTGTCTTCACTTCAAAGGCATCACTGAGCTTCCCATTGTGGATTACTTGGCATGTGGCATCTTCATATAGTTGTTGAATGAGGCGGATAAAGGTTTGCGGTACTCCGTAGTATTGAAGCAGTTTCCAAATTACTTCTCGGTCGACGCTGTCAAAGGCCTTCTCAAAGTCGATGAAGTTGAGGTATAGAGCTGATTGCCATTCTATACTATGTTCTATGATGATGCGAAGCGTTGCAATTTGGTCTGCACATGATTTGTACTTCCTGAAGCCTGCCTGTTCCGGTCGTAGTTTTGAATCCAGTGCATCTTTTAGCCTCTCCAGGATGATGCGGCTTAATATTTTACTTGGGGTGGACAGGAGAGTGATTCCTCGCCAGTTCTTGCAAGCACTGAGGTCTCCCTTCTTCGGCAGTTTGACAAGGTAACCCTTCTTCCAATCGTCAGGTACCTTCTCTTCCCTCCACACCTTCTGCAATAGTGGTGTGAGCATGTCCGCTGTTGTCTCTGCATCTGTTCTCAGTGCTTCTGGCGGTATTCCATCTGGTCCTGCTGCTTTCCCGCATTTCAGTAGCTTTATGGCGTTCAGGACTTCCATTTTCGTTGGGGGATTTATGTTCACTTGTAATTCAGCGGCTGCAGGTGGTATTTCTGGACGAAGTGCAGGTGGTGGTCGATTCAAGAGCTTCTTGAAGTGGTCGGCCCATCGTTTCCTCTGTTTCTCTTCTTTTGTAATTAAATTTCCTTCTTCATCTTTTATTGGTTTCATCTGTGTTGGTCTCTTCCCTGATAGCAACCTGGTTATTTGATACAATGTCGTCAGGTCTCTCTTACCTGCAGCCTGTTCTGCTTCACTTGCCAGTGTTTCGTAGAAGTGTCGTTTGTCTTTGCGTGCACTCTTCTTCACTTCTTTATCCAGTGTTTTATACATTGTGCTCAGTTCCTCTTGTCGTTGAGCATCCTTGCACTGGTTTATCTTCTGCTTCACCATCCTCCTCTCCTCTATCAGCTTCCAGGTATCCGTCGAGATCCATTCCTTGTCTTCTTTCTTCTTCCTTCCTAATACTGTTGTGCAGGTTTCTTTCCACATAGCTTTCAAAGACTTCCAGTGTTCTTCTACACAGGTTTCTTCAGGGATGTCCCTCGACGTCTCCCATTTTGTCTTGATGGCTGACTCGTGAAGATCTCCTTTGTAGTTTCATCCTTCAGTTTCCGAGTGTTGTACTTGAATTGAGGTCTATCACCAGCTTCCTTGAAGGCTTTTAACTTGATTTCGAAGGTTCCTTGCACTAGATAGTGGGTCTGAACCTACATCTGCTCCTCTTCTTGACCTTGTGTTAAGTAGACTGCGTCTCCATTTTCTTGAGATTGAGATAAAGTCGATTTGGTTTTTAGTGTGTCCATCTGGTGAAGTCCATGTCGCTTTGTGGATATCTTTGTGCCTGAACACACTGCCTCCAATCACCAAATCGTTGAATGCACAGAATTCTGCAAACAATTCTCCATTCTCATTCATTTCACCTAGCGCCTCTCGACCCATGGTTAGTTCTCTTCCCGTGTTGTCCCCTCCCAGTTTGGCATTCATGTCGCCCATTAGAATTTTGATATCGCCAACTGACGTCTTGTCCAGTGTTGACTGAAGTTGTCTGTAGAATTCCTCCTTTTTCTCTTGCTCTGCATTATTTGTAGGTGCATAACATTGTATGATTGTGACCTTCCTTCCTTCCTTTTGAGTTGAATCTTGCTGTCATGATCCTGGAGGAGATTGGTTCCCACTGCATGAGAGCCTTCGATGCTCTTGAGGACATCATGATAGCCACTCCCTCAGTGTGCTCGTGGTTGGCGTCTGGGTGACCGGAGTAGATTATTGATTCTCCAGTTGACAGTTTGGAGAGTCCACTCCCATTCCATCTGCTTTCGCAAATCCCAAGCACTTCGATGTTATACCTTCTCATCTCCTTTGCAATCTGGGCTGCCTTACTGGGTTCAAACATCGTGCGGACATTCCATGTCCCCACGTTTACTTTCGCTTTCATCGAGAGAAGACACATCGGCCAATTGGCTTCCCGAAGGCTTTCACCAACTGGCGTCATTTCGCCTCTCCGATTCCAGCGGGGAATAAGTTTGTTTTCATTTTTTATATTTTGTTTGTGCTTTGAAGTTTCTTTAGCGGTTAGATTTGTTTTACGGGGTAGGGTTGCTAGCCCTATGCCCAACCTTCCCTCTTTACCCGGGCTTAGGACCGGCTAGTAACTAGTAAACTAGTTAACCAGCCGAGGTTACGCGACTATTAGTTCTCCTCTAAATCAAATTACCATAGACTAGCATTGTTTACTCATCAACGATATTGGATAGCGATTTCTCTTCATGGCAAATTGACAAAAGTTAGAAAACATGGGCTACTGGATTCCGGTCTTGCGACAAAAGAATAACGTGCTTTTCGAAAAACCCGCCGACCCTGGTTTTAACTCTTTATATTTTGTGGGTAGGTACTAAAGAAAAGTTCAAACTAGAAAGAAGAAACTATTTATTGTCTTCCATTTTTCAGTGATCCATTTGGTGATGTTAGTTAGGGAAGAGGAAATTGAAATAGCTTTCTTATCTTAATGGTAATGGCAAATGTTTCGGAAGTAGATTAGGACAATGAGCTCAATAAAACTTGGTCCTTGTGCATGAGTATAATGGGCGCTGCTGAACAGAATGCATACAAGTAGTATATGTTGAGAGGGAGGCAGAAATCATTGGCAATTACCATCAGTGGGTAAATATTCTGCTCAGAGAAACACAAGAGACAATGTAGGCGTATGAAGAGCAAATCGAGGTAGAAGCAGAAGAGGAAATGAAGTATATTGTACAAATGACTGTTTTAGTGGAACGTGTACAATATTCGATGATTAGTGTACACGATGTCAATTGGAAACATTTTTTCCTCAGTTTCAGTCTTGTCGTTTGCTACATGAGTAGCTTTCGTTAAGTTGGATTGAAAACGCACCTTAAGAAATATCAAAGTAGAACTAGAAGCAAATTAGGATGAAACGAAGGCGTAGAAGTGGGAGAGGAGGTAACTGACTGTAGGTTTTAAGTAGACAGAAAATGTTAAGGAAGAGGTAAATATATTTCATAGCATTGGTGGTCGACAGCAAGTTGATAAGTATGACATTTAGAATGAATAAGGAGGTAGATTTTCAACAATTGTACTGGCTTCGCTAAATATAAGAAGAACCAGCGCGCTTAGTTAGTTAGGATCCTGAAAGCTTTCGATGACTTGGTCGGATCCACTGTGTTAACCACACAAGGAGCCATCATGTTTACAACCGTGAATATTTTCCTGAAACCTTCACATTTTGGTGCATGTTGTGAAATCTTAGTTGACATTAGTCCGTCTTTCGAATCTGCTTATGAGCTTAATAACACACTTAAAGGTAACTAGATCTAGGATAAAGTTGCCTTGGTTTGCGTGATGAAAGTCACAGTTTGACACTGTGGAACTGGCTAGGAGTGTAAGTGGTCTCTTTCAATTCCAGCCGTCAGGCATATTGGTAATGATAAATCTCGGTGTACCTAATAAATTATCGTGCTAATGAACTTGATGTTATTAAATTCTTATTACGTGTAGTTGAAGCATTCATGATACATTATATTTTTCAGTACCGGTTTATCACAATGTATGAATCTAGCTAATGACTGAATTCCAAATGCAAAGTTGGGCGGCGGTAGGATTCGGACCAGCGACCACCGGGTTTCTATGTTGGTACTCTGCAAACTAAGCTGAGAGGCCTAATTAGTGATAAGATTTTCATTTCACTCAAACTTTAATATAGGCGATTAAGGATAGTAAAAAGATGGTTGAAATTTGGAGGAAAATTCATTAAATACAAAAGTCATTCGTTTTGGATGTTTTAGTACTTGAAAAGTAAACATTATTGAAAAATTAGTCAGACTGTCACTTCATTCATCATCCACATGATCTCATGATCCTAGTGAGCAAATGAAATCCAATTGAATAACATTAAGCAGTGTTTCATGAATCTCATACATGTTTTATACCTTAGTTGGCAGAGCTCTTGATTAGTAAGCGAAAAGCAATAATTTGCATCCTATAATGGTAAACGTTCCCAATCTCAGTAATCATTGCCATATACGAAGACCATTCTATCATTAGCCTATGCTAATCAACAAACCACATTTCTCAACACTACTTTCTCTTATATGGAATACGTGTACCAGTATTCCTGAAGAATACTTCTCATTGTGAAACAGCATTTTCACATATTCAGTACAAGAAATGATAAAAATTCCATGAATAAAAGCAACTGAAACAAAAGTGATTTTATCTTCTAATTTGCATTTTATTTGTCAGTGTTTTGAATGCACAAGACAATAGCATTAAAATTCTTTGCATCCTTTGCTTACCCATATACATATATATATATATATATATATATATATATATATATATATGGCTATGTGTTTGTGTAGACTGACTTCAATTGATTCAGCCCTCTGCTTTTCCTTCTCTCATTTCAATATCCCAGTATTAATTAGACTTTGGAAATTTTAACTTAAAGGTATAAACCTGGTGTAAGTGTTAATTTCAACAATCATTAGTATTATGCAACTAAAAGGATTGTGTCATTTTCGTATAAATTAAAAACTCTGTTGAAACATTGTTTCTCAGTTAGAAACAGAGGAAGACGAGAGAAAAAAGGCACTTCAATGACAAACCTTCATAAAAATATACATATTCTGTGGAGTAATGATTCACTGTATTAGCAATCTAATGAACAAAATTTTATTAGAAATAAGTAGCAATTTTCCTGCTGATGTTTTCTAATTTTATTCCTAAATTCATTGAGAAAGAGGGAAGGGAAGAACGCTGTAGAAAAATGAATCTATCACAGTATTCACTGTTAGAATTTTGCTAATTTAGTTTGTTTTTCAGTTTTTATTATAAGATAGTTAATTTCATCAACACATTTCTTTTTAATTTCGTCTCTATCAGTAGTCTGCTCAAAATGCCAAGAAATATTTTGTTCAATATAGTTTCTTTTCAAGACTTAAGTTTATATGGTAAACATCACAATATATAAATAAACTGCAAAAGGAATTTATTCGGAATATAAAAGGTAACGAAACATCCTACTACCCTGTCTTGCATTGCATTTGAAGCTAGAAATGTTATTTCATAGGTAGCGATGCTATTCGATTGTCTGAATTAAAACACTTGGAGTAAGCTAATAGCGATAAGTCGAGGAAAAGGTTAAGTATCCATACAACTGAGCCATATTTCCTTTCATAAAAAGGTTCCAATAAGTTGTAAAGCCCGAATCCCGCAGTCTGTATTGCACAGAATTAAGCAGCGTATTCCCATGACACGAAGCAAAATGGAACGTGTACGAAATCGGAACTTAAATGTTTCATAGCCATTTACAAATCTATCAGTTAAGGTCTTCATCGTCTAAGAAACAATAGCTTACTGTTGATGATTAGCTCATAGCCAGTATGGAGTAGATGTCTATTGTACTGCGGTTCTCGGTAGTTCTTCATTGGATACCAGTTCTTCCGAAAAGACACTTTCCACATAATGTAGACGCCTAATAAGACAGCCTAATATTTCTTATCACTAGTGATTAATCACCATAAAGCAAACAGCGACACGTATTTCTGGTCTTTTGCAAAACAATAGATTTGTCGCAACGTTCTTTCACACTGAATGAAAAAGTCAAAATACTGTATCCAACCAAATTTTCATGTTGATTAGTGTGAAATATATCGGTATGCTTCTACATATTTTGACTCTCATTCACGTGTTAGAAAGTAAGTATGCGCTTCCTGACGTATCTATTTCTCTTAATAGAGAACATAGTCAGTATGCTTTGGCTAAGTTAAGATTAAAAAGCTGTTTCGTTTGCTGTAAGAAGCACTAAAAGTCCATAAAATGCTTTCTAAAGGCAAGTGTTCATTCATTCCGGGTAATGCAGTGAACTTGCGTGAGTGGCTTAGAAAGTTATGAATATCTTCAGTTGGGTATTTGCAATGATGCGAAATATATGATGTTGAAGAGATAGTGCATTAGTCTGCTGAATAAACTGAGTGGCAGCGTGATCGAGTGATAATGTCTCCTTAGAACTGACTTACTGACTAAGCGTCACCACTAAAATAGTGCTAGAATACGGAATTACTGGACATTTAGTTTACTGTATGCTATTTAATTTTGTATTTTAGACCACTGTCTAGTGCAAGGAACCTACCAAATCAAGTTGAAAGCCTTCAAGGAAGTTTATGATAGACCACAGTTCATTTTCAACACAGAGAACAGAAACTGAGGGACGAAACTATAAAAGACATCTTCACGTCAGCCATCAAGTCAAAATGAGAGATGTAGAGGAACATCCCTGAAGAAACCTGTGTGTATGAACACTGGAACTCTTTGAAAGCTATGTGGAAAGAAACCTGCATAACCGTATTAGGAGTGAAGAAGAAACAAGATAAGAAATGCATCTCGACGGACACATGGAAGATCATAGAGCAGGGAAAGGATAACAATGAAGCAGAAGATAAACCAGTGCAAGGATGAAAGACGAGAAAACGAACTGAGTACAACGTATACAACACTAAACTGGACAAAGAAGTGAAAAAGGGTGCACGCAAAGACAAAAGACACTTCCAGAATACATTGGTAAGTGAAACAGAATAGACTGCTGGTAAGAGAGACCTGACAAAATTGTGTCGAATATGCAGGGTACTATCTGGTAGGGAAGAAGTCAACACAGATGAAACCAATAAAGGATGATAAGGAAAACAGAATTACCAAAGATGAGGAACAAAGGAAACGATAGGCTGACCACTTCAAGAAGCTCTTGAATGGATCACCACCTACAAGTCGTTCAGAAATTCCACTTGCAGCCCAACCACAGAACTACTAGTGAACGTAAACCCTCCGACAAAAGAGGCAGTGAAGTCCTGAACGCTATGAAGCCACTGAAATGCGGGAAAGCAGTAGCATCAAATGGAATTTCACCAGAAGCACTGAGAACAGACGTAGAGACAACTGCGGACAGGCTCACACCATTATTGCAGAAGGTCTGAAAGGGAGGGAAGGTACTTGTAGATCGATTGGAAGAAGGGCTAACTTCTCAGACTCCTGAAGAAGGGCGACCTAAGTGTTTGAAAGAATTGGCGCGGAATCAAGCTCCTGTCCATGCGACAGACAGTGAGGAGCAAGAGAAGGAGGATAAGCTGGACCACGGAAAAGAATCTAGAAGACTTAGATTTCGCCGATGACTGCAGATGAAAACTAACAAGTTGGCAGAAGAGGCAGGGCAGCGAATACGGGACTTCAAGTGAACGTTGAGAAGACAGAGGTGATGAAGATACCCAACCAACACCAACACCACCAACAACAACAATAAGCTCCGATCACCATGAACGGGAGGAACTTAAAGGCAGTAGCCTCTTTCACCTATCTGAGCAGCATCGTTTCAACTACGAGCAGCAACACAGGCGCGGACGTTAAATTCAGGATCGGAAAAGCAAGACAGGCTTTCACTAATCTGAAACCAGGGTGGAGATCTACCGCACTACACTCAGCATAAAGAGTGAACAAGATTCAGATTTTCAACACCATTGTCAAGTCAGTGCTTCTATGTGATTGTTTAGAGACTTGGCGTGTCACGAAAGACATTTCTAACAAACTGCAGACATTCATCAACAACTGCCTACGCTGGCTGGTTACTGAAGCTCAAATGGCCAGAAAGAATAAGCAACATGGAACTCTGGAAACGAACCAACAAAAACCCACTGCTCAACAAATATGCAGAAGGAAGTGGAGATGGATTAGGCATGCACTGAGAAGACCAATTGGGGACATCACGCGCCAGGCCAGATTGTCGAGTGACACCCAGATGGGAAACAGCGAGTTTAGCGCCTAAGGGTGACATGGAGGAGATCGTGTGAGGAAGAAATGAGAGCTTGTGAGGAGTCGTGGAGCCAGGTTGAAACGATTGCAGAGCAGAGGATGAAATGGAGACGTGCTACTGGATCCCTATGTTCCACTAGGAACCCAAGGGACAAACAATATATAATAATAATGCTACTTAATTTTAAATTCAACACATTTTTAATTATTTGCGAGTGGTACAACAGTTAATGTATCCAGCAATCATATATATTATATTAGCTAACATGAAAGGACGGTGCAAAGCCCAGAAGGCAACCAACTAGTTCTTGCTATCTTTGGCAATACTGGTTAGCTCAGTACTTATGTCTTTATACTTCATATCGCTTTTTGTACGTATAAATCATATGACTGTAAAATAGGTCAACTATTACAGTTTTCACTTACTAAAAAACCATGCCCGCTACTAGTCTAAAATAGAAAAGTAAAAATCTCATTGGGACCATTAAACGATAGATTTCTCTGAATATTTACAACGAAATCATTGTGAAAGGCATTCAACTTTTATCCTTTTCGAAAACTAACTGATCAATACACACGTTAATCTTATTCTGCGTTACACCAAGTCATGAAAACCTAATTATTCGCAAAAAAGCACTAACATCTCTAACTGTCAGCCTATCGGTTTAACATATGTCTTTTATCGATGCCACTCAGAAAAAGGGAAATATAAATTCATCGGTAATAACACCTTTTCATTCAGTTATGATGACTATCAGATAAGAAAATATTTCAGCGTGTCACAATTAATAAGAGTATTCAAAAATATCATTTTTGTGGAAACAGTGCAATGCTGAATAAAAGTACGTCATTGACTTTAAAGCTTATGGTAAGTGGATTTTAATGTATATAGTGTTATTACTGAAATTTGCCTCATTTTGTAACGTGTCATGTTAAGGTGGAAAACATCTAGATATCCGACTACTTAAATTCTTTGACTAAGTTACAAAAATAACTTGAAATTGATGATTTTTGGTGTTTTTCAAGTTTTGAACGTTTTAGGTGACGTTATCTGCTACTGGATCACAAAGAAGTCAACGTTGATTAGGCTATCTAGCTTGATGACGAAACGTCTATAAAACCGCCTCCAAGTTGTAGGAAAATCAAATTGTTATCATCATCACCTTGAACTACATATCTTCTGTGCTATCTCAGTAACTTGAAAGTACTGTTTATTTAAAAAGCAAGAGGCTGATTCAAAATATCAATGAACTTCTTGTCATATTCCTTAATGCTTCCATAACCAATAATCACGATATTTTAGGTTGGAATTCATCATGGACTGCTGCCAGTTGGAGGAACATTGAAAACCTGCAGATACTGGATACCCGCTTCGGCCCAGAATGAGACTCCTCGGCAGTGGGCAACCACGACCCCCTCCTCACCTGGGCTCGAACCCGGGACCTTCTGATTCTGAGGCCATTTCGTTAACATTAAGCCACCAGGTTGGAATCAAATGGTTTACATTTCCTATTTCTGTCAGTTCACGATACAGTACGACATCCATCCAACAACCTCGTTGAGTAACTGTCCTCATGTTCGATTTGGTTGACTCCACTGGTCATGACTTCTCATTAGAACTTCGGGAATCACCTCTCAAAGCTAGTCAACAGTGAGTGCTAGATGTATTCTATCTGGAGGTTTGTGGAGGATCATTAGTTATTTTTAAGTTGCAATTCATCATGGACTGACATCATCGGAAGGAACATTGGAAACTTGGAGGCACTAGACAGCCGTTCCGTCGTTGTATGGGACTCCTCAGCAGTGCCCACCCATGACCTCACCACGGAACCTGAAGGTTTTAGGTTCGGTTCCAAAGTAAAACTGATTGATAAATCTTCATAAACCTCCAGATAGAATCATGATATTTATCATCCTGTGTGTTCATCAGGTTTTGACGAGAATATACTCATTCCAAAAGCAAATATATTCGCATAAATTCGATAAAAGTCATTTCTGTTACATGAGGTTAACGGTTGGTCGGTTGCTTGACCACCTCATTTAACTGTATGTATCTTATTCTGAGATAGGTGAAACGATTATGCTTACAATAACCTTCACACGCTTGAAGATGAAGCTCAGCGTCATATTTAAAAAAATACTCGTTTCCAAAAAATAAAATGAGGATTGGAAAAACTGTGGAACTTAAAACTATATGCTTAATTATTTTTGCATATATTCATCATTAAACTTTAATGTCATTAATAATTTGTATGAACTAAAGTATGACATTTTTCTCCTTGTCTTCTAAGTTGATTCTATTGTGTTTCCTGTTTTCCAGGAACTGTATTTTACTGTTCTGTCAAGTGAGAGACTGGAAACGACTACATTCATATATTAGCATTTAACGTTTCTTCTGCTTATGTATGAGTAGCCTTCAGATGTGTATAAACATACTTCTTAAGGTGCAAAAGAGATTAATCAGATAGAATTTGAACATTGTAGTAAATTGTAATTTCGTTTTAGTTAGTTTACTCAACTTATCATACAACGAAGCAGTTTTACTCGCTGAATGACGATTCGGACATTATTAATCGTCGATAGTCATATCATGGTAATAAGTGTGTTTTTAATAAATTCTGGATTAGAATCGCTTTTTTGCTATTGTTGTGTTACATGAACACGATATCTGAATTGTTAAAATACGATATATGCAGCATTTGTCGACTGAGCCTATTATATTATCAAATACATCGTTAAAGAAAGAAAAGTAACTGACTTCTAGAAGTGTCTTCATTCTTCAACACAAATGGTAGGATACAAAGAAAGATAGCGGAAATGGGAGAGGGTTGTAAGCAACTTTAATCTAGAATTAGGGAAGAATGATATCATGATGAGGTCAAAGCAACACAAGGTTAACAGATCTTCATTACATTGGGTAATGAGATGAACACAACTTAGGATGTGAAAATAAGTTTTGAAGTAAATTGAAAAAGAAGATGGAAAAAGCAGAAGGATATGAAATTATGATATTTGTAGTTAATAAATTTAAAAGAATTAAATTATCACAGTAAAGCGATATTGGCAACAGTATCCTTTCGAACATATACATTAGGTTTGAGATCCCTTACGGTAAAAGGTAAGGCTTCAGTTGTTTGTTGATTACTTTGAATCATATCGATACATCGATACTGTGACTGAAATCAAGTAAATGCCTAGCAATTATGCTAATTAAACCCCGTGGACCTTAAAGGTTTCTTCAGAACCCTTCTCCCAGTCTTTCTAATGTATTTGCTTCGTCTAGTGCATTCAAAATGGTAGACACAGTTGGAAGTAACAAGAGTTTAGAACCTGTCCAATATGAATTGTCTCAATAAGGAGTTAGTCTGGTACTCAAAGACTATCTTAGAGGCCAGATAGGTCTGTTTTGGTGCCATAATCAGTCTGTTATTCATCCCGATGATGATAAAATCTTCTTTGCAGACAGATTGTAGAAACGTGGACTTTTTAGCTATGCACTATTCAATTTTTTTCTTTTCTCTCTTCTTTACATGTCTGCAAACTTCTAAAGCTCACGATTTTTGTGCAAGCAATGTTCATCAATGAAAATGTATCTTCAGTTTTCTCTTCAAAGTAAATTCAATGACCATGGTTAAAGAGTATTCTTACCAGTCACTTTCGTAATTGGTTAGGTAAAGTTTGCCAAAGTCCAAATAAAACTAAACCAGTACGTCTTTCGGATAAATGCATCGATAAATCCTACTATTTGTTTGACGTATGCTAATGTTCAGGAAGTAGAATTTATAGTAATATTCACTTTTCATTGTAAATCCTGTATTACGACTCAGCAAATGATAGACATTTTCATCATTAATGAATGCCAAAAATGTATCCTCAACGAACGTTAAGTAGAAAGCTGTCTGTTCAGTTGCAAATCTCCTTTTTTCTGTTATAAGCTCCTCCATGAAGATATCAATATGGATTAAGTGGAATGGCTATCCATAGCAACTCGATAGATTTGACAGTATAAGACGTCACTGATTTGAAATTGAGTGCTTTTGTACGCTTCAGAAGGAGCCATTTGAACTATGGAAGTGGAACTAGGTTCTGAAACATTAATAAGATCTATGGTTTCTCCCTGTGATATATGTCTAAATAATGGCTATATTTGAGAAGAACCCATCAACTTCTGGGATTTGTCCTAGCTTTTCAAATTTTCTTGGAAATAGAAAGTTACCTTCTGACTCCTAACATCCAGCTTTGTGAGGACGGATCTAAATTGTTTTTTTCAAACAACTGGCAAGTTTGAAGAAGAGTGAGTTGACTAGTAACTGCAATGATTTAATCGAGACATTGACTTCAAATGGTTTAAGCATGTAACTGATATGCAAAAGGTTTAAAACAGTGTAGATAACTCTATTACTTAGGTTTTTTTTGCAATTGCATTCAACTTACTTGCAGCTCATCTTTAAACTGATACGGTCATATGCCTTTTTGTAGAATGAGTTAAAAATGCTGACAGTTCATCTAAGATTGACACGAAATTGTAAACGTGTCTATTTACATCCATTATGGCTATAACACAGCCGATGTCCAGCAGAAAAGTCATGATGTCTTCATTATTATTAAAATAGTGCAACACTTCCAGGAAATTGTTAAGTAATGCTGTATATTACCGAAATGGTGATATGATATATTTACTAACAATATCAGCAAGCCGAGATTTAAGTTAACGTGTTTTTTCTGCACCTTCAGGTTTCAAACTCACTGACATGGTGCGTAGATTCACGAACTGTCTATTTGTATCTATCCTACTGTTAAACTTTTTGTGGGTGTGAAATTTGAACTTGTGCGAAAGTACCTCCACTTCCAATAGGAGGATATCAAGTTAGTATGCATCATAGACTGAAATCAATTTGTAATATAGCACGATTTAATTAAAGCAGAAGACTGTGGATCATAGAAACACTTCAGATATTCGTCAGATTACGATGATTACTGCATACACCCACTGTGCTGATGAGGAAAACGCCACTTGCTTTAAAATCAGTCCAAACTTTAGCGTGGTCAACTGTCCTGGAATTCTGTAAGGTATTATCACCAGACGACTGAGTGGATTTTAAGAATGAACACAAAGACACGTCTTTGAAGGCTACATGCAATTCTTTCCTTTCGCAAACTATAATAAAGCAAGAGGAACAATTGTGGGAGGATAAGAATGCATGTTTAAACCATGAAACAGAGATTTCATCCACTGCTTGTCCAGATACTTTTCAACTTGTTGATTGTCTAAGTGAAGTGAGTATCTGAAACACAACTGTATACCCTTTTGATTCTACTTTTTTGTTCTCTAAAGTTTCTTCCTCCAAGACTAGTTACATTCTCTGTGATTAGGTATCCTTCAGCCACCACCCATTTCCCATTGGTGTAATTTTTCTGAGGTAATTATTATTGGTATGTACCAATAAACTTCATTTGTGAAGGTAATCACTTTTAACAAGACACCGTCGCTTTGGAAAGTCTCTAAGGACCATTACTAGCTGATATCTGTGTGTCATGTATTAAAAAACTGGCTAATGATCAGATTACCAAAGGTTTTCTTCACTGGAGACATCTCAATGACATTATGAAGAATATGGTCTGTCTATTGAAAAGACAACAATATACAAAATCATTTCAGCCTGACCTGTGAGGAGAACAGTAACTGTCTGCCATTCTCAGATGTAGTCTTGATCCAGTAGAAGATGGTTCTATAAGATGGTCAGTCTACAGAAAACGTAAATATACAGGACAATATCTGAATTCTCACAGTTTTGTCCCATCCAATACAAACGAGGTCTAACAAAATGCCTGCTTATTGAGATCTATGATATCTGTACATCAGATATGACGTATGAAAATGTAAAATTACTGACCAAAAATACCTGTGGAAAGTGGATATCCATTGAATTTTATACACTGTTGCATAAGTTACTTAACACTGAGGCCTCCTCTGTACCCTGTTTCTAAGAAAGTTGTCCATATTATTCTACTACGCAGAGGGGAGTTGAATAAGGCGGAGACTGACAGCAGTTGATAAAACATATTACGCAGCAAAGACTTTCGTTAGAAAAAAGATAAAATATGGACTTTATCACAAACCTAAACCCTGTGTAAATGATTACATTACATCCCATTGTATTTGCCAGTTTGCATACTTGAAAGGGCCGCACATTCCTGGGGAAGAGTAATTGGGCCATGTGGTTGAGGGTGGGTGAACATGTAACCGGAAGACGCCAAAACAGTTCAAGTGTTGAACTTTTAAAGGGTACGCAGAAGAAAACTGTCGTCATCTATAACTAAGCAAATTATAAAAACGAGTCACCAAATTAATGTTCAAATAAATATCAAAGTTTTAGGGATGCGTACTTGGATTTACATAACAGGTAGCCATTTGACTGAACAGAAGCCTCCCTAGTGTGTACAAAACTAGTTTTATTCATACACTAGACCTACCTTCATTTCTTATGAAGATTAGGATCAAGCTTACTACTCTCCCTTTTTCTTATTTTTCTTAATTTTATTTCTCAATTATCTTACTTGTCCTATTTGTCCTACCATTTTTTGGTTTGATCTAAATTGACTTGACATGTATGCGTGTGATCAGACTACTCGAAATATATTTGCGTGAATAAACCACATTGTTCAGATGGATTTCGTCTTCTGATTACACCGTCTGAACGTGTCAGCACTGAATGGTCTCTATTTTGTCACTCATATACAATATGATAGTTGAAAGGTGTGAAAACCACTCATTTATCTTGTTCTTTTGACCTAATTGTTACCATAAGTCTTACTTTTGTATTTGTAGTCCGGGCAATTCATATCAACAATGGACAGTTGTATACATTGTGTATACAATAAATATAATCAGTTGAATTTTAGTGGTAATTTTATACCAGTCATTTAGGAAGTATACGACCGATCAAAGTGAACACAGGCAGTGTTGTCAACTTTGAATACTCATACACAGTCAAGACGCTCCCCTTAACCGTACCACTGTACGCATGACAACATCTAGCGTCAGCTCATGAAAAAACTGTAACTCATAGAAAGAAGTGATATTCCCATTCCTATTCCGGGCTACATATTTTAGACCCAAATATAGGGTATTTTTCATAAAAACAGCAGATAACTATGCTAACAGTTAAAGGACCATTATATTTAATTTATGGGATCAACCTCCATTTCATCGCCTCTGCCAACCTAATTTATGTAGTACTTTAAATTTTTCTAAGAAGAACATGTATTCATCTGAAACTTCCTCAAGCTGAGAAGGTTGAGGACACACGTGGATAAAAACAGAAGATTGTATTATTAATACTATGTGATGATTGAATATGAAATGAAAATCTGGGACGCAACAGGCGTTGAGTCACCAATTATCATCCAGTTTCAATATTCCATGTCTACCAAACTATGGCTGCCTCCAGTAATCACAGTGATAAAGAAGGTGGTATATAAGAATATAATAATAGCTTAAACGACTTTTTGAGCCATTTTGATTTCAAAAATGGTGAATTTCTAGTCAGTCATAAATTGTAAACAAAACTATGTCATTTGCGTCACCAGGGTGAATTAATGTTTGTTTTTACTATGATTTATTTACCTTTATTGTAGCTTGCGAAGAGCATATCCTGATTTGTGCTATGCGTATGAAAATGCTTCATTTACCTGAATGACTGAAATATCTAACGACTCATTTCAAATTCATTCTGTTTCTTTAACAATTAAATTAAATTACACGGAAGTAATCTGTTTTAATATCTAATGCCTTCTGACTTTTACAGAAATTGATCTCGATGGTAGCTATAAAGTACTAGTTACGAAACCCGGAAGTAGAGGATTATTTCAATTATGCGGCCTGTTAACAACTAACTAAAAACACTTTGCACCACAACGTTTTATCAAGCAGCTCAAGATACACATTTCAAATGTATGGTCCAATTTGTTATTTTCCACTGACTAGTTTGAATACTCATGGTATAAGTAGTTTGCATTGCTTCTTGAGTAAGTTTTATTATTTCAACATTTGGCAGAAGATACACAGGAACTCAGTATTACTTTGTTATTGACTGCCATATTTCTTATTACCGATTGAAGATGGTATCAGTCAAATTTGATAGCATATATTATTCTGTTGATATGCTTAACACCTCGTAATTGAACATTTAATTGTACTGGTTTTTGCCGGCTCATTTGTCAGCAAAACATCTTAATTTTTACTTCACATTATATCCTGCTATTTACACTGCCTGGAGGTGGTAGTTCAACAGTGTTGGGGATAACAAGAAAGGCGATAGTGTCTCGAGTAGTGTACATAAGTTTAGAGTCAGTAACCAATGCTCGACAAGAGTATGTCATACACACTGAAGCTATATACCATGAGGCTTGACCCATATAGGTAGCGTTTACATTATAGTACAACTTCATTTTCTTGGAACAAGTGATTTCATCGCATAATTACCACCCATTTTCTTCACCCGTTTTGAAACTGGCCACACTAATAGATGTAAGGTCACATATCTTTGTTTCCGATTCCTGCTGGTCGGAAATAACTTAAAACGTTTACATACATCATTTGAGTAAGATATTTCATGCGACTTTCATAACCTTCTTTTGTCCAGCCAAAACTTCAGTAAGTACTTTTGTCCAGAAAACCGAAAATAGTCAAAACTATCAAAAAATTTAATGAATTACGTTTAACCTAAATAAATGTGTTGGCGTCAGTTAAGCATCTATGAAACATGGATTGAAATACTTAATCATACACTAATTTAAAATCTAACCTATAGGCCCGGTGATGTCATCAGTATCACTCATTCACAGGGCAAATTGTTATCATGGTAATCCAAAAAGATTCTGTTAACAAACATGGTGTGCTGAATATTTTGTACTGACAGTTCCGTTTATTTTGTGAATCAAACAGCTATATCTTTCCAGATAGAATTGAGTGAACACCACCTTGGACGTCAAGCCTCCAAAACAAAGTGCTAACGGGTGGAGAGAATAGACAAAATAACTCACAAAATAAAAACACTAAATACATGTGACCTATCATTGTGGTATGAAAATTCCAACTAACTGCTGTGGTGCGTACAGGGGAATTTTTTGCCAGCTAACTGACTCAGTTTCTTTGCTAACGGTACTATGTCTTTAAAAAGAGAAAATAAAGTGGTAGTTAAATTGATTGATTCCAATTTCGTTTAAAAGTAATACTTTTAACCGTAAGTTAGAAGGCACTTTGATTAATGACTTTATTACTTCAGGTATGCTCTCGAACATCTTCTAAGTAAATAGCAATCTATTATCTACATTTGTTTAGCCAGCAGTAATTCAAGCATGTTTACATGCTCCAAGAAAAACACTAACGGAAAACTACATCATCCTTCCTCATCAAGCTTATAAGCTGGAGAGAGAAGCAAATCAGTAGCGCCATATACTTCACGATGATAAATCAACCAGTAACCATCTTTATGGCTGGGTATCATAAAACAAACTGGCCTACCTGCATAGTGCTTAAAAGCTATGGCAGTCATGAATGGTCATGAGTCTAGCTTTCTATCCCATATGTACATGAATATTCGGAAGCTGAATCACACATGTTCCTTAATATCCCGAATAAATTTTTCCTGGCTATGAGGGGAGCTATCTGATACCTCATAAGGTCACAAAATAAGGTCACTTTTCTCAGTGACATTCGATTCCCAATTCAGATTAGTATGTCTAAATCATCATCATATTTAACCAGCGTTTGGTAAACCTATGTGTATGTATTAGTTATATGATATCATATACAGGTTCAGAGAAATTGTAAGCTTTGCCAAACACTTTACAAAAAATAAACAGCTCATAAGGTCACAGAGGAGATAAAACAAAATTTAACTTCCTGCTTTCGCAGTATTGATTTATTGTGATGCTACAATACGTGAATGGAATATACGATCGAGATGAGACCTGTACCACAAGCAGATATTGAATTCGAGTGAAAGTAATATATTCCATTTTCAATGTTCATTGGTTACATAATTCTGTAGAATAGTGTTTCTGCATGCTTGTCAAGTTACTTGAGAGTTTCATAGTGCGCCTTGTTTGGTACTTGGTGCCTTGAGATGTTGGGTGAGAAATTCTCTTCAGTATAAGGTGATGTGATTCTGAATCTCTGAGAAGCCATCAGAATCCTTCGTCTGATGGATACACTATGCTGATCTCATATACTTCAAGTAGAATATCTCTTTTAAATAACTACTGAGAAAGAATCAACTACGTAAGGGGTTTCTGAACAGAACATTGGGTAAACTCAAAGGTTTATGGGTATCAGTCAGGAGAATCTCTTTACCGAAGCAAAATTACTTTTGAATACATATAAACATTACTAATTTCAGTTTAATCACATTCAAGTGCACTTTAACTGCCTAACGAAACACAGTCAAATATGGAACACAGAATAATTATGAGTAATGAACTTATAACGGCATAAAAAGCGAACAAAATTTGAAGATATAAAATAAACCCAATTGTTCATGCATGAAATCAAAAATGTCTACAGAATTAAACAGATTGAAATTATTTCTCATATTAGATGTTTGTCACTCATATGAATTATTCAACTGATTAGTTTCGATGCTTCAGCAATCCCTGTCAATTTACGTCTACTATTGGGAATAATTACAATTTACAATATATGGAGTTAATTTCACCTAAAGGTTGGTTTAACCGTTAAATTTATATTTGATAATGAGAATTTTCGTAACATTTTAAGTTCTAATAAATATTTTTATCATTTGAGAAATTGGCTATTTTGTTAGGTAATCTATTTGTATTAATATTATTTTTCTGTGTAATGAGGTAAAGTGATTCCCTTTTTTTTGTTTTTCTTTGGTGTAATATTTGTGTGAATTTTTCTTTTCTCTCAATACCTTATCACAAGAAAAACAGCTGACGTTTACGTTTCTACTCTATTTCCCTAGAATTTATTCTCTCATTATTTTCTTTATTGTTATCCTGTAATCTTTTTGGTTTTCTTTCAATTTCGTTTTTTTTATTTTACATATTTTCATTTTCTAATCTCTCAAGAATTTGTGTGTATTTCTACAAGCGTACAGATTAAATCTCGAGTGAAAGTGAGTTACACATGTACATACAATGTAAGACAAGAAATAAATATTATTTACGGTAATGCAGTACACGAATTAGTAATTAACTTCTTCCGAATTGACCAAGAAGAATATTATCGTGTGTATAAGTTTGTATCGTCAGTTTTCTTATATGAGACAGTTGTATATGAATTCTTAATAGATATTATTCTCTTTTAAAACTTCACATGCCTAACTGAGAATTTTGACTAAAGATTATTACCGAACCAGTGAGATTGATACCCTTTACACGAAAATGCCTGGTATTGTCATTCAAAAGGTCATCTTCGTCATGTAGGTTCAATACAATAATAATAATAATACAATATTCACGGCCCTTAACTTAATATCCTATACATATAGCACTTTTAATAAGCACTGAGAGTTTAAGAAGTAGAAGTCGCCCATATTTGTCTTAAAGTTTTTTGTTGAGTTCCTAATCTGGTCGTAGTGAGACATCATAATTGTGTATTTACAAATCGATTTCATTTCTGTCTTTATAAACACCTTGTAAATGCTTATAAAGAAGCATAGTTGACTTACGGCAAAGAATAACTTCGGCATATCTTCAGAAAACTCCAATTTGCTAGAGGCTTTTTGTCATTTGTCATGTAATATATTTAGCTAAAACGCGATTTTAAATGTGGCTGATTTAAAAAATAACACAACAGCAGTCAAGCAGATTATTATCCTACTTTTCTGAGTGAGTAGTGGTGATTAAATGAACCTTAAAAAATAACGTTAGGCTGTGTTATACTGTGGATGAGTAAAGAAACTCTTCAATTTTCAGAGGGATAGGTCAGTAACAGTTTTGTGACTCAGCATCCTCGTGAGATTTTTGTGAAACCACTGTCATTATGAAAAATTTTCGACCAAGTTAATAGCACTTAACTTGCGCATGCCAAGCCACTACTTACATCGATACTTCGCAGTAAGGGAAATTAAAATAGGTTTGGAGAGGACTAAAGATGACCAGTTCAAGACTTGGCTTCAGTTGACTGAAAACCAGGTGTTTGGTTTTGGAATTCATCATATAAGTCTTTATATGACTACTGGATCTAAGGAGTCTAATAACTGTATATAGTGAATAAGCCAGTCAAGGATGAATAATTCTACAATCTTTCTGATGTTTCATTATTATCTGATGGACAGAGGGTTACACCAAACACACTATATCTCAAATTACCACGCAATCTAGCTAAAGTGTGAAGCATTAAAAAAATATACAAAGTGCATTTTGAAAGGTACTGATATAAGTCTGAATTTGCAAATTAGAATTATAAGGAAAAATTTTCGATGGGATTGAATGGGCGATGAAGTTGTAATAGCCGTCTACAAACAGCTATCCCGTGCCTCTCCCTTCATAAGAATGACACATTATCTCACAATAAGCAAATAGTACTCGATAGAAACTTAACATGCGTAGATATGAAGTGATGTGGACACGCAAACAGTCTAAATACCTGTATTATATAGGACAGTAATTTCTTTTACCCATAAAATGTCCAAAAAAATAGTTCTTTTAGAAAACAAAAAAGAAATAATTCCATATGGAAGTTTGCAGTGATTTGTTTATCCATTTCCGGTTGATATCATTAACTGACACCATTTTGAAAAACATTAGAAACCTAGAAATACCGGACAGCTGTTTAGTCCTAGTATAGGACTCCTCAGCAGCGTGCACCCTTGACAGGGACAGAGATCGAACCCAGGACCTTTGTCTTCCATAGCCAGCCAGTTGCCATCGGTTTCTTAGGTCGGAATCCAATGGTCCATATTCCCTGCTTCTGTGGGTTGATGATACAGAGCGTTCTCAACACAAAACCATCAATGAGTTACTGTCTTAACGTCCGACGGAAATAAAAACGGAAATGAAAAACATTAACTTACTTTGTTTTTGAGAAAGTATCTAGCACTGTTCAACAATCTAAACTAGCCCTTATTATAAATAAGGTTAAAAACAAAGTCAATTACAGTAAACATGATAAAGCAGAAAGTGTCACCTTTTTCTCTTTCCATTTTCCTTAATAAACTAATTCCTCTCAGACTGTATTACCCAACATGTTTCGTCATAAACGGCTTGAAGCAACAGGTAAAACGACAGATTCGAACAGAAATAATTTTTTGTTAATTAGCTCACAAAAAACATTTCCTTAGGCTAGAGTTCTAAGTAGATGTTACTCAAAATGTGGATGGAAATAAATTATTGCGGAACTGCAATAAAAAATCTATTTGCCTCACAGTACCAGCCTGCCTAGTAAGATTAATGCCACAAACTTACTATAAAGTCGCTCTACTAACCAGATGACTTCTGAGTATCGAGCTGTAGTGCTACTTTTATGAAATCTAAATAAACAGGGATATTCCTGGAGGTAGATTTCCTGTGAAAAATGAACAAAGGTATTGTCAAATAAATGACTTGTTCAGCAGAAGCATAATTAACTGGATATTTAACAGTCTTTTCACTGCAACTATCGGCTTCCGTGAAAATCTCCGCTGAATTATAAGATTACGATAATGGTTTCGAAAACAATAATTTTTATGTGCTAAATGCATGCACTAAGTCAAAAAAATAAGAGATGAGACGGTTGTGTTTAGTTGTACTTTGCTATAGCAACAACATTAGCAAGTTCGCATTCATTGATAAACAGACAAAAGTTTTTTTTAATCTTCAAGACACAATTTACTTTCAGATGAGATAAAGAAAAGGGCTGGAAAGTTGATGGATGTCTATGGGTCCATGTGAATGTATAGTGACTAATATTAGTTGTAGTACTTCAAATAACTCCAGAGTATTAAATGTCTACGAGGATATTAGTGAGTAGTATTCGGCTTCTACTTGAAAGCTAAGTATTAGAAACCGACTCAATAAATTTCAAATGCATAACTGACTGCCTTCGTTCCGATAAATGAAGAAATAATCTCTTGGTTTTGATCATGATGTTGATACCATAATAACGTTTTCCAATGAATAAGGTATCAATAAAAAACTAACCTGTATTATTTGGTTATAAGGAGACCTGAGAAAAATATTTGTCACATGAAAAGCTGGAAAAATAATTGGAGTGTGTCTAGCTCCTTGAAACGTAGATAATGTATTCCTGGAGAAATGTCCCTAGTTCTTCAGTCATTCACCACTTCGCGTATAGTTCATTTTTTGCTAAAGTATGTCGTACAATGTCACACACTAAAGTTTTCAATTTACTCACTTAACTATTATATACCTGAACAGATTAGTATAGAGTTTAAATGGGATAATGTGTCAGCATATTATGAAATTTAGCTCATGTTCCAGAAGTTTTTAAACACTTCAGTAGGAATAGTTGTACAGTCAATGATTTCTTCTGCTACAGAGACTTTGGTATGACATGAAAAAAATACCAACTGGAATTAACTATTTTATAAGCACGAATTCATAGATGTTTGATTAAGTGCATCAATACAATCAACTAAACAGCCTATGCCTTCCTTCATAGGTGGGATAACGTCCCTCAAACATGCTTTTCTGCTCTGTGTGTTTTAACTCTAAAAAACGTCCTTGTAGCTACTGGATGCGTCCTACTTGACTTCAGAATAACTTCAACTTAAATAAGCATGAAGTAAGACACATTATAGATAAGCTGTCAACCGTATCAGAACTAAAGATAATCGCTAACTGATACAATCGAAATATACTCTCTAAATATATCTAACCATCAAAATATGAACGAGTATCAGTTCAGCGTGTGAGCATTATTTATCTAGGTTGCTGTGTCTACTGCTTGTTCTTGATTTTGCATGAGCTGCTCAAGAATTTCAAGTTAAATAAACATGCGACTTTCAATGATTCACTTTCTCTGACTACATGCTACGCTGAATATCAACCACGATATCACTGTCGTACAAACTGGATTTATTTCTGCTGAAATTTTCATAATAAAGTGACTACGATGAGTACTTTTGTCATTAACAAAAGCATTTTCAAAAGCGTATTCAAAATTCCTGTTACCTTTGCTATGCTTTTCAGGGTGCATATGTTAGGTCCATTTGGAAGAGTAAGTATTCAGTCATACTACTGAATAGGAAAAAAATCGATCGACATTATCTGTTTAACTCCTTAAGGAAATTAAAACTTAAGACTCTTTTCACTTTTTTAAAAACAATGTAACTGAATTTTCTACTACGTCTTTGCAAAGACTTGGTATGAAAGCTTCAAGTGACTTGTTTTTACTTCCTAAAATTTCATTGCGGAAAACAATTACACTTAACTGACAGAAAATAACAAAAATACGAAGAACAACAGCAACTTAGATGCGTTTTTTATATATTCGTCTGTCTAAAATATTTACATATTTAATCCAAGAAAAACACTAGAAAAAGGGAAGAAAGAGACCGTAAAAATACTCAAAGTGAAATTTATGCAAAATAATGATTCACGAAACAAATAATTAGATTGAGCATTTCTCTGATGATGAATTAAATCTGACAGCTTAAAACTACGATGACATAAAAACGATGAGAGAAATTCCAGTTTTGCTTCAACTTTTTTTTTCTTGCCATTTGTTTCCCTTTCTCTGTCGTTTCAGTGTAAAACGAATTGAATTTCCTTAATGAATGTTGATATCTTATGCACAAGGCTAGGTTACACTGAAGTTAACAAACTTGGAATCAAAGAAGTGAACTAATTATCCATTCAGAATAATAATAATAATAATGCTGTAAAATGATTTCTTCAGTAGGCGCATTCCGTTCGTTGAATGGATGAACTGAAAGCCTACAGTTAACTTATGATATTTCTTTTAGATGCAAAACTCTGAGAATACCTAACACTTTATGTGAAAAAGATATCTCTTATGGCTTTTTCAGTGTGAATCATACTATGGCATTCGATGTTAGGAATGTTCTTCGATGAAAATAAAAAATTACTAAAGATTTAAAAATTAGTCTCTGTTGGGTAGATATATATTTCTTGTAGCTGACATATCGAAATGGAATAAGAACGCATGTAACAATCAGTAAGGAAGAATTTTATTTCTATGTAGTTAAAACATCAGGTACATATTTTCAGAAAGTGTGCAACTCGAACTTGATAAGAAATCAGTCCGTTTATATATATACTAGTTTTTGAACGCTCATAACTGCTATCAAAAATTTGATTTTGCACAGGAGAGTATATCTATAATGAAATAGTGGAGAATATTGTAGCTCAGGTAGATGGTTCTGGTTGTATTGTGTTCTCTGAGCAGGGTTGTTTAATCGTGAAGCCTTCATCGTCTTACTAGACGACATCATCAGCACTAATGCTTATGTCCCTTCCGTTCAATGAAGACGCAAACCCTACAGAAAGCACAAAACTTAAATGTTCACGTCTGATGGAACTCGTCGACCTTTGTCTGATAACACACTCCAATTAAACGGCAAGATATTCAAACAGATAAAAGGAACTCCAATGGGATCATCGATATCTGGACTGCCTGCACAAGCAGTGATGCAGAGACTGGAAGCCATCATTCCACCTGCGATCAAACCAAAATTCTGGATTTGCTATGTGGATGACACTTTTGTTATCTTTAAAAAAATGATATAGAAAACACCCACAATTTGATCAACAACATTTTCAGTGATATCATATTCATAATGGAGAAGGAGTCAAACAATCAACTACCATTTCTGGATGTTCTAGTCAATAAAACAAATACAGAGAACCTGGAAACCCAAGTGTACAGGAAGCCAGCACACACTGACCAAGTCCTCAACTATAGTAGTAACAACCCAGCAACCCACAAGATCAGTTGCGTGCAGACTCTATTCAGAAGAGCGAGAAAACACTGCAGCACAACAACACGGAAAAACAGAGAAAATTACTTGATGTCCATCTCAAAGAAGAACGGCTACACACGAAACTTTGTCAGAAGATGCCCATCCCGTACATCATCAACTACAAAGTCATCGACAGAAATCAATAAACGCACCATCCTACCATACATGGAGAATATATCAGAAATCACGACAAGATTACTGAAACCACTTGGAATTGGTGTGGCTCACAAACCAACAAATTCCCTCCAAACACTATTATGCAGAGCAAAGGATATGACAACCAAAGAAGATAAACCGAACATCAATTACAAAATCAACTGCAATCACTGTAGTCAACACGATATTGAACAAAGTGGTCGCCCTTTTCACCTTCGTCTACATGAACACCGATTGGCTATTAAACGCCACGACATTACATCACTCGTTTCAATGCACGTAGATAATTATGGACATGAATTTAATTTCGACAACGTAGAAATTTTGAACAGAGGAAACACAAAGAATGTCACAGAATTCCTAGAAGCTTGGCATTCAGGTCAGTCAGCAATCAACAGATGTATATACATAGGCCCAACCTATCAACCAATAAGAAAGATGACAAACGACAGAAAGGTCAGATGTCAAGGAGAGGGACAGTCAACAAGAAAATCTATACAGTCAATGACACAACAATCAAAGGAAACAACTGCCCACAGATCGTTTCTTCAAGGCTAGCTACTAAATCACTGATGGAGAGATACTGACAGCTTACTTTATACTGAAGTTAGTGCTGATTATATCGGCTAGAAGGACGATGAAAGCTTCACAATTAAACAACCCAGCTCAGAGGACACAATACAACCAAGACATCTGTAATGAAATCTGAAGAAACAAATAGTTTTCATTCTATATATAGGTGAACAAATAACAACACAAATTTTAAAGTGTACAATATGCATTGTATTTGGTTGCACCACGATCCATTAACATGTCTTTTGATGTCTCGTTTAAACGCCTTCATAAATCTTAAGAAACTAGGGGAAACAAATACTTTTATGTATATTTCTCTCCTATAAGCATGTATTATGAAAGAGATAAAGTTAATGGGCCTATAGAACAAACAACAAAACAGAGAAAACAGCCATCAAAGGGATTATCTGTACATTTTAAAAACTATTTGGTTTACTGTAAGTAGTAAAACACCCTATGTGACTCACAATAGCTGACTTTGATGACAACGAATAGCCTGAATAAAAGCATAAAGTCATCTCAACATGAAAAGAATCAAAGATTTACACTCATGCATTGCAATTATTTTAAGACTGATTAAATTTTTATGCTTTTTGCTACAACACTAGCTATCTTTCAGCTTTTAAAACAGGTTATTAGTTGTAAGAATAATAGCTCCTGAGGAATATTAACAAACATGTTTTCATGAGGCAGGAAATTTATTAAACACCAACTGTGTGACACACTCGGTTGCCATCACTTCGTTAATAAGTATTTGGTTAGGTAAATTTCATTTATCCAATTGAGACTACGATAAAACACTTTTAAACTTGTTTATTTCATTAGATGTTTGAGTGAGTCACAGTGAACTACTGATTTCTTTACAGATGATTTCGTAATTAGGTATTTGTTATAATGTATTCGTAATATGAGTAATAGGTTTTTCATGGGTATATTAAGTTATACATGTGCTTTTTCAAGACATTTCTGTCATAAATGTTTGCTTGCTGTGAAATGTAAAATTGAGAGAGGAAACAGCGACTGAATTATAGTTTCAAGTATCATTATTATCAGTCGTGTTGCTTGTATTATACCGTCGTTGATTAGACCGAATTGAGCGGTCTCTATTGACATATAGTATCCTATGTGGATGCTTCGACATAAAAAGAATATTACGGTATTTTTTTAAAATGTTCACAACGCAAACGGAATTTTCCTAATTTGAAATAATATGTCATTACGCAATGACTGTAATTCAAATGTATAGTTTTATCAGACTAATCCTACCTCTGAATTCAAGAAGTTTAAAATGGTTCTAGTATCCGTAAGAATACCATAAGAATAACACTCAATTCTTGATTACGTTTTCCCTGACAACGAGACAAGGAAAATTATAAAAGAAGACATCGATTCGCGTCACAAAAATGTGTTTTACTCATGAAGTCAATGACAGTGGTATACTGACTCAATTTATTATTTGGTATATTTGAACTCACATCATATTAACTCTTGCTTACTAGAGGTGTTGAATATTATCATTGGTAAAAGTTTAGATAAGGTTTTAAATGAGTATATTTCCTTTCAGTTTCGGAAAGCAAATGCTTTGAATTAACAGTATTGCAATTGTATTAATGAAGTTACTTTGAAAACTCATAGCTATTTATTAGAGTATTTCATTGACATATTCTACTATCGATGTTTCTTGTTATTGATAATCAGAAGAAAGAGAGCTAACGTGAATTTTTCAGAGACAGTCAGTTTATTACATATTAGGATTGCATATTTGCTACTTTTTGAGAATAAAACCTGCAGCGATTAAAAACAGTATGGAGGGATCCTAACAAGGAGGTAATTCGCAAAGTATGTAACGACTGACCCAGTTATTCAACTGTAACAATCCTAAATTCACAATCCCAGTGGACCTCTCTATCCTTAATTTTAGAAGGGCGCTTTCAACTTGCCTAAAGATACTTTCCTGTTCATTGAAAAGACTTATAAAGGGTTTCATTTTTAGTGGAAAACATTGAACTAGCTTCTAGATACCTGCAGCTGGAAGGCTGAATAGGAGGGACATAAACCACATAGATTAGGAAATATCTTGGGTTATGGTTTGCAAGTAGAGATTAGTTGCATGGTATGTCTGAATCAAACGAGTCATTTTAATTTTCTTTCAACATTGTCACTGTTTTACATTGTTCTGCTGACGACTGTATTAATTCAAGGTATTCCTACAGATGATAACTTAGCCTAAAGTGTAACTGTACGTGTTCATACTTGGTATTTAATTCTTATGCACGAAGCAGTGGGACTATTTCATCACAAAACCGTCAAAAAAGTACATAACATAGCATGATTTAGCCATAATTTCTTGTTCAAATACATTACAAAGAATATTTCATCATGAATTCAAACATGTAGTTGGGTGGTGCAAACACCGAATTCGCTATTTTCACCTAAGATGCATAGATTTGGTTTAACGTCCCTTCCTAGAGTCAGTGCTCCGGTTCTGTATAGTCTGCAGCATGGAATCGGAAAGGCCGGAAGGTAATACGATTCATCTGGCGAATATTTTTAGATGGAAAGAGTCATAGTGTAGAGTAAAAATATCCAGGGTAAGATTCGTAGACACTGGAATGCCAAAGAAGCATACTGATTTAGCAAATGTGACTTTATTGTGACGTTTATCATTATCGATTTTCGTTTGCAAAAAACTGATATCTGTTGGTACCAAGAACTTATTTTCAACACTATTTCAACCTATCATCGAACATTTTAAAATGAGATGAGCATTAGACGATATTGAAGGAAGCAAAACTAGCGAAAACAAAACATAGTTTCGTTTCAGTTATCGTATGAAGAAAAATATTTCCCGTCCGATTCTAGGTGGAAACAAACGTGTATAGAACTAAAAAATATTCATTTTATCCGGTTCTAAATTTAGTAATACTAACGCAACTATTAATAATACAGTCAACCTACGGTCGAACTTAGTACTACTAGAGTAGGTTTAGTGTAAGCACGGATAGAAAGTGCTTCGATAATTCAAGTGTGTCTACAGGGCACAGTAAAAGGTGTGTTCATATCAATCTCATAACCAGTTTTTAATGTGCTTCACCGTCAATAAGGATGGACGTTTGTCACCTGCACTCGTTAAAGTGTAAGAGATCATTTGTTTCTGGAGCCATTTAGGCACATATTCAATCATTTTTAACTGCATTTTACACACTTGTTCATCACATCGTATTGTGCCTATTAATTTACATGTATGTGTAGACAAACATGCGGAGCGAAGGAGAAACAGTGATATATAGTTAAAAATGATGGAATATGTGCCTAAATGGCTCCAGAAACAAAGGACTTCTAACAGTTTAATGAGTGTAGATGACAAACGTCCATCCTTATCGACAGCAAAGCACATTAGAAACTAGTTATAAGTAGAACACAGCCCTTACTGTACCCTGTAGACATGGTCAGGGACGAACACTTGGAATTGTCCAAGCACTTACTATCCGTAAATTTAATCCCTTTCTATGTATTCAGAAACAATTTGTACTTACACTAAACCTACCTTGGTAGTACTAAGTTCAACTATGTATACTATTGATGGTAGTAATTTGACCTTTTATTATAGGACTATTATTTTTCTGCTCTGGCTGTCGTCCTGTCACTGTTGTCTTTCTTAATTATAATTCCACTAACTGAATTAACCTTTTTAAGTTTGATATAATTTATTCGACAAGTTCATGTTTGTTTAGATTGTTCGAAATACGCAGCGCTAATACATCATATATATTCCTGATAATCTCCGTCTTCTTGTTAAGTTGTTTAAATTTATCAAGAAAACTAATTGTTTAAAATTGTTTTAAATTCAAAACAGAGATCTTAGGGGTCTCAGCTTTTTTAGTTTATCATGTATTGATATTAAGCGAACAACTTTTTCCTTTTCTCGGTTATTATTGATTTATCATAAAACTTTTGATTTTCTATTCACTTATTTCTCCCCTAAAGATAAGACAGCAAGTGAGCAAATAAAACTCAAAATGATTGTGTATATTCCTTCTACACGTAAGAAGTAAACTTTAATTATACTCCACGCAGTTCATCTTCAAGTTAAGATCTTCAAACTGGTTGAAATTTAAGAAATATTATGACTTATGTACGCGTTAAGTTTAATTAAGGCTAAGCGATTTTCTAGCGTAACATTTGTGAACATATCAGTCAATTAGTAGAATATTTTAGGTGTACTTTCCCATCTACATACGCTCTTTGTCAATATATCCTTTCTTCAAGGTCAGTGAAATAGATGCTTTTACACGATTTATTTATACCTTTAGTAATATGTGGCAACACGACTTGCTAGTGAGGTTTGATTTTAGCCATCTGTACATTATACTCTTACTCAATAGGAATGGTTTGCTTTTATACCAAAATTTAGTTTATTTCACAAATGATATGTTGGAATTAAACATTACGTAATTTTTAATTCAACTTTAAGGCAAACAACATATCCCCTTGATTGTGTGTCTTAGAATAAGAAAGATTTGAAATTTTAAAGCTTCAAAGTTAATCGTTTCGAAGAAATTGCTTTCTTTTTCTAATGATTCGAACTAAATGGAAAACTACTAGATATGTTACTATCCGTAAAGGTTTTGAGGATAACAAGGCATAAATGAGAGATTTGCATTGACTATTTACAACCTGCAATAAAAATTACAACTAGTGAATTGGGATTCATTAGCTAACGAGACTTGCAGATATTAGATGAAAAGCTGAAGAAGACAAGGTAAAATCTGTAAAGTGCCTTGTAGTTGTCATTAGATGTTTTCATGATTTAATGCTCAGCTCCACAATTTATAGAATAGTAACACAACCATAAATAAAAAGCATTCTTTTTTCAGGTAAAGTTAGAGATACGAATCTATTTTATTACTTATTCGTATGCGAATTCGGCAAATTTTTTGCTAAAATCCAGAACAGCAAATTTCCTTTGAATGCCCTTACAGGATTTGTCGAATGTCCAATACATACGTTTAACTAGGCGTTCTTTATGTTTTACATTCACATAGTCTGAAATTGCGCTTTTGTAGCCATTATAAGATAAAAGACACCGTGAACGAATAATATTCTTTCCGATAGACCTTTAACAAGTTATACTACTATGTTTGTTATGATACTTGTAATTTACGGTTGCTATACAAGGCCGAACTGCTCAACAACTGTTGGCAGATAGGCTCCTATGCCATCGCATCGATACTCGCAGGTATTCATGATGCTATATTGATCTCGGCGACTGTCAAAGGAATGCAGGACACACGTTTCGTCCTATCCGAGACTCACCAGCCAGACATATCTGCATCGTAGTGAATGATGTTGTTCCCACTGAATTTCGAACCTAATACTCATCACTTCAAACATAAGGGCGTTATCCACTATTCCATGGAGGAACGATAGCCTCTTCTTGTACGACAGGTAGAAGTTATTACTGTTTGTTGACATACTTGTAATCTCCGTTGTTTTATAAGCATATCAATAAACAGTAATAACTACTACCCGTTGTACAAGAAATGGCTATCTTTCCTCTGTGTCATAATGGATAACGCTTTGGAGTTTAAAGCGAATTGTACTGGGTTAGAGCCTCAATAGGAACAATATCACCTATTTAAGTGCAGGTACATCCATCCAATGAGTCCCGAATAGGGGCAGAAAGTGCGAATTGCATTCCTATGCTAGTCACCGATGTCAATTCTACAACGATAAATTGAGTCAAAAATATCCCCATTATCCCACCACACTGAGTATGAATATGTACTAAGACAATGAAAAGTAACCAGTAAACCGTGAAGATGAAAAAAGATAATTCCATGAATAGAATTCCTTTTTCTAAGACGCACTGTACTGAAGCTGTACACTCTTATTCATATCAGTGGGAACAAATAAGGGACTTCGACTATGATCACTGCAATGCTCATGGCTACTGACAAAAACACTAACGAATTACATATTGATTTGTTCGCAATACTACTACAGTAAAGGCAGAAACCGAAACTATCTTTTGAGGCTTGAGTTGGTAGACTGACATCGCTTCCTACTTTTCCCACAGTTGTCTTTTCTTTTACAGAACTTACCAACAAACTGAGTATCGATTCAGTGATAATCAATTAAAAAGTTGCTAAACTTTTCTAAAGACGAAAATTTATTTTAAAAAGTCACTGAATCAATAAATTGCCTCCGAATTCATAATAATGACATCATATGGTTGATTTCCTCTGGCTACAAATGACGTTTGGTGATATCATACAATGAAAACGCTATGAAGCTGTATGTAGTTGAAAATATTTTGTTGTATTGAAGACGAGATAAAACTAACGCAAACAGATCGAATATTTAAAGAGACTTGCGTGAGAACATCTCCTGACTGCATATCGGCCGAAGCGGTCACAGTTACTGATTCCTATTATAAAGCACCATATGAGAAAGAGTGAGAACACTAAAGTGATGGTAAACTTCATACAAAACTCAAAGATAAGAGAAGAAAAAGGGACAACTGAACTTCATAAATAAGAATATTATGTTGAAAGATCTACAAATAGCTACTCATCCATTCATTAGTATATTTGATAGCCAACATTGATATAACGGTATGAAACGAACATTTTCTCATAGAACACAGATGGTGGGGAAATTCTCAAATATTTCGAAAGGTTTCATATAATATTTTCGAATAATGACTGAGAAACATTCACAGCTGTCTAAAATCGGTCAAACAGAAACCAAGACGGGTGTTTATAATGTTTTCCAGTTGAACTAGAAGAGCAGGGAAACTGTTTCAAAAAAATATTGTTAAAGTATTACAGACAAGAAGTTTACAATCTTAATTTGCCGGCCAGAAATGACAATAGTTTTTTCCTTGTTGTATTTGGAAATGACATTTTATATAAATTTCGATTAAAAAGAAAACTGAAACTTATTTTTTGTTGACATTTATATTTATCTTTCCTTGGGTCTAACAATTTAACCTTTCCATTATTATTGTTTGTTAACCACCTTGGGAATTTTTAAAGTAATTATTCCACATCCTGTGTAGATGAGATACTGTCTGACTGCATTGCTGAAAGACCTTATTCTCTAAAACATAGGCTTTTTGATACCTGTTCGGAGAATTCCAGATACATTCTTCTCTCCCTCCTTCTAAAATAACTGCTACCGCAGATGAAATGAAACTTGCATACACAATTAGAAGTTACATGGGAAAGAAGCCTGTCGGCTTTTGATTGTGCCATGCAGCATATTTTTCTTTAGACAGGGATCAATTTGGCTTTGAGATATTTTCTGCTCGATATGGTTTTCAACCCTCTATCTATCTTCCCAGCGACATAGTGACTTTTGGAGTTTTTCCCAATAAAAGCTGAATTCATGCTCACTGCAATTTTTTCAGTTTTGTCTTTAGATTTTTCATGTAAATTTTGATGAATTTCTCTGGATAACAGGTAACAATCATTTAGAAATGATTGGTAGAAGCAGATGAGACTTTGGTCCATTCCGTCTACCCTTTCAGAGAATGAACCTCTGAAGTTTACCATTCTTCCTACTTAACAAAACGGAGTATAAAAACTGAACTTATCGTTTTTGAGTGTTTCACTGTAAACTTGATGTTTTTTTGAGAATCACTGAAGGGTTCTAGTGAATGCTATGCAAGATAAAGGCCACTGTACACAAAAAATACGCCAAAGACATACTTAGAATAAGACGTCATTTCTTTAATTGCGTGTTTGCTCTGTCTTCTCAAGATTCATCATAAAGATATTAGTATGCACTGAGCTCAGTAAACTGCTCCAGCTACTCAATCAATTTTCAAAAGGAGTGTTATGAAAATGAAATCGAATGCGTTGAGTACACAATTATGAATTCCGAATTTAGCGGTTGAAAGGCTTTATGACAATGGGAAATATCATCGCGTTAGTTCGATGCAGGTTGTTGGCTTCTTGGTGGCTGCTACAGACCAACTAACATCTGTCAAAGTGTCTCGTAATGGGGAGTCTACTAGATTTGGGGCCAAAATGAAAAATGATCGATTGAATTTGGTCAGCACTCAGGACTAGACAACATGAAATTGATTGCTCTTCAAGTGAATAGCTAATGAATATCAACAGGCCAGTGGATAGAAATCTTCGTGAAAGGAAACGACAGTAAATTACGCTCTGGACCTATTAGAAATTTTACTGTGACTAACATTTTCAATGAATGGGAACAAATCTTTTAGAGTATGTGCAGCCAGATGTTTAGGTACAGGTTCTAACTTCTCTGTGCGCGAACAAGTGGACTTGTAATAAGGCGAACTATTCGTGAGTGGTATAGGTCCAAGAGAAACATTCTGCGTGTAAGGTATATGAGACCGTCGACTTTCGAACCATGTCATAAAGTTTTCAATCAGTTATTTTTTGAGAACTCTTTGTGCATATTCGTGATTTTCTTTTTCCGTTGAAACAATCTTTTGTTTATCGCAGTTCTTCTGCTTGAAACTTAAGTGGATCGCTTTTAACCAGCTCTATTTTCAAGATGCAACCTTCCTTAATCACCAAAACAACTTATTTGTCCTTGTCTGGTCGCAGTATCAGTACGCTTTCTTCTTGAGGTTTTCTAGTGTCAAACGATGCTCCTTGGACAAGATTTTTGATTTTGAGTTCGATGAATTAGGGTGCTGGTTTGTGATATAGATCAACTTAAACTTAAACCAGCCCTTTTCATTACCATTCACTGCATTCGAATCTGTCATCTAGTAATGCAAATTACTGAATTGAGCTTGCATACTAACCCTGTTGGTTACTCAGTCAGAGACAAGAAACTTTAATCCCAGAGAGAGTGCTTCACTTTCAACTCTATTTACTTTTAAACTTGACAGGATGAGGATATATTTTTGAGGGTTTTCTGTGAAAATGACATACCGTTTCTTCTTTATAAAGGTGTTTGATGGGGTCTTTTAAAAGCTGTAGCATGTCCTACGCTAGAGATCCTAAAACAATCAAGTAATTTCGTCCAACACACGATGTTATAGCCCTCAACCAGTTATTCTAAAGAGCTAGCCTCTGCTATCAAATTGTCAATTAGTATTTTTGTTAGCGCGATATGAGATTTGGTAATACATTGAAGGTTTTGATAGAATGAGGTAGTTCACATAAAATTGATGACTTGATAAGTTGACCAGAACAGCAGCTTAAGCTCAATAATTAGTCATAAAACTCCAGTGAAGTCATTTTTCCAGATGTTCTTTATCGTATTACTATACGATATTTATCGAATAGTAGGTAATTTAGCGAATGTTGATATTCAGCGTGGAAAAGGTTCTTTCAAAATTTTTATACACATATTCCACTTTATGGACGTGAACATAGACGTAACAAGGATCTACAAGCAGTAAACATTCCGCCTTCCAATGCATACTGAGGCATTAAGTAGGGCGACTGAGGGTTTCTGACACGGTTGTGAAAGAGAACTGTACTCACTGGATTTAGCATAAATGAATCTCTATGGCCTTAAAATAGAATTTAGTTAAAAGCACTCAGGCATAAAAAGTTCTTTCCTAATTAGCCTTTACTATAAGTAATCCATTCGTGCTGCCTTACAACTCAAACTAGTAATATCCGAAGAGGTAAAATAACGAAGATAAATCATGACCATCCAATGATGAATAACCTTTGTTGTCATGCCTTTGATGTATAGATACACTGAATGATCACTGAACAGGACTCAATTTTATGTTGTGCATTTCTGGGTGCTGAACGTATTCTTTTCTATCATTTTGCCTAGTGGCCACAAAAGTAATAGTGTCATAGTGTCTGTTGGGGGCAATCTGCAGAGTCTGTGGATTGTACGCAAACATTCACGAACTTCCATCAGTATTTGTCATTCACTAATTCTGATCCATAAAATGTTTTCCTTAAAAAAGCATCATTTCATTGCTAATATTTTGTGTTCCTTAATCGTTTACTACATGACAACGAAACTAAAAGTCGTGACAACATACACTCGTAAAAATCTTTCCGATGACATCTGAAATACAATTTTTGAAGGGGCAGAAATACTACAAATTACAATCATACGTTTATACTGAACGATCACTGGAGAAAAACTAATTTCATGTTGTGTAAACCAGAGTGCTGACTAAATTCTATCAGACGGGGAAAACATTGATAGACTTCAGTCAACACTCTACACTAGAGGAACTACCGTTTTCGACCAAATCCATGAGTGTCGATCAGTTTGCATGCAATTGTGAAGCTGGTTGTATAGGCCATACAAACCACAGTCTTCACAAACGCATCTTCGAGGACTATTCTGCATGAATCTTTAGAGCAGAATGTAATTTACGCGACAGTTCCATCTTACATCATTTGGTCAACTCTGATCAGTTTGTTTCCCCACAATCTTGTTTCAGAGTCCTATAAAAAATTAGACTGAACGGGTTGAAAGGAGTACAGATTCATCACTTGGGTTCAACAGAAGCGTTGGTAATCCAACAAGTAAAGTTTGAGCTCTGTAGACAGAAGAGGTACATCAGTTCTCTTATTTTCCTATAACCTTAATCCTTCCTTGAGTGTCTTTACTGCATTAATATTCATCTTTATCCTACTGATTTATTATCATTGTCTTTTATTTCTACCTGGCAGTTTAGTTTCCGATATCCTAATATTTTGGCTTCAATATACAATCAAAATTCTCATAATACTTTGCTCTAATTATTTTTATTTATAATCAGCATTTCTAAGGTAGTATTCATCAGGGGGTGAAATCAGTTGAAGAACCTTTGAAAACCTGGGACTATTGGACAGCTGTTTCGTATTAGCATTGTTATCTTCCACGTGATTATTTTTGGATCTATTGGTTATCACGTTAAACTACTACATATTTTTCTGATGCAAACTTGACTGCAGTCCTCTTCTAACTCTACAATCGAACCACTGTTTCACCCTAGAACATTCTCTTATGATGGCAAAGTGTTCACCTATTAGCCAATAAAAGACTAATCTGTTTGGTTGTTATTACTATAAATACCATTGCACAGCTGCTAAAACTGATTTATCGAACAAAAAGCTCCCACCCAATCTACTACTTGGCCACTGGTTCAGTTTTGTTTTGACCTATATTTTTTCAACTTTATTTATCTTCCCCTTAAATGAGGCCAGTCTATCCAACTGAAGCAGCTATATAAAGTCTTATTAAAAGAAGTTATAACTGCTCTACCGGTATGTGATATTTACGAGGCAGGGTTTTAGAACGCATATGTTTTTTTGTGAGACAAATATTTGTTGTGGTATCCATGCGGAATAATTGTTTATGTTATAGGACTATAGAAATAATTGCAAATGAAAGCATAAACTTAATACTACAGCTGGAATAATCCATGGATTGTAATCACCTAACTGCAAAATAATTTGAAACATAACTTGACAGTTAGCATAGATATTAGACAATTTATTTCCAATTTTCAACCCGTGTTTCGCTTTCTAGTTGATAAATTTAATGATCCGTTGTATTATAATACAAATGCTTTTTGCTTCATAGGCAAAAAGGTATCATATATACCCCAAAAAATAGTGAACTAATAAATTGCTTATTCATTTACTACGTATCTATCGTCCTCAAATAAAGTAACAAGTTATTTAGTTTTGTCATATATTATAAGACACTGGTGCCAGTAAAGTAATCTTTTTGATAAACATATTCAAAATTATATACTTGGTTACGGCTAACAAAGGAATCCAATAAGTGCGTTTCCTCCTTTCTAGGACTCGTCAGCCGGATGTACTTGCATCACAGTGAGTGGTGTTGTTCCCATCAAGACCAGAACATCGTGCCCATCACTTCAAACTCCAAAGCGTTAGCATTAAGGCATCTGGAGAACGATAACCACCACTTGTGTAGTGGGTAGCAGTTATTCCTTTTTGTTAATATAACCTAGCCTGTTTACTAGTTCACTAGTTACTAGCCGGTCCTGGAATCAGAGAGACGAAATGATGCCGGTTGGTGAAAGCCTTCGAGAAACCAGTCGGCCGATTTGTCTTCTCTCTGCAGATGAAAACGAAAGTAAACATGGCGACATGGAATGTCCGCACCATGTATGAACCTATCAAGGCTGCCCAGATTCCAAAGAGATGAGGAGACATGACATAGAAGTGCTCAGAGTCTGCGAAAGCAGATGGAATGGAAGTAAACTCTCCAAACTGTCAACTGCAGAGTCAATAATCTACTATATTGTCACCCAGACGACAACCACAAGCACATGAAGGGAGTGGCTATCATGATGTCCCCAACAGTATCAAAGGCTCTCATGCAGTGAGAAATGGTTTACTCCAGGATCAGGATAATGGCAACAAGGTTCAAATCAAAAGCCAGGCGGGGGTTACAATGACACAATTATTGCCTCGCTACGCACCTCCAAATAATTCAGGTCAAGAGAAGAAGGAGGAATTCTATAGACGACTGCAATCAGTAGTGGATAAGACAACACTGCTGATGACAACATCAAAATCCATTCTAATATGTGGGGTGACATGAATGCCAAACTGGGAGTGGACAACACAGGAAGAGAACTCATTCATCATGGGTAGAGATGCACTCGGTGAAATGAATGAGAACGGAGAACTGTTCGCAGATTTCTGAGCATTCAACGATTTGGTGATTGGCGGTAGTCTGTAAAAACACATGTTTATTTACAAGGTGACATGGATTTGATTTCACCTGACAACAGATGGATACACTACATTAAAAATCCGATCGACTTCATTTCGTTCTGAAGGAAGTGGAAATTTCTGGCTACTGGACACGCGATCAGGTGAAGAAGGATAGCAGATGTAGATTCACACCACTCACTGTCTAATGCAAGGAACCTACCTACAAAAAAAAGTTGAAAGCCTTCAAAGAAGCTGGTGATTATAGATCACAGTTCAAAATCAACAGCCAGAACAGAAAGTGAAGGACGAAACTGTAAACAACATCATGTCAGTCAGTCATCAGGAGAAAAGTGAGAGACATTAAACAAAATCCCAGAGAAAGCGGGCGTGAAAGAACATCAGCCGATTGGAATAATTGATTCCTTCAAAAGAATGGAGACCTAAGTCTTTGCAACAAAAAGAACTGGCGGCGCAGAATCACACTCCTGTTCACCCAAAGCAAGCTAAATATTAAGCCACTTCATCCTGAGGAGACTACGAACGCTCTGAACTCAACTGGATTACAACCGGAACAGCCTGGCTGGCTTCAGGAAGAACAAATCCCGTGGCGATCAAACCGCACTGCTACACTACTCATGACCATAGAACAGAGCACAGAATGGTATTCAGCTGTCTGCTTCAACATCACCGAACTTGAAAAGGCTTTCGATAGCGTCTACCCTGAAGTAATGTGGCAGCTTCTGCTTCAACGCTATGGTTTCGTTGCTACAAACCTTTGTCAACCTAGTTAATCACCAGCTATATGCTATATGATGTTAGGTGATGTCAAGTGATTCCTAATGGAAAGTTCAGTGATGCCTTCGAAGTGAGGACGGGAGTAAGACAAGGTTGCTGCCTACTATCACCGAACATCTCCACGATTTCGAATGACTGGGCTTGATCATGCAACAGACAGCTGTGGGGAGCGAGAAATTGAGCATAAAATGTTTGATCAGTGAAAAGACCCTAGAAGATTTGGATTTCTTCGACGATGATTTATGTCTAATGTCACACAAACTCGAAAATCTACAGTCGAAAATTAACAAGTTGGAAGAAGGGACGGGCAGCGAAGACGAGACTTCCCTCAGGTAAACGTAGAGAAGACAGAGGTGATGAAGATACCCAATCAACAACAACAGCAACAAGCATTAATCACCAACGGGAGAAATCTAAAGGAAGTTGTCTCTTTCACCCACCAACTAGGCACCATCGTTTCACTTACAGGCAACACGGGCACAGATGAGGTTGTCAAGGTCAGCATCGGAAAGACTGCAAGACAGGCTTTCCTTCATCAATCTGAAATCAGTGTGCAGATTTACTGCACTTCACTCTACTCAGCATAAAGCGTGAACAACACCTGAATTTTCAACACTAATGTCAAGTTAGTGCTTTTATGTGATGGTTGAAATACCTGACGCGATACGAAAAGCATTTCCAACAAACTGAACACATACGCAGACAGGTGCCGCCTACGTTCACTCTATACCGAAGATCAGATGGCCAGAGAAATAAGAAGGTGACACGGAAGCCATTATGTGAGGAAGAAACTAAAGTTTATCGGTAGTAGTAGAGCAAGGTTAAGAAGACTGCAGAGAACAGAGTGAAATGACGACGTGCTACCGAAGCCCTATGTTCCACTAGGAAGCCAAGGGACAAATAATAATAATTTGCTGATATGCCAAGGAGTCCCAGATGGGACGAAAAGCGTGTCCTGGATTACTCAGTTATCTACAACCAAGTAAACTATCATAATTAATATTTAGGCAATGTGAAGACTTCTGCATAGGAGCCCACATGCCAACAGAGGTCAAACAATTCGATCCAGAATTCATTTATCCCCACAAAGCATGTGACATCGCTTCTGAATGCAACGTCGAGGGATGCAGTAGGACCGTTTTTGATGATTTACAGACATCTTATTCCGTTGAACAAATTCATCTATCAGAATAGTAATTCAGCAGTAAACTGTTAATACACTCTATAAAATATTACCTTTCTAAAAAGATCAGAGCAAAGAATGTTAAACCATCTAGAGTGATTAAAACAGACTGATGCAAGGCTTGAGATTCACGAAAACACTAAGCAGTGATAACGTCCAGTACAAAGAAATGTAACTTAAAATATGGCCAAGTATAAAATATTAAGTTCATATTTCCCTATTATTGCTCTTTATCTTACTACTACAAAGAAAATAAGTTGCAAGAATTTTCGCGATTTCTGGGGCTGCAGAAAATGTATTAGAGGAAGGGGGTTGGTTAACTAAACCTTATTGACATTCTTAACAGACTATGTACTACTTCATGAATAACAACATACATACACAGCATACAGTTCAGACGACAAACCGTGTTTACAACCTTCATTGTAGTAAAGTTTCGTAGGCGTTGTCCATATTTACTACAAATAACTTCATTGTTGTTTATAATCGTAGCTAGGATTGAAAAATTTTGTTATATAATACATATATAATCAGGATTATTTTGTATGCATCTAAAAATAACTACTAGTTAATACTTTGAAGGAAATGAAATTATGTTCTTGTCATGATACGACAAGGAAACATCACTTAACTGCTTTAGTTCGCTTAGTTAACATCTGTTGAATAAATCATACTAAAAACATGGGAGCGATAAAACTACTTCCAGTATTGTAAATTCTTGAATAACTAATTGAATAGTTTTGCGGTAACAACAAAAGAATCAGCTTTTCAAAATAAAACCATAAATTTTCTCGATAAACAATGTAATAATTGTTATCCAAGTTATAATCTGCCTCCATTCAATAATGATGCTAATCGTATACACAAATTTCAAGCTATAAATTTACAACTAATTGGCTCTTTATTAAAATTTGAAAGTTAATTGTAGACACGTAGTATGATTGTATATTCATATTACTTCTATCCCAGTAATTTTAATGTAGTTGAGCATATAAGCCCACCGTATTCGTTTTCCAGAAGTTTTCATTTAATAGTTAAATAGAGGGAGAAAAAGCTCTAATATTTCAAAGAGTTTCAACCGTAGTCGTGTGCAGTAGTGTTTCAGATATTCTATAAACAGCATTTAATTCATTTCCTGTGGAGTGATTATAACAAACGAGAATGTATGAAGATATGTTACCATTTCCATTTCCATATAAAATTAGAAATAAGTGGTGCATTGACGAGTTACAAATGAGCAGAACTTGTAATGCACGACTCAATGGACCTTGGATTCTTGGCTGAATGATGATGCACTGGTCAAGATATCTGGCAGTCTAAAGTTCGATCCCACATTAAGTCTTCAATGCGCACTGGGAAGAAACAGCTACGCTAAATACGCTAAATACGCCAAATCTTATGGTATTTTGTAACCACCTAGTTTTTCATCTTTACGCATTACAATGGATTCAAATTTAAAAAACCTTTTCAGTGTTGGTGGTTCATAATGTTATGGCCACTTTTGAAAAGTTCTCAAGATTATGCTTTGTTAAAAGGCATGATATTTTTCGTCGTTAAGTAAAACTATAACAAAAGAATATTTCAAAAGAGTATATGTAATCAAAGAGAAAGTAATGTTTGTAAGCAACTAAAGGTGGAAAATAAGGATAAATGCGAAGAAAGGGTTTTTGGTGATTTCCAAACCAACAAAATGAGAAACAAATTAAACTATGAATCAAAGTTAAAGGTAGTGATGAGCTAAACAAAATTATTTAAACAATCTTTAATTGTCTTAACCGCGCTTCTGTGTTAAAGTTGGGAAATCTACTTAACCGATAATAAAACAGATCCAAAGATTTAGGCTAATAGAAAGAAAGTAGTCATATTTTGTATGCGTATTCAAATTAGCTTTCAGACTACACTCTCAATAACTAGTTTAAATCCTCTAGTTATTAATGCCTGAATTTATCAGCTGTGACACTCAGATATTTCATTACGCTTCACTAAATATATTTATTCCGGCAATTTCAACGATAATATCAGGATTAATTGGCTACTTGGTGCCCATAAGTATGTCACGAAACAAATAAACCTTTGTAACAATGAAGTGCATCACCAGTGTGCGTTCAAAGGTGATCATATACTTAAGTTAATTTCTTTGAATATATTCACTTTGTGTGAAAATATCACATATATATATATCGTGTATGTGGGCATAATAGTGTAACTTGTGGCTTTACCACCGAATTAAATGCAGTGCATACGTTGTTACAAACACTCTATGTTGATAATATGAATAAGTCTTAATATAATTCGAGCGTGTTTAGAACATAGAAAACAACACTGATTTCAATTTTCTAAACACCCTGGAATTTCATTAAAACTTACCTAATATAATGAATAAAGCTGTCTCGGAGTTCAACTTATTTCAGGACATTCGTATCAATTATGGACTGGTTGTTTATAACCTTGTGTTGAGTTATCTGCTAAGACAGTAAAGAAGACCTCAATATCTCAATGAGTAAATAAAGAGACTGGAAAATATGAATGATTAGAAGGATTCTTGATAGACCACACAAGCAAGTTTCATTATCTGAATCATATATATATCGTTTGAAATGTATGAACTGTATGCATTATCTACTCTTATTTTGCATGAAGTTTAGTAGTCACTTATCAACTGAGTTAATTATGTGATCTAAGAACCATCCTCTTCCCATACATTTCCTGAATGAAATCTGATCAAAGCGGAAAGAGCACATATAGTGCAGCCTACTTCATTGTGTAAATATTCTACACGGCTCTCATATGTATATCACGTTAGGTAAGAAGCAGTCTTAAAAATGACTTATTTTGACATAAACACTTAATATAATGGGAAATAATCAAGAACAAATGAACGCGATTTATCGTTTTCATTTGTTATAATTCACATAGAAAGCAGTTGAATGTTTATTTTCCCAAACTGACACTTTTTTGATAGTCGAAGCAAAAACCTATGAAACTGTTACACAAATTACGCTTCCACTCAAATTAAGCTGTCGTAAAATGACAAAATTAATTTCTATTTCACAGTTCACTTGTACTTTCTCTTCTATAAATTACTCTTTATATGCGCATAATATGAAACCATTATTCAGATGTTTACACTAATAAACTCAATAATATTTACACCAACATATCTATCACTTTTAAGTTCATTGTATGTCCTCTGAAACAGTGTTATTTCCTAACAAGTAGCAAAATAAGTGCTGATTCTATGAAATAAATCTTCATTAATTCGTAGAAGGAATAATCAATCGCTTTCATAGAATCTAATTTAGGATCAGTTTTTTTTAATTTTACTCTCATCAATCATTTATGCGTATGATTAAATAAAAATAAAAACAAAATATTGTCCATTTTTTCGGCATAATCCTTAGAAGGTACATTCATGTTTGAGTTTTATCATAATCTGAAATCATGAAAGGTATACTAACTTGTGAATACTATATATTATCTAGCATTACTTTCAAAATTATATCTTAACTTCCCTGAAACCAATTATGGAAGAATATTAGCACCTAATAAAATTGTGGTAGTGATCATGGATATCTGTGAACAAATATGCTGCTACCAATCTATGTACCAGAATAATATTGCGATAATCACTCATGAAAATCTGAAAAAAACGAATCCTTTCGGAGCATTTTTACTAATATACATTATTTTTATGTGAATTTTACCTTTCCTTCAAACCTTTATGACTAATATTGATGATGGATAGTGAATGGTAGTGAAACTCAGGACACTTCTCACTTTCTATTTGCAACTCATTGACTGCATGTACTTTCTTCCCTGTGAACAATTTTATCTATGAATAATGTATCTTCTTAAAAAAGTGCTTGAATAATTAATATTTAAACTTTAGTTATTTCTCCACTTCATTACACACACAAATTTTATATATTCGCAGTACTAAGTACTGCTACCTTATAGACCTCATCACTCTGAAAACATTCATGTCTTCATTGATATTCTGACAGAAAGTTGCTAGCAGTGTAATCCGAGATGGCATGTTACATCCATTTTGTTTGTGACTCATTAGCTGGATGTACCTGGTTCCCAGTTAGACATGCTGTCCCCATTGGTATTCAAAACCAGGTCCGGTCGTTTCAAATATCAGGGCATTATCCACTATGCCATCTAGTCACGATTGTCACTGCTTGTGCAACAGGCATGCTTTATATGCCATTGCTTGTATTACCTTATCATTCACTGGACCAGATTCATCGGTGTTTACTGGTATATTAGCTGCTGTATAGATGCTTGAAAATTGAAAGTATAGGCAATATTTAGGCCTGAGCGCAGGAACCCACATACCGATCAGTTTGGTCCAATCAACGACAGGATAATAAAAGTGACATCCTTTATCTCCTTAGGAAAAAAGGTCCCCTTTTTGTTTCAGTTCTAGTTCACTAACAGTTGACCACATCTGTAAGTAAAAGTGTGTGAATTACTTTTGTCGTTCATAACAGAATGTTTTGTTGTGACTTTTAGAAGTATAATATTTGTAATGGATATTGCTCACAGTTAGTCAAAGTATATCATTTACGACGATGGAGAGTATTTGTAACTCGGAAGGAGGATTTTGATGGCATTGTGCCATCTAGGCATGATGGTTTAACCGTAAGGCATTCATTGTCATTTCAAATAACATCAACACAAACTTCAGGACGAAGTGAGCTATGTGGTTCTCTCGATAAACAGCTTAGTAGTTTATCCTGACGACCTTATGTGTGATTGGTTGTGTCTGTTAAAGTCTTGTCATCATCTCCATATTTATTTCTATTGATTATCCTGCTGATTTAAACTTTAACCCTTCTTTTTGCTTCCCATTAATTTATGCATTGGGCCAATGGCAATATACCTGTTGATTACCGACTGATCCAAATCCCAAGTCTCGAAAAATTATCTGGCATTCTTTTTACTTCCTCCATCCATGATTTCCACATCTTCGCAATCGAATTCATGCTCACAGTTGTCTATATGAGTTGATATGATTGAAGATATGTCACGATGCTTCACCGCTAGTTGGTGTTCATATAGATAAAGAGAAAGAGAGTGACCACTTTGTCCGACAAGATGTATTTACGTTTACCTTCAACATAGCATTCAGGACATGTGAATTGTTGAATATGCATGATGCCGCTAAATAAGTGGTGATGGTCAATAAACAAACAGACTGAAACCATACACTAACAAAGACTGCTCTTTCAGTTTGTTTTACTGAACCCTGGAAGATAAATCCTGTCCTACGAATACGAAAATGGGTTTGCTTTCGTTGAGTAAATTATATATATATATATATATATATATATATATATATATATATATATATATATATATATAAATATATGATTAATCCGTTTTCATATGCCCTAGGAAAAAAACTACATAAATTATTGAGACTAATTTTTTAAAGTACAAATCTGTTAAGTAGGCCATTATGAACATACAGTAACATAAATCAAAAACGGATACTCAAAATGCTCTACCTTAGATGTCAATGCTTACAAATAATGATTTCTGTTTAAACTGTTTCTTATCAATAAGCAGTGAAAAATATTTAAGTTCATACAGTAAACCATCTTTTCGTGCAAATAAGTATACTCCTCTGTAACGTTTTTTATTAAATTATATTAGGAAATGCGTTAGAACATATCTGATACTGCTCATTACAGTTAACCTGCTGTCGTTGAAATATAGTGAATAAAGATGGTTACTGCATTCAGAAATTACCTAAATGTACGAAATTAGAAAAGTATAATTTAAATAAGTTCCTAGAGCGAAAGAGGATCAACAATCATCTCTCATTTGAAGATGTGGCTTTGTAAGCTTAACGTTTGTGATGATTAATCATCTGAGAAAGCATCTCACTAATGAGCACTAATCATCTCACCAGTGCTCCCAGGTTTTAAATAGTTCTTTAACTGATGTCAGTCCGCGATAAATACTAATTCAAAATTAAAATCTCCACTCACCTCAAACATAACTCACATATATAGCCTTACATCAGCATCAAGAACTGACAAAATCAGCGGAATTACTAGAAAGTATGAGAAGCAAACTCAGTGATCCTAAATCACCATATAGAGAAAAATATTTCACCAACAATATTGTTTGGGTATAACACGAATACTATTAAGTAAGACACTAACCTAAACAGTGGTTGAACAGTAATCCTCAAACCGTGTCGTCATTCATGCCTGTTATTTGCTCTAGAGATGGTTGAGATTAGCTAAAAAAAGATGAAGACCACAAAAAATTACTCACTGACTTCAAACAGGTGATTTCTGCCAACCACTCAACATGAAATTTTATTTTCATTTGTTAGCGTCACTATGAGAATTTGTTGAATCCATAAAGGATTTCCTTGGATTCAGTAAAATATTAAATATCAAAAAATAAATGAGCAAGTATTTTACATAATTTACTTAAAGAAACACGCATAATCGTAAATCAAGTCAACAAGCCTTAGCCAAACCATCTAAAATACTAAGTTTTAAGCATAAATTTTAGTTGATATTTTCATCTGCTTTTATGTATGAAACTACTGAATGCTGAAGTGTAAATTTATACAACGTCAAGGCAAAAATGACTAATTTTATTTATCACGTAATAATTGAGGTCATTATCTGGGCGTTATATTTGAAACACATTACATCTTAAGAGGTGGTAAACAGTTTCACACATTTCTTATAGGCGTGCATCAATATCTGATTAGGCTTTCTCTCCACTTATTATTATTACTACTACTACTTAAATACCATTAATCCTGTGAAATGCATAACATGACACGACTAAATGATAGAGGCATCTATAAGTTTACTGTAATTTTATGTTGAGTGATCTGTTCTGTATTAATCAAAGATAAATATATTTACTACAGATGAGTAAAGCTTTTATCATAAATCAATGTTTTTTGACGAATAAGTTTATACACCACTATTGATAAATGCATCAAGAATAATAATAGTTAGTGGGTTTTGTATAAGCTTTCTTAGTATTCTGAAAGCATAATTGAGATTGAAGTCACTATGGGTTGAAAACAAACAGCGCCTACTGAATTTCGTCTTTAGGTTAAACCCACATTTGTAGTAATTTCATCTTCAATACCTTACCTGCTCATATCTCATTTCTTAGTAGCTAAGTAGCTTTAAATAATCTGCTGTTCGCTTCTCTATCAAACTCTTAGAAGGCTATTGGTGAAAAACGAAATTTCAAGCTCCACTTAACATCTAAATCAATGAATAACAATTCCTTTGAGAATGAAAAAATTTCTATTTTTTCAAGTAATTACTTGAAAGTGGAAAATTATTTATTGATTATGTAAGAATGACTCATATCAGCTGAAGTTTACGAGTCAAGTAAATTAGAGTGATTTTATATTCTGAAGGTTAACTCATCAGTATAACACAATAAATCACTCTAGAAATAGAATTTATTCACAGAAATGCCTATTTTTCTTCCTCCAATTTTCCTTAATACAATTGTCATTGCCTAACCTGTAAATATTTATTTATTTTTCTGTGTGTAAACATCATTTTTCTGCTCGAAAATATGTTCAAAAGTTCATATTATATCAAATGTGATAGTCATCTCCTGAGACTTATTGATAGCTAAGGTTAAACAAAAGATGCTGCGGAAAAACTTTACTCACTCAAATTTAATATATATAACTTCATTTTTCATTATCTACTTACATTCACAAATGCCTTGAAAGCATTTGTTTATATTTTTCTCAGTTCTACATCTTAATACTGCAGAATTTCGAAAGAAATAATATTTTAAAAACTATAGCATTGCTGATTATTTCTTAACTTTAATAATAATACAAACGCTGTTATTCTATGTTTATCATGTAGTGTATTATCAGTGTTTCATTTTAACGAATAAGCTACTATTATCGTGAAAAGCCTAATTTGTAATCATGTTAGTTATGAAGTAATTTTACTACTCCCATAAGACCAATAAGTAGATGAAAAAGTATTGACAATGGATAAGGGTTATCGATATGCAGATGTAACATTAAGACTGCAGGTTTGGTGCTACTCGACTCCCAGACAAAATGAAGAATATATTATCGGCAAAACGACATTTTTGAAAACTAAAGGAAGAAAAATATAAAGCTGAAGAGGTTGAAGAACAACTTGCAGAATATCTAAAACCCGTGAAAGGAAACCTTATAATTACAGCTGCAGAGTTCCAAAAATTAGAAATTTCTGGATCCATTACTCATAAACTATGCAGTTTGCTTAATCTGGATAAAACTGGAATACTTCTACATCCCATCCTTGATATGTCAACACTTCCTCACTATTAACATGATAGCTCTCACAAATTATTTACCCATTTCCATGAGAAGTGTGTAATTATACTATTTGTAATACGTTTGGATTCATTGATGCAGAAAGCAGCTTAAATGTTTCCGGTATGATAATGATATTATAAGATGTTAGTTCCCTACTCCCCAATAAACCACACACAGAGACTATGTGTTCTGTATGAGACCATTTAAACATAAATAATGTGGACACTGAGATACCTACTGCTTACTTAAATCATTTACCCTGAATCGTACCTTTATTGTACAGTTCAGATTTAGTGAAGACATGTATTGACAAAAAATGGTAAATACATTAGATTTCTCTTGGACGCATCACCGATCGATTTTCTTATAGTCAGTAATGCGGACGGTAACCTCAGGTCAACTTCAGGTTATGTTGATGTCACCTTCCTCATTTGTGGCAACATACTTAACATGCAAAACATCCTTAGCACTTACACCGCTGTCAGCCACCTATAAAGATTAAAATAATCAAAGTAACAGAATATAAGTTAACTCCTAGATGTTCCGCTGAGGAGAAGGGGCAATCGTACTCTTAAACTGCTGATATACAGAAAATCAAAATGGAGTGGACAGTTGAAGAACTTCTTCAGTTGGTTCAATCAACCAGAAAACCTAATCATATTTGCTTTTTTTTCACGATAACATAAATTCTTTTTTGTAGACTGAGTGGAAAAGGAAGTACATTTCTTGAAATCCATCTTTCTAAAAACTTGGTACCCATTAAGTCTCATTGAAAAAAATATAAAACGAAAGAATATTTTAACAATCATCAGCATTGTTTCGAGGACTATACTGTTCTTGATAGAAGAGAGGCAGTTCTGCTGACAATATTCTGAAAAACCGTCTGGAAAGACTGATTCATAGGACATTTCATGCAACAAACCTCGGAATAACCTATAACAGTCGCCCTTTAATATGGTGTACTTTGGAGGGGGGAGTAATCAAGACTGATAAGTTCAATGTGCGTTTACTAATTCGCCCACAAAGCTAAGTATGTTGGTCTTTCATCTAGGCCTATCGTTTGCCACTTTTGATAATATATTGCAGCATGGCTTAACAAATGGCAAAGAGGATTAATTAACTAGTGTATTTTGTGATATGTGGTCAATACTTAACATTCAACTCTTCGTCCCCAATCGATATTACTTACAAAAATCAAGTAAACCTTCTTAAACGTTTACATGTTCATTCCCTATATATCCCAGAAGCCTTGCCAATTCATAATTTGAACCAAAAGCTATTCATATAAAGCAATTTGTCCAGTCACTTCCGTTACTGTGGTCCTAATGTGGCTGAATAATAAAGCATCCAAATATCTTGAACAGTGATAACTCTGAAGTCAAACTACCTCAGATGCCTCCGATTTCATTTTAAATTAAAATTGTTTCACATTATTATTATTGCTTTCGTTTTGTTTTGCAATTTTTGATCATAGCTCATTTCGCGTAAAATAATTTATAACTGGTTTTATTAGGATACGGCTAACTACTTCACTAGCGTTTTTTCAGTTAATGAATAACGATGGTTTCACTAATACTTTTCATATGTTCCCATTTATTTTTCAAAAATTTTACCGTACTAACAAAATCTATTGTCGACTTTTATAGAGAATCCACTTTCACTACATCTCATTCGAAACAAACACATAATAGTTAAAAAATATAATATATGTATATATCTCTATATACAGGACAGTACAGCTTTGAAAAAGATTCCCTTCATCAAGCTATCCTCCGCAGTTTATTAGGAAATTCGTACGGACACACAAGAAACGAAAAAATAACAGTCACATGAGTACGAATAATAACGACAACACAAGTAGAAAGGGGTTCACAGCCTCCATTGTGTTACCCTATAAGGAAGATACATCAGAAACTTTACGTAGGATCTTCAACAAAGCTGGAATTAGGGTGGCATTTACACCTATAAACTCATTCAGAAATAAGCTTTGTCGGCTGGCTTCAGAATCTTGTCGAGAACCAATTAAGCAAAATAATCTAATCTATTGAATCCCATCTAATGACTGCGAGGTCAAGTATGTAGGTCAAACTAGCCGATCAGGGTCAGTTAGAATAGCAGAAAATAGGTATTTAGCTGAATATAGAAAGATCCGAATAAGACCAATTATCCAGTAAAAAACTCAGCTGTTGTCATGCGCGCACAAACACAGCCACAAAATTGGGTGGGATTAAGCCACTGTGCTTAAGTCCAATATAATTAGGTGGAGAGAGAAATTGATTACTGAATCTTTGTTCATCGGATAGACACGCAACACATGTGATAGTAATGACGTAACACCTATACCAGAGATGTGGAAAATTTTACCACCAGTGAAAACAAATCATCGATGGTGACATAACTATAAAAGTCCTATATCGAAAGTTATGTGATTACGCTAATATCGATTATGAGCAATAATTTATGCTCTAAACGTTATCAAGTAAATAATCCTAAGAACAAGATATTCAGCGAAGAGACTCTTTTCAACGAATTTATTTTCAAGCTGTACAATCGTATATATATGGTATTCAGAAAAAATTATATCCTGTGAGGAAAACTAAACACTATATGGTGATGACAATAATAATAGAGCGGGTGATGACATAGGCATTTATGATTATAATAACAATTGAAGTGCGAATGATAACAAATAGATTATGTAATATATGGAATGGTACACAGAGAGTATATAACTCAGAAGGGGGTGAAAAAATTGTTGGAAATGGTAAATCAATTAAGTATTATGTAATGGCACTAGACAAATTGGACAAGATGAAGTCAATGTTTTCTAAAAGGATTAAGACAATTAAGTGAAACAACACCGGAAACTAGTTGAAGTAAAGGCGATTATAATAGCAATAATAGTGATAAAGGAAGGATACAACGGTTAAATTAACAAAGCGGGAGGGGAAGCTAATGGGAAAATGTTGTGGCCATGATAAAGACAGTGACTGCACATACTTCTTTTGTACACACAGATCAGGTCTTAGTTCATGAATAGCTAAAGCCTCCGCTGTTTTAAGGAGTTGAAAACGAAGAGAACGTGGGAGGTTTGGGCGAATTTGATAAATAATTTCAAAGTCATCGTCTGGATTTGTTGTGTGATGGAAGTCAATCAAATGTTCTAGAATAGAACTTCTAACAGACATTCTTTCACCTTTATAAAACCAAGCAGGAACATGTTCTCGTATACGTGTAGAAGGCAATCTCAGTTTGTTATAAATCAAATGAACAAATCTAATATGTAATTAAATTCTACCGCAGTACTCAAGTTTTACACTTATATTCGTTCTACGATTAAATGGGTCTACTGAATTGCAAATAATTTATTATTCAAGTCCGAAAGCCTTTGGCTCATGAATGTTTTATTTTGAGTTTGAATACTATTTCTGTGCAAAGATATTCACTTGTCTACTGACATATGACAGCAAGAATGGGACGTAGGACTATGGTTTCCTGCCAATTACTTCCAATTATCAATAAAATGCACCGTGATGCTAAGTCTCCCAGCCTGATGACTACGCTACGAAATGATTGACATAATTTAGTCAGCAATGAAGAGCGGAAAACGTAAAATTGGTTCATTTCCATTTGGCAACCAATGTGCATATTTGATCCATTAGTATGCGTAAACTTAACACAATGAGGAGTCAAACCACGTCGTTGTCTCTTTTCCTGTTGATTTTATATACGATGTAGCTTTGTTTGAATAAACATAGAGATAATTGATTGCAGTATATTAAAGCTTTTAATTCGATGCAGAATTAAAACTTAGTTGTCACTTATTAGCTAAAGATTAGTGATCCCTATAACCCAAAACGATTTAGTTACCAAATATCATTGTTAAAACAGTCATTTTCGTTTGATTTCTTCATATTATTCTGCTTCCTTCTTCGGCCATTGATCATAACAGATATAATCCCAAAACTGTATAGACGTTTCGTGTTACAAACGATATCATTTGTACTATGTTTATATTTATGTATACATGTATACATATATACAGTGAAGAATGTGTAGTTAGTTATCATTTGCTACCATGGATTTCAAATGAAATTTGATTTCAGTAGTAGATGTCTCCCAAACACTCATCTTTTCATGTATGAAAGAAGATGAATTCGTAACTTTTGGGGGGTGATTTTCTACCAAAGGTCAATTCCTGTCTCAAAGATTTCCTTAACTAACATTGTTATAAAAGAATATTTTTCACTGCACTACTCAGTGCAGATACTGTGCCTTACATTTCTTTCAGAACATGTGATAAGCCATCTTTGTACAGAATATATTTTGGCACCGGAAAAAACCTTGATGAAATCAAACATAAATGTTGAGGATTCGATTAACCTATGGACTTATAGTTTGAAAATGTTACGACCTCGTCGCACTTTTGTAACCTTGTTATCATTTGATATGTTCTTGTAGTGACTGTTTGATATAACCGAAGCTATATATATGAGTTTGAACAATAACCTTCAGATTCCACTTCTTGATGTTCGCTCTGGTTTCTCGATAAATGAAAAAGTTGGAATACAACAGATTTATTGCAACTTTAAAAGAATATGCAAAATGCAATGGTATATATATATATATGTTTACAGTGACCTTAGCTATTCCCAGGCCTTTTTGGACTTAAATATCCTACAGATTTTAGTCTCTTTAACCAATCTCATACTTGCTTTCTGTCAAAACTTCTTAGCAATACTACTGGTTACAAAAAGCTTTAGAGATTTAGGGCTTCACATGTAAATGATGTCAATCTTATTCCACTCTATTATGGCAACTTACTTTTTGAAGTTCTGTTAATTAATAAAACTTTTACTTAGAAAACGTGAGTTCTCTGTCTTAAGCCCAAAAGTGACAAACAGTTTCCCTATTGTGTGGAATTTACTTCATTAAGAAGGCAAGAAAAGTAATGTTTTTTTCTCGGAACACTCAGATTTCCACCTGAGAAATTTCTTAGGCCTAGATATTTTTTATTCTCCAAGACTAATATTTAGTTGCCACGCGCTTTTTTAAGCAGTTAAACTCTCCTAAATTTTATTGCTAAACATTTTATTTCCCACATGGTAGGCAACAACAGCCGTACTGCAAACACAAAATAAAACTACTTTTCTGTTTATTCTTTAACACAAGCTTGAGAGTGGAATGTTTTTAGAAGCATAAAAATATTCTGTAACTTTTAAGAGAAGTATTGAAAAAATTGAACAAGTTTTTCTAAACGGTCAACTAGCTTATTTCTCTTAAAATGGCTCAACACTTGGCACCAAGATAATTTTGGATTAAACATAGCGTCAGAATTTTATTCATACCAGATGCAAGATGTTTGATTTTAATACCTCAAAGAGGATTTTGAAGTACATTTTAAGAAAGCCGCCTCAGTTCTATTTACAACACCAAGTTTAATCTATCATTACCAATATAATCGTAAGGTACAGTGTTTGATAAAATAACTGTCCGTCTAAAGTATTACCAAACTTAGCCATACTCAAGCTTTACAATCCATGACTGTTTGAAAAACTGGTTTTCCTGGAGACATATTACAGAATTTCTATAGTTTCATGTTGTGCAATTATTGCACTTTGTAACTTTTGATGCTTTGTTCTTCACTGCTGTGGACTATTTCTTTTAAAACTGAAAGGATTTCCGACCTCATTTATTTAGTTCATTCCTTCTTCCCCTGTAATAAAAGGTGTGAATATTGTCTGAAATTGTTTACAGGAATAAAACTAATTTTCTTTTTCACGGTGAATTTTACAAAAAACTAACGGAAGAAATAATTTTCAGAGACTTAGATGACAATTTAGTGTTTAAATTTAAAACTACTTGATTAAAAGTATTACATCTTGATTTCTGAGGTGATGTATATCGGAAGGTGTGGTGAATAGTGCAAAACTGTAGTAGGTTTCCAACATTGGAAGATGTTAGTTGAAGTGAGTAAAGTACACATTTTAGTACTTTTATCCAGTACACTGATACTATATTTCATTTAATGCCTGCTGCACACTTGCTGTGACATCTGAACTACATTCTTATCAAAGTTTTCCACTGTGTTTGAAAACATTTGCTCGAGTCTTCTGTTCAAAGAACTGGAAGCGTTCATAAATCTTGAGCTACCAGAAATGTTCTAGCAAATGTATTTCATAAAGTTCTTCCCTTTGTGCTTTATTTAATTTACCAATCACTTTGTAATGTATCATATACTTCCGCACTTCGTTAATATATTTCCAAAGAGCAAGACAAAAAACACTATGCCAGATGGAACTGGACATATAATTTCTCAGAAATACAAGGAAGTACCATACCTAGGATACCTAAATCGAATGCAGTTATTTTTACTGCTTGGATCAAGTAAAGCCACTAAAATAACACTCGGCTGTCAATTTTTTCTACACCTGTTTAACTAGTTCGCTAGTTACTAGCCAGCCCTAAGCCCAGATAAACGGTGGAGGTTGGGCATACGGCTAGCAACCCTACCCAGCAAAACCAATTCAGTCTCTAAGAAAATTTCAAAGCACAAAGACAATATATAAAATAAAAAAACATTCCTCGCTGCTGACGCGGAGATGAAATGACGCCGGTTGGGATTCAATAATCTACTCCGATATTGTCACCCAGACAACAATCACGAGCACACTGAGTTCTCGAGTGACTATCACAATATCCCCAATAGCATCAAAGGCTCTCATATAGTGGGAACCAATCTTCTCCTGCAGGATCAGAATCACGACAGCAAGATTCAATTCGAAAGTTGGGGGAAGTTGCAATCAAACAATAAATGCCGCGCAACGCACCTACAAATAATGCAGATCGAGTGAAGAGGAAGGAATTCCATAGACAACTGCAATCTGCAATGGACAAGATCCCACTCCATTTGGCGACATCAAAATCCATTCTAATGTATGGGGTGACATGAGTGGGAAACTGGAAGTGGACAACACAGGAAGAAAACCCATCCACAGTGGGTCGAGAACCACTCGGCGAAATTATGAATGAAGAACTGTTTGCAGACTTCTGCGCATGTAACGATTTGGTGATCGGAAGTACTGTGTACAACCACAAAGATATTCACGAGGCGGCTACATGGATTTGATTTCACCAGACGGACACACTAAACCAATAATCAGATCGGCTTCATCTCAATGTGAAGGAGGTGGAGACGCAGCTAGCCTACTGGACACAAGATTAGAACAAATGAAGGTGGCAGATGTAGGTTTACATCACTCACTATATAGTATGAGTAATCTGGCTTCAAAATCAAGTTGGAAGCATTCACAGAAGCTGGGAATGAGAGACTACAGTTCAAGTACAAAACCCAGAACAGAAAGTGAAGGACGAAACTACAAAGAACATCATCACGTCAGTCAGTCATTAGGACAAAATGAGAGACACTAAGCAACATCCCTGAGGAGACCTGCGTGGGAAACCACTGAAACAATGTGGCAGCGACGTGGAAGGAAGCCTGCATAACGCTGATAGGAAGGAAGAAGTAGCAAGACGAGGAATGCATCTCCATGGATACCAGGAAGCTGATAGAGGAAGGACAGGAAGGTGGTGAAGTAGAAGATGAACGAGTGCAGTGCAAGGATGTATAACGAAAAAATGAAATCAGTGCAGACCATAAAACACTGGACAAGGAAGTGAAGAAGAGTGCACGGAAGGACAAAAACACTTCTGCGACATACTAGCAAGTAAAATAGAACAGGCTGCAGGTAGGAGAGACCTGACAAGACTATTTTAAATAACCAGGTTACTATCTGGGAGAAAAAAGATCGACAAAGATTAGACCAATGTGAGATAATGAAGGAGACCTAGTTAGCAAAGTGAGAGAAGTAACAAAGGAGACGATGGACTGACCACTTCAAAAAACTGATGAATTGACCACCACAACCATCACCACCTGCAACTCGTTCACAAATACCACCAGCAGCCCAGCCACAAAATTACCAGTGAATACAAGCCCTCGGAAAAAACAGAATTGAAGTCCACAACGCCATAAAGTTGCTGAAATCCAAGAAAGCAGTACGATTAGATGGAATTCCTCCAGAAGCAATGAAAGCGGACGCAGAGACAGCAGCAGCGGACATCAGCACACCATTATTGCAGAAGATTTGGAAGGTAGGAAGACAGGAAGGAGAGGTACCTGATGATTGGCTGAAAGAAGGGCTAACTTGCCAAACTCCCAAAGAAGAAAGACCTAAATCTTTACAACAACAGAAACTGGTGGAGCGGCTTCATGCTCCTGTCCACTCAAAGCAGGCAAAATATAAAGCCACATCATCCTGGAGAAACTACAATATGCTCTCGATTCAACTGGATTATGACCGGAACACGCTTTTGGGCTGGCTGGATTCAGGAAAAACGAATCACGTGCCCATCAAATTGCAGCGCTTTGCTACCTGCTAAAAATTCCATAATGTACAACACATGTTGTTTGGAATACAGAGGTTATTATAATTTTGACTCACAGTAAACCTTCAGTTTTATGCTCGGAGACGTTTATTGAAGACATATCCGAGAAACATTTAAGAAAAATTGACAGCAACATTTTCCACCCAATTTGTACGGTGTTTATACTTAGGTATTCGGGTTGCTTGCCACAATACAAGAAAACGTCAAGACTCTTAGTATTTCACTGAATTAAGAAAACAAATTTTACATGAATTTGTGTTATGTTTTCTTTCTTTATTTCATGAAAATGTTTCTGATCTATCACCGCTTATCATTTTGCCATTCGTAGGATTTCTATTCTCAGTTTTCATGTAATTTTTTTTATCTCTTAAGTTCATACTTTCTCCGTAACTCAACCATAACAACAAACTGAGACTAAAAGAAGAGGAAAGCCTTATGAAATCACATTATTCATTTTTTGCACTCTGGTCTTTGATTGCAATAACACCTATCAGATAAGAATAGTCAATGGGATTAAACTGTAGCTCTGTGATTGAAAATTTATATCCTTCCATGAGTTTTTCAATGAAACGATGGATGATTTTGTTTTTAAAGTTAGATAGATGGATTTTCATACTCAGTGAATAAGTATTTACGGCTAAACTCATGCGTCAAATTTGTAAATCGGATTAATTTAATCTAAATCAAACCATTTCTACGCTATACAACGATAATGCTGGTTACCTTAATAATAATTTTTGGAAATAATGAACACTACAATAAACTGTACATCATTAGGTGGATTTGTTATGGAGAACTTTAGTAAAGGCTACTCGTGATATGCGTTTCATCTACCTCACTGCTTGATCTTCCACCTCCTTCATACATAAGAGAGCCTGGAACCTTTCAGTAGCACACCGCTTTATTCAGCACGACAGCGTACAGGGAACCTCTCAAATAGCATATCTCAGGTAATCAATTAGTTTATTCCCGATTCTATATGAACCATTAAGTGATGCTCTATAGACCTAAATAATATGAATTTCTTCCTGGTGTTTTAATCTGATTCATTAATTTGCATTCAATGAAACACAACTTTCAGCTCCCCTTTTTCATAAATTTCATCCTTTTACAATTACTAAACATCTTTTTGGTCAATAGCTATTCATTTTATGATTCAAAATGTTCGATTAGTAAAGATTAATCCCTGCTTTTTGAAAAAATTCAACTAATATTCATGAGGAAAATCTCACATTATGTGATATATCACAGCCTTGAAAGAGCACAATGAAGAGTTTGGTAACAATATATAGACATTTGTGGATATCGTAAGTTGTTTCTGAAGCATCATTCATAAGTTTCCACTTCAATGGAATTTTTCATTGTTATCCATTGTATTTCAGATTAGAGAAGGCAGTTAAGAGAAAAAAATAGTTGAAATTTGAGTGAGAATTCAAAAGTTGATGAAATATGTTGAAACTTTCCTCTTCTCAGTTAAATAAATTTTGTTTTTCGATCAACTGAATTCAGTTCGATTAGTTCAAGTATTAGTATATTCTTGTTGAAATGTTAAGGTACTAAGAATGGTAACACTCACAGGCTTTTTCAGCCTTACTACTTGAGTAAATCGAGAAAACTAAGTGTCTGCTGCTTCATTTGAGACGTAATGAGAATCGTTTTGAATAAAACAAGTATGAAAGTTGAAAAGTTACTTGTATTTCAGCTCTTAATGCAGTGACAAAAATCTTAAACACAAATGACTGAAAAGTTGACAGTGATTACAATGTTCAAAATAAATGGTTACACAGATTGCAGTGTCTACAAAAAATAATATAACTAAATGAACCAAATGCACATAGGCTGTTTTAATGCAATTCATCATATATAATCTGATTACTCATTGTTTCCTTATTTTTGAAAAAGATGTACAAACAAAGAGTGACTGATTGATTGAAAAAAATTCCTAGAATTACAATCTGCGTATAATATAGAAATTATTGATTGTTAACTAAAGTTGATACATTCTAATGGATGAAAATTTGATTTGATAGCTTAAAAACTAATAAAAACCCAAATGTAATGACCAGTTTACAGAATATACATTAGAGTGTTTGTTATCTCATTTTACTTCCCCTTTGTTTCATTTCATACTATAATATTTGATGTTATTCGGTAACTTGATGAAAGTGTGACTCTTCTAGGTTTCCACTTCTTGTAAATCATTATTTTCAATCAGATTCTAAGTTTCTTCAAGGCTATTTACCTGGTGATCCTGTAGGCAGTCAATTTCGTAAAACGTTTCAGTACACTGTATTCTGAATATTTAACCTGCTGTTTCTATCAATAGTATTCTGTTAGTTATACAGAAGTATGCTATATGTAAACGTTATTTATTAAGCTTAATGTAGGTAAAAACTTATGTATTAAGTGTGAGCTAACAGTCATTAGTTTTCTCCTCTCGGTATATTGAATTACACAGTTGGGAAGAAGTAAATGAAGTATCAGGCTTATTGATAAAGATCTTTTTATAAAAACCACCTTATTAGTTAAAAAACAAGTTTTCTAACTCATTAAGTGTCTTGTTTACACTACATCCTGTTTAATATAAATGGAAATCATAAGAAGACGACTAGTTAGAACAGTATGATGATTAAATAAGTGAGTTTCGTGCATACACAATAGGAAAAAATGACTAAAAATTATACAGTTTCGTAATAAGTATGTATAGTATAACATCTGAAGCGGAATTAAACGCTCACATTCATAATGGGGTGATCACAGTCTTCAGGTTTAATTTCATGGGTCGACTATTTTGTACTCTTTGATTTAACTGTTAGTTAAGTTTTCCACATATCAAAAACTGTTCAGCTATTCTCATTATATTTGTTGGCTGCTGATAAATAAAACTAAGAGTACAAGGGTCTCTAGTCACCCATATTCATTGAATTGGCTTCTGTTTCATGCAGTAAGAATAACAAAACACCAAAATTGTGGGTGTATGCAAAACTTTTGCGGAAATTCAAACTGAAAAATGGAAAAACGCAAGAATTTGAAGGGTAGCATTCATCACAAAGTGACATTAAATGAAGGGATAACAAAAACCTCGGAGAGCTGGGAAATTGTTTCAGAAGTGCATATTCAGTGTCCCCTCAAGAATCAAGCTTTGAGATATTAGGCCTCAAGGCGATAACGTAACCGCTATACCAAGTGATTGAAGCCTGGTGATTCTTATTGGAAAATTGCTCAACTTGTGGTTTGAAGACACACTGGAATGTATTGCAATTATCTTGACTTGATTAAGAATAATGAATTTGTGCTAAGAAAAGTATCCAGCAAACAATACTGCTGCATTGTGTTAACCACATACTAAGATAATTATGATGGAATTATGCTCTAATTCGGTTCCCAAGTTTAACTCTTATATTAACATTCCAACATTAAATGATCTCACTGTATTTCACTGCATTTTATTCCTCTATCTATGAGATGTGAAACTATATGGAAAAATGTCACATTCTTTTGAGACTAAAATATGTATGTTTTCACTGTGAAATAATTAGTCTACAGTTCTGATAGCTATTCTAATTGATCAGTTGCATTCACAGTAATACGAATTAACTCAGGTGATGACAATTTACTCAGTTAAGCAGTATTAACATGATTAAAAGACTACTTCAATAACATCAACTAAGTTATAGTACTAGACCAATGAGTAAAGTTTCAATGTTGTGAAAGAAGTATAAAGCGAATGGCAAACGAAAGGCAATGTGACGAGATGCACGAAAGTCTAAACCATAGGTAATATTATTTAACAATTCTTAGTGTGGCTTCAGCGATTTCCATATATCAGGTTCTAAGTTTTCTTCATAGCATGGAGGGCTTCGGTTCTCTATGTTAACATAGGATTTAAACTCACATTGATACGCTTAATAATATCGCTAAGGATTCATCTTTAACTCTTCCTCATAAATTTGATTTGGGATTTAGGACTACATCTAAATATACATGATTTTACAACATGGTGACAGTACCAAGTTCAAGTTGTCTGCATCAATGATAAGTTAATGCAATGTGTTTCCGTTTAAACGTTTCTTCTACAGTTTGCATGGCATAAAACCAAGGACTGAGGAACGAATGAAGTGGTACTATTATAACCTTCAACACTACAACTGAATTTTATATCTAACTATAGTTCTTAGGTTTAATTCTAGACTGAAAACAAAGCAGTGAAATTCATTTTCAGTTCACGATTTATTTGATGAAATTTCTGATATAAAAGAATCCTACTGAGTCCACTATGAGGTATTTTTCAACAGCAAAATAGCATAGAAATATAACTGAAGAAATTGGCCACTGTGGTAGAATCTAATTCTATATGTGATTTGTTAAACTAAATTACAGCACACAGTGATACAGGATTATTTAACTGATAAAGTTTTGAGCATACATTATTCCTCACAACCATGTCAGAATGATCATACTACTTTCGATATCTGACGTTTATAGTCTTGTCACCTCATATTATTTGTTTTTAGTGGTAGTAAAACTTTCAATGTCTCCAGTGTATGCGATGCATCATTTCTACTATATATATTGGGTCGGGTGTTGATTTCATGAACAGTGATTCGGTAATCGGTGTCTCTTCCTCCACCTAATCATATTAGACTTAAGTACAGTGGTTTTTATCATACCCTGTTGTGCGTTTGTGTGCTAATGCATGCATTGCGATAGACTTTTTTCTAAATTATTGGTCTTATTGTGGAGTCATCCATTCTACATTTATCTAAATTTGTATTTCCTGCCATTCTAACTAACATCGATCGACCAGCCTGACCTGTGTGCTTGACTTACACAGTAGGTTGGTAGGTTAAATTATTTTCCTAATTAAGTCTACTGGATCTTTAAGCCGATAAAAATTATCTCTGAAGTGGTTTGTTGGTTTAAATACCACCCTAATTCGGGCTTGTTGACAGTCCTACATAACGTTTCTAGTGTTCTTTTCTTTATGGGGTAACATAATGGAGGCCTTGAACGCCTTTCTACTAGTGTTATCGTTATTATCCGTACTCATATTACCGTTATGTTTTCGTTTCTCATGTGTTTAGATCTCTTAAGCGATAAATATTAATTATAAAAGCTTTTTTTTATGTATTTCACTTCCTTGTTTAAGTCCTTGCATTAACTAGTGACTTTTCAGCTCTATTATTTAGACATTTGACTGGTCCTACCTTAACCGACATTGAATGAGATAAAGTGAAGTTTCAATACCTGTTGTTGATTCCATGTAGACGGTAGTATCTAACCACCATCTGTCCTTTGTTTTACTTCGCAGTCCAGCACAGGTGATTCTTCTCGATCATTTTCTTCTTCTGAAGCGAAACGGATTGTGCTTCTCTTTATCTTATACGGCTGATCAAACCGTCGATATGTTGCAGTCTCAACACTTTAAATGTGCTATCTTTCCTATCACCACCATATGTTCGATACAGGATTAAACGTTCGTGAAGCCATGTTTCCTCAACCATCAATAAATATATCTGCTACGACTGAGGATAGTGGTGACCTTATTGTAACTCGTTTTGTTTGTTTTGAAGACTGTGGAGGTCAGGCACAACTAAACGCCTAATATGATTTCACCAACCGATATCTTGGTTCTGTGAGTGGACTTTGAATCAAAGTGTAGTTGGTTTCTGATTGCCTTCAGTTTTATATTGACTGATATCTTTGTATAAAAATTTGTCACATAGAAACTGATCATCTTTTTCAATCTCTTCTACATACATGTCACTGAGTCTTAATTTTAACTCGTAAAAATTAACTAGTCTGGATTTTGAACGGTATCTAGTAGGACATATTATTGGTGCTAAGTACTGCGATAGTTCACATAATGGGGTATTTCTGAAGTTAACTATCGGTCTAATAGGATATCCTGCCTTATGAACCTTAACAGTTTTAGTTTCAGGCAGAAAATAAAGCCATTTAGATTCTCTTGGAAATGGTTGCAGTCAGTGCATCAAATTGATCGTAGATTTCTTAACTCTATTCATGACAGAGCCTATCGTTTTCATCACTTTTTCATATGGTCATGTCTGGATATGTTTACCAGTTTTGTTGAAATAATAACAATTGTCCACATTTATTAGTAATTTACCTTTACCAAATTTGGCAATTACTTACTGTTATTGTCATTTCGTAGATCATTCACATTAGTGTGGGATAAAACCAGTGTACTTAAGCTCAATATAATAAGTTGGAGAGACTGATTAATGAGTTCATTGAATCAACCCCCAACCCAACACATCTACTAGAAATGATGCAAAATCTATACAGGAAAATTTTACTATCACTAAAATCAAGGAATATGTGGTGAGAAGACTATTAAAATCAGATTTTGAAAGCTGTGTGATTACATTGATATTGGTTATGAGCGATAACTTACTCTCCAAGCGTAATGAAACTAATAATATATCACTTTGTGCTGAATATCAAATAAACAAATCTAATATGGACTCATATAAAGTAGTTTTATTAGAAAGATACTCTTCATAGATTTATTCTGTTTTCAAGTTTTACGATCACATTTCAAATGAATAATTGATTTCTACTGTTTTATTATATGTGGAAATATGTTAATTAATGTAAGCTATACAAATGATAATATTTTGTTAGTGTTGCCTTCTCTGAAGAGAACAGCAACATGCTGAAGCTTTCATTTCCTTTCTGAGTAACATCATCACCATGAAGTAAGTGGATACGTGACTGTAGGTAAACCAAGAATGTTTTCTATCTAGTTTTACTTGTCTGCTAAAAAGTTTGCAAATGAAGCTGCCGTTCGACTACACAGATTCGACTAATGTTTTTGTGTTTCTGGGTGATACTTGATACAACTTTATATGTATTCCTTTTTACTAGACATTAGGTGTTTTTTGACTCATAATTAATTCAATTCTAGCAGTCACTGAAAGCGACTACTCTTTTCAATTTTAAAATTATTAATCATTCAGTATACATTTACAGAGTAGTGGAGTATTCAGATACAAAATATGTTGACAAAAATGTATCACTGTCTGCCGAACAACTGACTTCCTTCCTGTTAAATTTTTTAACAAAGTGAGTCTTCCAGTCTTTAATTTTCAACATAATGGTTAACAAAAGCATGAAATATTTCCCACCCGATTTTAATTTCCATCAACTTCTGAAACAGTATACTCTTCAGTTTAGCATGAATGTCAGTTGACGACTTGCACAAGAACAGTCATTTCATGAAAATAAAATTTATTAGTAATTTGCTGTAAAAGCCCAGTTTCCAATGTATAAGAAGAGTGCCGCATCGAAAATGCCAGTCACTACGTTAAGTAATGATTACAATGTGAGAAGCCTAGTTCATCCAATTATTTGCTGCAGTTAAATTCTTTACTTGATCATGATTGTTAACAGTCAGTTGATATTGTTCTTAGAAAATTGCAACACAAACCAAAACGATATTGAAGGAACCAGGCACACAGTATCGACGAGCGTCACGTTTACTGATGATTTCGAATTGCTGACAAAATTTTATCAGGTCTGCTTGGTTGAGTGAAATTATCACTGTTCCCCAGTATGTTTAAAGTTCAGTTTTAGAAAGATATTCATATCATCAATCCTTGATGAGGATTTTAAACCTGTCAGTAGCTTGACAGAATTCGTTTTCTTTTTTCCAAATTTAAGAACTATATTTTATTGTAATGAAAACTAAATCTTAAAATGCTTCTTATTCATACATTCAGCATTCAGAAAAATGATAGTATGAAAGTTGTATTTACTTCCTTTTAACAAATTACTGGTTCAAAACAACAGATTATTGTTAGTACTTTAATCATTAGCAACTGCGTAACGTGTACTTATATCAGGATATTCAAGAGACGTTTTTTTGTCAACAATATGAGCTGCATGCCTTGAGTCAGAGGGGTTTTTTTATCTGAATTTCTTCGCTTCTTTTAAAGATATTTATTCCTGTTTTATAATTTCACAGTTTGTAACATATATTCCAATTGAAATAAGCACAATGAGAATTTGTGGCTCCAAAATGCCTAGGGCTTCCTGCCGATTGCCTCCAGGCAACTAACATCTACTTACGTGTACCTCAATGCTGAGCCTCCTAGCTTGGTTGTTTGATAGATTGGTTGATCGATAGAATTCGGTCTGCACTCAGGACTAGACAACAAGAAACTGGTTGCACCCCGTGACTAATCAAAACATGTAAGTCAGTCCTACAGGAGGTCAATAGCGGCCCGAATAGCTCAGTGGTAAAGTTACTGACTTTAGCATTGGGTGATGTGGGTTCCAATCTCAGGCGTGACATCAGTTCCATCGAGGTCGCTGATACGCCTTGCTGATGGGTGCCAAAAAGCACTAAACCTATGTCCAGGGCTTCCTGCCGTCTGCCTCCAACCAATTAATTTTTTTGGATGCAGAATAGTAAACATTCATCAAAAAAATACATCTAAGTAAAAAAAGTCAGCCTTAAGTTTTTCTATGTGCCACAGCAAAAATAAAAAGGCTGAAATGTATATTCAGTTCGTTGAAAGAGATGATACAGAAAGCACTGATCGGCGAAACCTTTAGTCCTTCTAGTTTCAATTTCATTTCTTCTCTATACTCTCGTAAGTGTTACAAAAAGCCACTTCCATGTGTACTATCTTGAAGACAGTCTACGTCTGTAATTTTAAAAGGCGCAAATTATCTATTAGTAAATGTTTTAGGAAAGTAAATTACAATGATTTCTATAGATTCATTTTTGATATAAAGGACTCTTCAGGTAGAAGTCTTAAATGAACCAATATTTAACTAACCATACTAGATATACTTAAATATTTCAAATGTTTGTAAATAAACACTGATGTTCTACAAGCTTAGGGCTTTATGCTTCGCTGGAGCATCTAAACGTCACAGTCTTTTAGTGTCAAAACAAATTTTATTCATTTTTTTGAGACTTTCTGCAAAGTACTACGATATAAATAGTTCTCCATTTCAACTGTTATGACAATTCACCAGTGTCTGTTAATGTTCTAAGCTCAGAAATATCTACCTCAACAACAAAAGGCTAGAAAGGAGAAATTCTATTAAGATTGACTCCTAGTAGTGGTATTACCTTCTAGGTTTAAGAAACTGATCAAATGCATGGAAGCACATATTTGTTAAGGTTTGAAATCAAACGGGTTCCAACTAATTTCATTTGAGTAGTCCAAGCTTACTACAACTACTAACTTCATTTTTAATGATTGAATGTCAAGACTACCCAATCACTACACAAGGTATATTACTTTATCATATTTGCATACTCACAAAGAAGATATGAGTCTGTAAGTTTTCTTTTATCCTTCTTCATTAGGGAACTATCCCGGGGTGTATTCATATTGAAGTTAAATTGAAATAAATGAATTTATGTAATTCCTTTATATTCTGACCTTAGTTTGACAAAAGTATTAGCCTCCTGCTGTGAGCATCTTAGTTGGTATAGAAAAATGATTCACAATCTTATACGGAAAGAAACACTAATAAACATCAACAATAAAATGGTAAACAAAACAAACCAACCACAGAAAAAATTTAAGAGATGAGGAGACATAAACTTGACAAAAAAGGTAATGAAATCAATTTCAGGTTAAATAATCATGTTCCAGTGATGATTAATTAGCCTTAGGTTAGATGAGCAATCATTTATGTATTGAAGCGGTGAATAAAATTAGAGATCAAATGAGTCAGCGAAGACTTAGTCGAATGTGAATTACCCTTTTAAAGTGTTATTTAAGGAAGATACATTCCTTTAGAGAATAAAAAGGTACAAAGTTTAAAATTCAACAAGTGCTTCACAGACTTTATTGATTTATTACTTTTACTTATCCTAACTCTTCAGAAAGTATATAGTTAATTGACCAAGCATATTATTTGAGACAAGCTAAGGCAAGGAGTATTTCTTCAACTATTTCTCCTCAGCAGGGTCACCAGCGCGCACCGCTGATGAGTTCTGCAATAAGACGAAACGGCTATTCAGTGTCCTTGGGCTTCCAATATTTCTCTAGCCGATGTCTGTTCGTGATAAATGCTTACCTGTTATCTGTTGCAATCTTATTATGAAGCAGTCGTTCCCTTCACTATAATAAAAATTTAGAAAATTTTGTTACCACAATTTTCCCATTCACAATAATGCAGTTGGTGAGGAATTCAACTGTTAAACAAGTTTTTTGCATTTTCTTCGCTTTCCAAACGTATTTCAGGGCATTATTTGAAACGAAATGAAATCAGATTAATAAACGCTCGGCTATTCCCGATCAGACAATTAAGCAAAAGTTACCCGCGTGGTTGCCTTCAGAGTCAAATCTTGAAATGGTGGGGAGTATTTGTGGCTCAGGTGAATGATCTTTCTTGTGCTGCTTTCTGTGAGCTGAACTGTATAGTCGTGGAGCTTTCGTTGTCTTTCAAGATGACATTATCAACACTAACTTTAGTGTAAAGTGAGCTGTCAATATCTCTCCGTGAGTAATTCACTAGCTTGACCTGACTAATTGGTTTGTGGTTGGTTGCTTCCTTCGATTGCTGTGTCACTGAGAGCACAGATTTTCTTATTGCCTGTTCCTCTACATAATCTTTAACCTTTATGTTGTTTATCATTCATCTTACTGGTTAATAGAATGACTTTATGTCTATTCACCTACTGACTGCTAGCTGACCTTAATGCCAAGCTTCTAGGAATTCTCTAATATACTTTGTGTTTCCTCTGTCCAAAATTTCTACATTGTCAAAATCGAATTCATGTCCATAGTTATCCACTGGCATCACAATCAGCAATGAAATGTCGCGATCCTTCATGGCCAGTTGGTGTTCATGTGAACGGAGGCGAAGAGAGCGATCACGTTTTCCAAAGTAGTGTTCATCGCAACTATTACAGATGATTTAATAATAATAATTACTTTATTCCAAACAACATGTATGATGCAGTATAGAATTTTCAGCAGGGATTATTTCAAACCCATTTCCAACCAGTGTGACGTTTTTCCTTCCTTTTGATCTTAGCTTAAATAATGAAAGTTCAATGAAAACATTTTAAAAGCATCCGGGAGAATATGATACGTTCAAAAGTCATTTAAAAGATTAAAACGAACTGAAACGGAAGAATTTGACGAGATATATTTTCCATGGAAACTTTTGTTAGTCCAGGCAGTCAAAGCCTGCTTAGTTATTATATTTTGTAAATTATATTTGGTTTGTCTTCTTTGGTTGTTTTGCGTACTTTGGTCTGCATAGTCTGGTATGTAGGGAATTTATTGGTTTATGAACAACACCAAATGTAAACGGTCTCAGCAATCTTGTCGCGATCTCTGACATATACTTTATATATTGTAGGATGATGCGTTTGCTGGTTCTTGTAGATGTCTTTGTAGTTGATGATGCACACGATAGAAATATTCTTATAAAGTTTTGAGGGTGGTCGTTCTTCTTTAGGATAGATATCAAGAAAGTTTCTTCGTTCCCCTATGAAGTTATGGTAATGCAGTGTGTTCACAATCTCTCTGATAGAGTCTGCAAGCTAATAATTTTGTGAGAAACTTTACTCAGTTCATATATTATTTTGTTGGTGTAACATCAGTAAGATTAAATTGGACTATTCTCTCTTCATCTTTAAAAACTAAGTAACATCACAGCAATGGGTCTTTGGTTCCTATCATATTCAACAGTATTCTAATTTGTCATTTATGATGAATCGATGTAACCGCATAGCCCCTAGGGCTTAACGCAAAATGAAGTCTGTCAATCGAGTTTTGCAGTTGGACAGAAAGGCTATGAGAGGTGACAGTGCTGTATGCTGTATTTCCGTGCCCGATATTGGTAGAAGAATGTTGGCGGGAAGCTCTAGACTCAGATTTTGTGTATCAGTAATTAAATTCTTGTTTCACTCAACAAATCTTGGCTATTTACTCCTCAGTATGGTCCCTCAATACTATGAACATGACTGTTCATTACTGAGTGTTATAATCTTGCTGATATAGAATTATAATAAGAAACTTTTTTGGTTTTTGCAGTAGTAGTAAGAATCCATATCTATAAACTGTGTATGTACAAAAAGACATTTCGCATTCAAGTTGCTTTCCTTACTGTTTTTCCAGTTTCGTACTTATCTAAAGCAGATGATTTCTTTGATAAATTCAGACAGCGAGATGTGATGAAGATTACTCAAAGTGTGTGATATATAAGAGGTACAAAATCTAATAGCACATGAACTTGTCAGGTTATTAGTATGAAAATCCAAAATAAGATAGACCTCAGTGAGAAATCCGTATATCTAGTCAAAAAAAAATAGTTGAAGCCCGAGTAGCTTATTGGAAAAGTGTGTAAATTCAACACTGAGTTATGCATCGTCTAGTTACTGAAGTGATACCGTGTTCTCTGTTGTCACTGGCACAATAGGCAGCGTAAACAGGATTTCAGATGAATTAGAGAAGACACAAGTGATGAAGATACTCAACCAACCCCGATAACACCAACCCCAGGCACCAATCACCATCAAAGAAAGAAATCTAAAGGAAGTTGTCTCATTCACCTACCAACTAGGCAGGGCAGCATCCTTTCAAATTCAGGCGGCAGGGGCACAGGTGAGGTTGTCAAGGCCAGCATCGCAAAGACAGCAAAACAGGCCTCCCTTCATCGATCTGAAATCAGTGTGGAGATATTCTGCACTGCACTGTGCAGCACTCTGCATAAAGCGTGAACAAGATCCTGATTTTCAACACTGAGTCAGTCAAGTAAGTCAGTGTTTCGGTGTGATGGTTTAGAGAGTTGGCGCGCTGCGGAAAGCATTTCCAACAAACTACAGACATTAATGACGTCAATGGCTGCCGCCTACTCTGGATATTGATGACCAGATGACCAAAATAACATCAATAACCAATGGGGAATTCTGGATAGCAACGAACCAACCGAGAACTCATCGCCCAACAAATATGCAGAAGAAAGTGGAGATGGATTTGAGTGGGCATTCACTGAGAAGACTGTTTGGAGATAATACGCACCTGGCCATACGCCGTTCTCCAGTGGAATCCAAAGGGGAAGTGACAAGTTGGGCATCGGTGCCAAGGGTGACATTGAAGAATAAATGAGCTTGCGGGCAGTCATGGATCCGGTTTCAAAAGACTGCAGATAACGGAGTGAGACTGAGACGTGCTACTGAAGCCCTATGTTTCACTAGGAACTTAGTGGTAATGTATAATAATAATGCATATGCATGTTCGCTTTTGTTTATTTTTATCTTCTTTCTTTCGAAAAGTAGGTTGATACTGCTTCATAAAACATCATTTTCCAGCCAGAATTCCTGTTTTCTTGACCCAATGATGTATTATCCTTTGTTGGAGAGGAGCGAACATGCGTCATTCTTACATAAGAATCACAAACATGTTAATAATCATCTAATATGTAGTCCCATATCCTTAATATTCATCGTATTATCCCGACTAAATTGACAAAAGTGTTTTTTATTATGAATTCGCCATCCATGTAATCAGTGTGCATGAATGAATGCTAAATACAATGCTTTTTTGTAGTACATTTAGTGTGTATAGATACTTACTTCAATAGTCATTTGACATTTATGGCCCCAATGTAGTAATTTGTTTGTGGTAATATCATGTTAAAAATTAAATATATTTTTCCTGTCGCTGTTTTAATTTAAACTTAATTATTCATCTGAGCCCTTGTTAAATGAAAACAGTGTTCCACATGTATGATTTAACAAGTAAAATAAAATCCTTGTTAACATACTTATTTGGTGTCTTCAGATTAAGTCATGACAGTGACAGCTTTTGCCATGGATGTTTTAGGTTTAAGTTTTTGTATATTTTTCTCAAAAGGAGGAATCAAATAATGAATAATAATATACTAGTAGATTGCATAGAATGTCATGACTTTTGTGACTCAAATCATATGAAAGGCAGGTCATTTCAAAGTCATTAAGTATTTGTAACAATACATAAGGCTTCCGACTGAGAATTAGGAATAAAATTGTTCTTACCAGAATTGGTTTAGAAACAGATCTATGCATAAAATGGTTTGAAAAAGTTTTAGATTCTATGAGCAACGGTCAGATTTCTATTATTTCACTATAGTTCACTGAAATTCTATTTGAGAATCGTATGCACATATGATCATAGAACAATCAGTTCTATATTTTATTTATATTTTCCTTAAAGTTTCCTATTCTAAGAACGACTATTTCAAATGATTTACATGATTGTATTTAGATTTTACATAAAAATACAGCTAATAAAAATAAACTTTCGGGGACCTATTTTAAATGAGATCTTCATGGTTGAAAAAAGATAAAAAAACAAACAGCACAGCAGAATTTATGGACAAGCTGTGATAATTGTTAAAAGTCTAAATCTAACCGGTTAAATACTATCAGTGGAGCCATATTTTCAGTTTTCAACTTTCATCCAGCTAACTGATCTCAGTACGACTTCCACAAAACCCTTGACACACACATTACATTACCGTGTATACTCTAGCAAGGAAAGTTTACATCTTGGCCGAAATACCCAAATCATATGGTACTAGAATTCGGTATTTATTGCTGTTGCATATATTACAGAATATAATGCAAAGAAATTCAATTATTATTAGTGGTGCATTTATACATATGATAGAAAAAATATTTTAGAATATGGAGTAGGCTTTCCCTATCCTCAAATTAAACTTACTTAGAAATTATGGTGAATATTTGTAGCTCAGAGTGTGAATGCTCAGATTAATTTGCTCTCTGAGCCAGAATTTTATTCTAAAAAGAGCACCGGGATACAGTATTATTTACTAGGTGATGTTTCCAGCATAAATTGTTCCGCATAGTCATATCAAAGTAATCGAACAAATTTTGCCATGTGATCTCTACTATGGTTCTTTCAAACCATATTTTTTGCTTTTAGTGATAGATAAAGTTCCCTACATTTCTATTAAAGGCATTGTGTCATTCCTCCTAGTGAGAATACGGTATGACAAAAATGTAAACCCCAGGAGTCGAAAGTTGACCTACTATTCTGAGGTTGTTATGAGCGAAAACTGTCTTCGAAATATCTTACGAATAATACATCATCACCGTGTTCTGTATCCAAAAGGGAGCCTAATAATTATATTGGTCACATATGAACACTTGCGTAGTTTCATACTTGTAACGAGAAAACTTATATATTCTCTACTCAAAGACTAATTAATAAACTCAAATAAGGTTTACAAATCATTGTTTTAAAGTGAACTGCCAAAGTTTTTATACATCTCCGACTACGCACTTCAATGTCCAGACAAAAATCCAACAACTGAAATGTAAGCTGATGAAAACAATAAGCAGCAATCCACTTCCCAGTGAGGACAACATTACTTACCGTGATGCAGACTCATTCAGCTGAATAATACTAAATAGGACGAAATTCGCGTCTTTGATTTCACTGCTAGGTAACAAGTAGACTTTAAAAGCCAAGATTTTGAATTTTAATAGAAACACAACAAATCAATATCTGCTGTTTCAAGACATAAAAAAACACTTAAACCGAAATAATCAGCCAATCAGTTGGAGAAAAATGTCTCACTGAAATAAAATACTACAAATAAAACATGCCTAACTGTCTATCAAATAAACTGGATAGTCAATCTTTTCGATAGCCTTATGCACAACTTAAACAAAGATAGTTGAAAAATAATCAAACAGCAAGGTTGTAGTAGGACATCAAAACCCTCAATATCTCACAACGAGCATGAAACAGCTCAAAGTTTCCATAGATAAGATGACAGCTAAACAGGTTGGAGCGAACTGCGCATCAGGACTAAAGACGAATGTAAGATGAGACGAAATTCTACAAAAATAAAGATATCATCCTCAAGCAATCTATGAAATGATAATAGCATAACGAACGCTGAATCGGACTAAAGCAATTAAATAATAATTATAGACAAATCAGATTATTTCAAGGAAATTACGAAATTATCTAAACAGGATTACATGAAAACACTAAGAAAATAGTAGACTCTGTCGTGGATAAGATCATAAAATATATAGCCAGTCAGATACACTGAATAAAGTTATCTGAAAGATTCCAAATGATTTTACTTTATGTTCGGTTTACGGTAACTTCAGATTTCGTATAACAAGTTATCATGTTAGAACCACAGCTGACTTTAGAAATATTTCGACATATACTGCTCTGTTAGAAACCGTTCAAACACCAAACTGATAAATTCTTAGGAAATGAAATTAGGACTCAATGATCTGCATACACACGATGGAGAAAAGTGAATAATTTCTATATAACAGGCTTTCATACTGAGATATCAAACCAAAAAGCATTGAACAGTCAAATATAAGCTGAATCACTTACTGAGAAATTACCTACAAAACTGATGTATCGACCGATGGGATGGTTTAAAGTGTACAGTTGTGTCTGACTGTTAGTCTTCAAGATTATATATATATATATATATATATATATATATATAAATATATATATATATACATATATATAGATAGATTAGATAGATAGATAGATAGATAGATAGATAGATAGATAGATAGATAGATAGATAGATAGATAGATAGATAAACAACAGTATTATTAGTACCACCAACATTCTTAATATCAGAAGGCATATTTATGGATAGTTGGGAATTCACAGCTTTCAGAACACTTAACTACTAGGTGAAAGCATGCGGATAACACATGAGCTCTGTTAAAATGGGAACATAATAATAAATTCTTCACTGATAAACTTTGCAAACAAGTGCAAAATAGTTCACTTTCGAGTTCAGAAGTGAATAAACTGAATCAAATTTATTAGGTTATTAGAACAAAGAAAGAGTATTGCATGGATTACACAAGGTTTATCTCATTTTGATGATGTTGGGGACATCATGATAGCCACCCGAGAACTCAGTATGCCCGTGATTGTTTTCTGGGTGACAATATAGGAGTAGATTATCGACTCTCCAGTCGACAGTTTGGAAAGCCCACTTCCGATGCATCTACTTTCTTTTCTTTGTGCTTTGAATTGTTTCAGCGATTGAATTGGTTTTGCGGTGTAGGATTACCAGCCCTATGCCCAAACTTCCTTGTCTATAGGGGTTAGCAGCGGCTAGTGACTAGTAAACCAACTAACGTGGCTAAGATTTATTAACTTTGTTGTTCTATAAACATTTAGCTGATAACTTTCTGTTGACGTATCGCTGCTGAGAGAATGATTTCCTTGTTGCAAATATAAATATAGTCGTACAGCTTCCAACAATTATCTATTTGACGACTTACTTTACTGATAGGGTGGAAAACTTTAAAATTACATGGAAGTGAAGAACAATAATTCTACAAACAAATAAGCCAACTGTATTAGTGATATTGCTTGTATGATACCGTCGTTGATTGGACCGAATCGGTCAGTCTCTGTTGGCATATTGCCTCCTGTGGGGATGCCTCGATATTGTCTGTGTTTTAATTGTGTATAGTAATGATGGATCGTGGCTAGCAGTGGGATCCAGGATGCGCCTTTCGTCCTATTTGGGACTCGTCAGCTGGATGTACTTGCCTCCCAGTGAGTGATGTTTTCCCTACCGAGACATCCATCTGACGAGTGGTAAATAGGATGAAATGCGCATCCTCAATTCCACTGCTAGCCACTGCTCATCATTACTATAATTAAGCCGACTTCTTATTAGGACTGAAGTCAACTGAATGTCTGAAGTAAGCAAGAGAATGCTAGCTTAATACTTTAGAAGGAATTGGAATATAACTTGAATTACCAGTTACAGCTTGCTATCGTATTTAAAAGTAAAGTCAGAGACCCTCATTGAGGAGAGTTTATACTAAGGAGAGTGTATTTCATGTTTTTGCCCTGTTCTTTGTTATGAGACATTTCGCGAGAACAACTTTTAGTTCTCCGTCCACCTAGCGATTAAAGATTGCTTTCGTGTAATGTTTGGTACATTTCTGCCTTGCATCACTGGAGATGTGCTCAGACAAAACAAGCAAAGTTTCTTATGTCAAACATTTTAATGTAAAAACCTCAACTGGGGTATATCAAAGTAATGATTTACTCTTCACTAACTGATCAATTTGATATTTTTAATGTTGAAGTTGGTTTGACATCAGAAATGCACATTTGGTATGTCTCACAAGTTCTCATTTCAGTTATGTTTTATTTCTGACTGACACTAGTAAAAGTTTTAATAGAAATCGCTTTCTTTTCAAATGCTTACTATCCATCTTAGTTCATAATACGCTCAGTAGAATAACAATCTTTCTTAAGTAGTTTTCTTTAATAGAAAAATATTCTCTTACTTTATTAAAACGCTTCTCAAATGGGTTAAGGAAAACAGACGATATAAATTATGTGTTCAGGACATATACAAGTTGATCACTGAAACTGAATTGTTTTTGCAATCTCATTTATTGCATGGTTTTCACAAGCGTTTTTAAATCTAAACACTTTAATTAAATAGGTGAAATATATTTATTTCCTAAACCAGTGTTTTGTGCAAATCTGATGTCACTTAAACCCTAATCATGATTTTTGAGACTGTTAGCCAGTAAGGCATTTCCTATGATACTTAACCAGGTTATTAAACCGGATATGCAATTATAATTAGTTAGGTAACCTGACATAGGTGGGTGGCAATGAAATCAAAAGATTCAGGAAATTTAAACTAAGGGTATAACAATACATAACCTCAAAATCAAAGAAAAAAACTGCATAATCGGGAGGCGCTAAACTTCTCAAAAATATCCATTAAATTCATTTCCTATTAAAAATAGTTTTTAAGCCATACGTTTTCTTTGATTTGAGACCACTCATTATTATGGGCAAAACTTGGATACAGTAGGATACATTCACAATAACCTCAGTAGTTGTAGAGACAATTAGGTGTCTCCACGACCTTAAACATAGAATATGCCTCCGTAATACTTTTATGCCGTTTACATCATTTTGAATGATAAAAGTTTTAAATAGGTGGACTATAAGTAAAATGAGACACTAAGAAAGAATTTATAATCTGAAAGATGTTCAAGTAATATGTTTTAAGAGAAAGGTATGGTTATCATCCGTGTGTTTATGAAGCATAAATTGTTTCCAATCACCTCAGGACAGTGATATATTAAAGTGCAACGCTACGCATCACCATAGAACAGAGTATAGAATGGCAGTCAACTCCACTCTACCTTAACTTCATGGACTTTGAAAAGGCCTTCGACAGCGTCGACCGAGAAGTAATTTGACAGTTGCTTCCACACTAGGGAGTGCCACAAATATTTATCAGTCTCACTCAACAGCTATATGCTATATGATGACGCCATATGCCAAGTTAATCACAATGGAAAGCTCAGCGACGCCTTTGAAGTGAAGACAAGTAAAACAAGGCTGCCTGCTATCACTCATGATCTTCCTGATTGTGGTCGACTGGATCACGCAACAAACAGTGAGGAGCAAGGAGATGGAAACACGCAGTTTGACAGTTGAAAAAAGCCTAGAAGATTTGGATTTCACCGATGACTTGTGTCAAATGTCGCAAAAACTTGAAGATCAACAGGCGAAATCCAACAAGTCGACAGAAGAGGCAGGGCAGCAAAGAGGGACTTCAATTGAATGTAGAGAAGACAGAGGTGATGAAGATACCCAATCAGCAACAAATACAACAACCACCAATCACCATCGATGGAAGAAACTTAAAGGAAGTAGTGTCTTTCGCCTAGGCAGCACCGTTTCAACTAGAGGCGGCGCAGACGCGGACGCTAAATTCAGGATCGGAAAAGCAGTACAGGCTTTCACTAATCTGAAACCAGTGTAGAGATCTACCGCACTGCACTCAGTATACAGCGTGAACAAGAATCAGATTTTCAACACCAATGTCAAATCAGTGCTTCCATGTGATTGTTTAGAGACTCGGCGTGTCACGAAAGGCATTTGTAACAAACTGCAGATATTCATCAACAGCTGCCCCCGCTGGCCCGTTACTGAAGCTCAAATGGCCAGAAAGAATAAGCAACAAGGAACTCTGGCTGTCAACAAACGAACCAAGAACCTATCACTCAACAAATATGCAGAATAATGTGGAGATGGATTGGGTATACACTGAGATGGCCGACTGGTGACATCACGCGCCAGGCGAGGCCGTCGAGTGGAATCCAAGGGGGAAATGATGAGTTGGGCGTCCCAGCTGAAAGTGACTTAGAGGAGATGGTGTGAGGAAGAAATGAAAGTTTGTGGGCAGTTGTGGTGCCAGGTTCAAATGACTGCAGAAAAGAGAGTACAATGGAGGCGTGGTACTGAAGGCCTCTGTTCCACTAGGAACCCATGAAACTAATAATGATAATAAAATTCTAACCTGTTCTACGACTTCCTAGATAGCCATGCATTTGCTTTTTGATTCTGATAGCCATTTGTTTGTACATTCCAAAATGGGTTTCTGATGGCCTTGTGATAATTTTTTACCTATCAACAAACATATTACTGCCGTTTTGTTTCATTAGCAATTTTTGTCTCAACCTTGTGTTGACCTGTTATCCACAGATGATTAAATAGCTGCTTTTTGAATTCTGTAAACATAAAGCCTGTTTATTATATCTGGGTCTTCTGAGTTATCTTAACGCATGTTTCATCTACCTATTAAGTGCCGCCAACTGCACTTACAGCTCAAAAAGTAAAACTATGCGAGGTTAAGAGTAATTCTTACATTCCATAGATTATTCTACGCTATATTAATGATGGATCGTGGCTAGTATTGGAATCAAGGATGAGAGTTTCGTTCTACTTGGGACTCGCCTGCTGGATGTACCTGCTCCCTAGTAAGTGTGGTTGTTCCCACTGGGATTCAGACTTGGGAGCGATCTATACAAACATCAGAGCGTTACCCACTACACCACCAAGCCACGATAGCCACTTCTTGTGCGACGGGTATAGTTTTAGTATAATTGATTTTTTATATCATGCCATCGTTGATTGGACCGAATTGATCTGTCTCTATTATTATATGGGCTCCTGTACGGATGCTTCGATATTACCTGTGTTCTAATTATATTATTGCTGGATCGGGGCTAGCAGTGGAATCCAGAATGCTAGGGGTAGGTACATCCAGCTGACGAGTCCTCAATAGGACGAAATGCGCATCCTGGATTCGACTGCTAACCACGATCCATCATTAATATAACTAGAATACAGGTAATATCGAGGCATCCGTACAGCAGCCCATGTACCAATAGAGACCACGCAACGACGGTATGATATAAAAGCTTTTATACTATATTGCGCTGGTTGAGAAATGTTTAGAGAAGTCGCCTACCTCTTTCTATCATAGTTGATTATCTCGCCTTTTTTGCTTTTACCTTGTCTCATTTCCTAGGCACTAGGATGATGCAATAAAATCTGCAATCTAAGTCGCCTTTTATGCATAATGATAAGTTATTCATTCACTTTGTGTTTCCAGTCCATGTTATTAGTTGTCTAAATGCTTCCTTATTGCTCAGTTTATGAATGTAGGTCACAAAGTAGGAGGATAAGAATGTCTGAAGTAGTATTCTCACAGGTTAATCTACAGCAAGACCAGAAATGTAAACACATTTAAAGTCAGAGGTAGTGAGATTTTCAATTTTTTTTAAGTGAAGGCTTAACAGTGAAGACTATTCTACTTATATCTTTTTGACAACTGTAAACTAGACTACTGCATTTAATAATTTTAAATTGTTTTCAACCATTTTATTTTTCTTCAAATCTTAAAATGTATCTTAAGATTTTATTACTAATTGACTTCATCTTGCTCTCAATTTCATACATCTGTTGAAACTATTTAGTTCAGTATTAATTAACATTAAGTTTTGTACAGCACCATGATAATAATGCATTAATCAGGGCCTCACCTTAGTTATGACCTAATCATATATTGAAACAATATTCAATATGTCAGTAGAGTGATATGATAAACGAGAATAGAAACATCACTGAGTCATTTAAGTGCAAATACGTTTTTACAAAATTAATAAAGACGTCAATTTATTGTAGAAACTTGTAATGCCCTGAAGCGTTTGTATTACACTGTATTATCTTGGCAATTAGTTTATATTTAAAGGAGAAGAATGAAACTGTTATATCTCTCTATGGATTATATACAGTAATCAGATATACATTTTGACACAAACTATAACTCGTACGCAATAATTCATTCTAAAATTATGAAGGATAATTACTTTTTTTCTCGAATCTATTCAGTGATTAGTAAGTTCATTGTTGTAGTCGATTAAATTACTTAGATTATCATTCTAAAAATATTCGAGAAGGAATTCAGTCCATTAACAGCATATACTTTGCTTGAATTAATAGATACGAGGGAAGAAATCTAGAGAGGACAAAGATTTTTTTCAAATTTGATAACAGTTTTTCAGAATTCATCTTAAATTTTAATTATATCATTGGGATTTTACACCACTAAAGTTGTTAACGTTGAAATTAGAAAATGAAGACTTATTAGTAAAATTGGTTTCGTGAAAGAACTGGTGTCACTCTATTTTTGAATGTAGTATATTTACCGAAATAGAAATTATTTACTGATGGAATGACTCGGTTAATCGAATTTTCAAACGTGCCCATTTTAAATGCGTCTTTTAGACAGACAATTCATTCATACCTGGAAGATCTACTGAGTTATGATGAAATTCTAAATGTAACTTGTTCCGATATCTTCAACACAGTGAACAAAATCTTGAAGACATCACAGTAAGTTTTAAAAAATTTAAGGCGTAAGCTTTGAAGTTCACAGATAACTTTTAAGAAATTGTAAAGAAATAAAATCTCAAAATATAACATGCACAAATAGATAAGAAACTATTTAGTACATATATCCGATGCAAATTAGATAGCCAATTATATACTCATAATAATCTGCTCATTTTATCCTTAGAAGCAAGTGCTTACAGTAGATGGATAATTTCTTTAGTAAACGTGAACCAATTGTTTGAACATAACTCTAATAAAACCCTTTAGTGAAAAAATCACGCTTCAAATTTCTTTTCCACTGATGGAAAATTTAATTTCAGTGTTTCACATCTAATCTACGTATATATGTCATCACACCTTTCTTAGACGTATACGTACACTCTTAAAGATAAATATGTGGTTCTATTTGAATGCTATTCAAATACTCATTTATTAACGTGTCACTTGAAGAGAAGATAGATGTTATGTGCAGTCGTGTTAAGAGACCACTCTCTTCACCTTCAATACTAAGATACTTGTGATGATCATGTATAAAAAATTAGCAATTTTAATTTGATAGTCCGTACTATATGTAAACAAAACGTGTGGTTAATTAAAGACGCCTTGATTCAATGTTTCTTTACACAGTTTCAGATGTTAAAACAAACCAAAAGATGAGGTAAGATAGACAAAACTGTATTCTTGATATATAGACAACACTTTCACCATATGGTCACCTACAGTTGCCTCTGCTTATCTATCTGTACCTGAAATATACTGACGTCTGAAGAATAAATAATTTTCTTACCAAGAAAAATTTTAAATCACTTCCGAAGAATATGTTAACTACTGGTTCGATTTTTTCTAAAGATGACGAAGATAGACATTTTTCAAACAAAGTGTAATGTGAATTTAAACACTGTTTAAACAAGATTACTAAACAGAGTGACAGTTCACTGCAACTCATCACTTCTATGTTTACGGAGGGAACTCGTGATTCACTTTGCCTCTTTATTACTTCCTTTCTGTGATTTTTCAATTCCATATTTTGTTATACATCATACTTCTGATGAACACACGTTATATTCCAAAGAAGTTGATTTTATTAAAAAAATTATGATAATTTGCTAAACATCAGTACAGTTTTATTGTGAAATGTAACATTTTTCAGTGTCCTATTATTTTTTACTTATTATTTATCAATCTGTAACATGAGCGTTACAGAACACTATTTTTCTACACACCACATATCTAGTTACTCCGAATTCTGCTTTTTACTTTCTAAGCACTATCTCAGAAATGAAATTTCTATGTGTTTAATGACCAGTTTTGCTAAATTACTTCTGATCAGTATAGCAGTACATAGATTCATTTAGATTCTTTTTAGATTCTTTTATGTCGTCCAATCTTTTGTGCTTTAATCTAAAATGGATAATTTTAATTTCCAACTAAATGGCCTAATAGAGTAGTGTGTTCACCTCAAAACCTGTGTGTCCTGGTTTCGGTGCAAGTCAAGGTCATGGGTGTGTACTGCTGAGAAGTTTACTTTTAGGATGAAACAACAGTTCAGAGACCTCAGTTTTTCAATGATTACCCTAATGATGTTGGTTGCTGTACTTACTTGAAATGGTTAAGCCCCCTGAAAAATTCAAGTGAAATAAAGTGAATGTTAAGAGAGTGCATTATTTTTAATTATATTTAAACCTGTCAAATAAGGTAATTCGATCGTGTTAAAAGACTGAACTTTTAATAAACCTCCTTTCGTCCTTCTATAACCAGGACATAATATACTCTCATATGTATGTTCTCTACCGCACCACCACCACCACCAACAACAACAACAACAAACTCCAATCACCGCCAACGGGAGAAACTTAAAGGAAGTAACCTCCTTCACTTATCTAGGAAGCACTGTTTCAACTACAGGCGGGACGGACGAGGATGTCAAAGTCAGAATCGGAAAAGCAAGACAGGCGTTCATTAGCCTGAAACCAGTGTGGAGATCTTCTGCAGTCAGCATGTAGAACAACATCCGGATTTTCAACACCAACGTCAAGTCAGTGCTTCTATATGGTTCAGAGACTTGGCGTGTCACGAAAGGGATTTCCAATAAACTACAGACATTCATCAATAACTGCTTACGCTCGCTACTGGAGATCAGATGGCCAGAATAATAAGAATAAGCAACAAGGAACTTTGGGAACGAACCAACCAAGAACCTATCACGCAACAAATATGCAGGAGGAAGTGGAGATGGATTGGCCATGCACTGAGAAGGCCGACTGAGGACATCACACGTCAGGCCAGTCACTCAAGTGGAATCCCCATAGGAAGCGACGAGTTGGACGTCCAAGGGTGACATGGAGGAGGTCGTGCTAGGAGGAAATGAGAGGTTGTGGGCTGTCGTGGGACCAGGTTCAAAAGATCTCAGAGAACAGAGGTCACTGGAGACGGGCTACTGAAGCCCTATGTTCCACTAGGAACCCAAGGGACTAATAATAAATGATAAAAAAATGTATGTTCTCAGTATGGTTAGACAAAAAGGAAAAGAGGTGACCTATAAATTATATTCTTCAACTCCTGATTGACTCCAACTGTAAACCGAACAAACATTAAAATTGGTGCATCCTTGAATGATTCATCACATAGTGCTTCTGTTCAAGCCTGTCGATAATTGTTTAGGGAGAACTATTGGCGAAAACGTTGAAACAAACTAATTGTCGTCAATTACATATGATTACCCGTACTGCAATTTAAACGCTTTAACTGTCAAGTTTTCAACATTGTTTCAAATAAGGTCTTTGATTAGAATTTCAAAATACTCAAATTCAGTTTTTAAGATCAAAGTTAAAAAATATGCCCCAATTCAGTATTTCGCTAACATTGAGCTTATAGTTTCAGGAAACTTCTGATTCGCAATCATCTATAAAGTGTAGTCATTTGTAGTCCCAATCTCAGCTATTTTGAGTCTGTAGAATTTCACATGAAGGATTCTAACTTTTAACTCATACATTTTGTCTTTAACTTATTTGGAATCACCCCCATTTTCTGCTCTTCCTACTTCTCATGAAATATTCAAACTTTCTGTTTCCAATTTTCATCTTTGATCGAGCAGCAAATAGTTCAACTGTAGGAGGCGTACAACTGCATGTTTTAACTCTGCGACGATTCAGTTGCAGCCTGAGTGGCTAAGTGATAAAATTTCTAAAGTTGTTATCGCAGTTTTTGAATTCCCAGTTTTCTTGCAAATTCATATATATTAAAGTAATTGATGTAGAGGAGCGAGAAATGAAAACCTAAAATTTCTACCGATTTCTTTTTGCAGTATAAAGTCAGAAATAGTGCTCACTCAACCTATTATGTGCATAGGTAAATTGGTTCACAGATGTCAACTAAACCGAAAATTTGGTCAGACGTTTTCGGCATTCGTTCACTGATGAATGCAAAATATAATAATATTGCATAAATTCTCTCACATTCTACACTTTATTTCACGAAAAGAACAGTTAAAAATGTGCTCAAAAATCTTATTTGTGAACTTGACAAAATCAGATATGATTTCAACCTATTGTCTAATGGTGTTTGGAAGAATTCTAGATATCTTTAGGTAAAAAACCGTAGAACGCAAATAATATTTTAGGGCTGTTTTTAGATTTTTGTAGGACAAATTTCCTTTCTTCAAGCGCTTATCAGACAGTTTTTCGCTTTGATCACCTACTTAGCTAATGCTAGTTGGATAGACAGCGTTAAGATAAACTGTTAACGTTGTTTGCATTGTAATGTTTTGCAATAAGCGTCATAGTAAGCTTCCTTACTCGTAGCGAACACCGAAAACTACTCAAAGCTCCTTTCAATAAAGTTGAAACTGCTATCATAACACGCATTTCACCTACATCGAGAAACACATATTTCTTGTGACCGGTAATCGCGTTAAATATTCGACTGAAAAATCTGACATTATTTTTGGTTTAAGTTAGACTAAATCATTTAATTTTCTCTTTGTATAAGTCTACCCACCAGTTTATCAACTTTTTTTCAAGTGCTGGAACCATATTACTTAGGTACTGGTTATCTAATACCATACCCGTAAACAGTTATAGTGACGTTTTGCATCTGTAAAGTAAGGAAGGCAGAATTAATACTCAAGGTGGATGACTTTTCCCTTAGATGTGAATATCTCAACGACATTAACGGTAGCTCTGGTTATTAGGCGTAATGCAGCTTTTTGTACCCATGTAGCAATTTCACCTAAAATAGGGGACGCAAATCCAAAGTCAGGTAAAGTGTTCCCTTTCTTTGTAACCATCTGACTTCCATTTTTTAGACAGTTATCAATACAAACAAGTTATGAAGCAGGGGTTTGTTTTGGGGATGATGATAACTACTAAATGTTCATGAATTCTTCAAAGAATTTTGCATTTCAAAGGCTCTTGATTTGGTGGAATATCACCTGAGTCCTTTGAGTCAAACAAGGGACAGCCTACGAAGAGGCTGACCCTCTTCAGCTCATAACTGAAGACAGACTTCAATTAGCACGTCCTAGATGAAACTGAAAACAAACAACTAATAGATTTATGAAAATTTGGTTAAATCCGTATTTACCTGAGATACTATATACGTATTTCAACAAATAATTTTCTGCAAGTAAACTGGTGGCATGCAAGTATGGCTTTTCCTTTCTCTCAAATTTCAATCTCAATCTATTGCTCCATTTCACACTAGATATGTACCTTCTGTTGAGATACCTTTCTCTAGAAACACAACCTTCAATATTAGTGTTTTTTCTGTCACCTAAAGAACATTAAAGAATAAGGGGCAGCTCTGTTTGATAGAAATAATCTAAAGTAGTTTTTAACCCAGCAATCGAATCTCTCCAAATGCTAAATAATTCTGAGGCACTCGAATATTCAAAATAGTTAGACAGTTGTCAGTGAGGAAGCGAACAGTATTTTCAGAACTAGTCAGTATTTCAATACACAATTTGCCTAAAAAAGGGCGGAGAAATCAGAAACACATCACATCAAACAGTTAGGTTGTAGGACTTTAAATAGGATAAGGTCAGTTGGGAAAAATGAATGGGAATTTTAGCTTTAAATGCAGTCTTCTGGCTTTCTGTTCAACGCTGCTAACTAATGAGCTATAAATACCACAGGTTTCTTGTATATTTAAGAGGCTACATCTGTTTTTTTTTAAATTGACCGAACCAGCATTCGAAAATGGTGCGTTTGGATTTGATTAAACATTGTAGGAAGGAACGGTTGATTTATCTTCATTCTTACAAGCCAAGAAATTCTGGAAGGTATTTAAGTTAACTGTGACCCATGTGCATGCATCTCGAGCTTTACAGGAAACAGATTGTTGAAACCTGCCTAGCAGAAGTTTATCTTGGATACATGTGTTTACCATCAAGCTGGTATTTTATCATTAGATTATTTGTTCCTAGTGGAACAAAGGGCTTCAGTAGCACGTGATCATTACACTATCTTCTCTGCACTCTTTTTAACCTGGCTCCAAGACTTCCCACAGGCTCTCATTTATTCCTCACACTATCTCCTCCATGTCACCCTCGGACGCCCAACACGTTGTTTCCTATCTCGGTTCCAGTCGATGGCCTGGTCTGTCGCGTGATATCTATAAATGTTCTCACTATATGTTCAATCAATCTCCACTTTCTTCTGCATATGTGTGGCGCGACAGGTTCTCGGTTGCTTCGTTGCCAGATTGAGTCGTTTCATTCTTATTCTTTCTGACCATCTACCTGATCTTCAGTATCGAGTGAGAGTAGGCGGCAGCCACTGACGTCAATAATGTCTGTAGTTTGTTGGAAATGCTTTCCGCAACGCGCCAACTCTCTAAACCATCACACCGAAACACTGACTTACTTGACTGACTCAGTGTTGAAAATCAGGATCTTGTTCACGCTTTATGCAGAGTGCTGCACAGTGCAATGCAAAACATCTCCACACTGATTTCAGATCGATGAAGGGAGCCCTGTTTTGCTGTCTTTCCGATGCTGGCCTTGACAACCTCATCTGTGCCCCTGCCGCCTGAATTTGAAACGACGCTGCCCTGCGTAGCTGGTAGGTGAATGAGACAACTTCTCTTACATTTCTCCTGTTCAAGGTAACTGATGCTTCTTGTTGTTAGACGAGTATCTTCATTACCTCCGTATTCTTTAGGTTCACACGAAGGCACGTTTTCGATGCCTCCTCTCTCCTGCCAAATGGTTGGTTCCCGCATGTAGATCGAGTTTCTGCGACATAAGACGTAAATGATCATCAGTGAAATTCAAAACTTCTGGCCTCTTATCGGTCATAGGGCGTATGCCCATCTCCTCGCTCCTCACAGTTTGCTTCACGACCCAATTCAGTCCAGTTCAGTAGAACACATTCAGGAGAATCATCGGTGGTAGTAGGCAACAACCTTGTCTTACTCCTTCTTGTCTTCACTTCAATGGTATCTCTGAGCTTTCCTTAGTGAATCACTTGACATATGGCATCGTCATACGTTTGTTAAAATAAGGTTGGTGAAGATTTGTGACACTAAAACTGTAATGTTGAAGCAGCTGCCTGTCAAATTACTTCAGGGTCTACGCTATCGAAGGGCTTTTCGAAGTCGATGAAGTTGAGGTAGAGAGGTGAAAGCCCTTTAGTTGTGTTTTATGATGATAAGGCAGCGTTGTAATTTGATCTGCACATGATTTGTTTTTCCTGAATCCAGCCAGCCCAAAAGCGTGTTCCGGTTGTAATCCGGTTGAATCGAGAGCATATTGTAGTCTCTCGAAGATCACGTTGATGTAAATAGCTAATTGGTTAATCTTTACTCTTACTATGCAAATGCCTCAAATTGAAGACAAGATCATTTTTCATGTGTGCACTTATTCAAGTGTTTGGGGTATGATTATATTATCATATACTGTTGGAGTAATAAGCTCTCCCATCATCCAACTTTGGTCTTCTCTCTATTCTTCCCGGCGTTGTGGCTTTATATTTTGCCTGCTATGGGTGTACAGCAGCGTGATGCCACGCCGTCAGTTCTTGTTGTTATAAAGACTTAGGTCTCCCTATCCTAAGGAGTTTGACAACGTAGACCTTCTCATAGTCAATCAGCAGGCACCTCTCCTTCCTGCCTTCCTTCCTTTCAAATCATCTCCAATTTTGGTGTGCGCATGTCCGCTGCTGTTGTCTCTGCGGCCGCTTTCATTGCTTCTGGTCCTGCTGCTTTCCAGGATTTCAGCAACTTTATAGCACTCAAGACTTCACTTCTGCTTCTGTCCGAGAGCTTGTGTCCACTGGTAATCTTGTAGCTAGTCTCGTGGTGGTATTTGTGAACGAGTTGCAGGTGGTGATGGTTGTGGTGGTCAATTCATGAGTTTTTCGAACTGGTCAGTCCATCGTCTCCTCTCTCTTAGTGTTAACCAGGTTTCCTTCACTATCTCACATTGGTTTCATCTATGTTGATCTTTCAACTCCCAGATAGTAACCTGCTTATTTGATATACTGTTATCAGGTCTCTCCTAACACTTGCCAGTTTGTTGTGGAGGTGTATTTTGAATTTCCGTTCACCCTACTTCAATTTTTTGTCCAGTGTTTTATGCGTTGTACTCAGTTCCTCTTTTCGCTGTTCATCTCAGCAATGCACTGCACTGGTTCATCTTCTACTCCACCACCTTCCTCTCCTTCTCCTATCAGTTTCCATGTATCCATGGATATGCATCCCTTGTCTTACTACTTCTTCCTTCCAATAAGCGTTATGCGGGCTTCCTTCCAGGTCACCTTCACAGAGTCTCGGTGTTCTTCCATGCAGGTCTCCTAAGAGATTTTGCTTATGTTTTCTATTTTGTCCTGTCTGACTGACGTGAGGATGTTCTTTATAGTTTCGTCCTTCACATTCTGTTCTGGGTGTTCCGCTTGAAATGTGCTCTATCACACACTTCTTTGAAGGCTTCCCACTTGATTTTGAAGTCAGATCCCTTTCATCAGATAGTGAGTGGTGTGAACCTACATCTGCTCCTCTTCCTGGTCTGATATTGTGTCCAGTAGGCTGGATTTCTACTTTCTTCAGATTAAGATGAAATCATTGCGATTTTTAGTGTGTTTGGTGCCTGATGTCGATTTGTGTTTGTACATAATTCCTCCGATCACCAAATCATTACTTGAGCAGGAGTCCGCAAGCGGTTCTCCTTCCTCATTCATCATTTCACCGACTGCTTCTCGACCCACTGTGGATGAGTTCTCTTAATGTGTTATTCACTCCCTGTTTGGCATTCATGTCACCCCATCCATTATAATAGATTTTGAAGTCACCACCTGTGGTGGAGTGTTGCCGATTACTGATTGCAGTTGTCTATAGAATTCCTTCATCTTCTCTTGATCTGCATTATTTGTAGGTGCATAGCGTGGTATTTACTGTTTGACTGCAACTTCCCCCATTCCTCGACATTTGACTTGAACCTTGATGTCATGATCCTGATCCTGGGTAAATTCGGTTCTCGCTGCATGAGAGCATTTGATGCTGTTGGGGACAACATGATAGCCACTCGGGAACTTAGTGTGCTCGTGATTGTTTTCTGGGCGACAATATTGGTGCAGACTATTGACTGTCCACTTAACAGTTTGTGGAGTCCACTTCCATTCTATCTGCTTTCGCAGATTATCAGCCAAGCACTTCTATGCCATATCTTCTCATTTCTTGTGCAATCTGGGAAGCCTTGCTAGGTTCATACATGGTACGGAAATTCCATGTCACCATGTTTATTTTCTCTTTCATCGGGAGAGAAAAGACATATCAGTCAAATGGCTTCTCGAAGGCTCTTACCAACTGTCGTCATTTCGTCTCCGCGATAGCAGCGAGGAATAACTTTATTTTATTTTTCATATTTTCCTTTTGCATTGAAGTTTTTTAAGCGATTGAATTGGTTTTCTGGTCTAAAGTTGCTAGCCCTATGCCCAACCTTCCTCTAATACTGAAAGCAGTTTGTTCCACACTGGTATTGTTAGTGCACTGATTTTCTCACATATGTGTTGAATGAAAAACCTCTCTGAATTTCCACTTTCGATCCCTATATAACGCGGAAAGTATGTTAGAAACAGAAATATTCTTAAGTTGGGCTGAATTAGTGTACTCGATTCTTTTGCTCTTAAGAATACAGTTAATAAAAGTTATCAGTTTTCGTTTCCTTTCAATTTCCATTAAATTTTACTCCTAAATTTCAAATCATATGCTTCCTTTAGCAAAGGTTAAAAGAACGGTATCGTCGACTGAGATTGACTTTGTAGGAAGGAACGTAGGTATTATACTGGAATTCAAGATTTTCATGAATAATAATAATTAGTAACTGTTGTGTCAACATATTTCCTGTAGAATTTGAAAGACTGATCCCAACACTTTATTTGTGGAACATTATGTGCATTGGTTTTTTACGTTCATTCATTCAAAAGCACAGCGCAACCGGTGTTATCATTCTAACACTTTGATGTTCTTTTCACTACATTGCTTTCAGTTAGGTATCCCTTAGCACTAAGCGATAAACAGTTGCTCAAAACGACAGTCATTTCCATAAATTATAATTCAGGTCCTAAAGCAAAAGTTATTCATAGAAATGACCACTCGGAAACTGCTATCACAAATTATTCGCTTTTTTTGCTCTCCATATATATCTATGTTACACAACATATGAACCTAGCATATGCCTAGTAATGGATCTTTAAAATGAAATGTAAATATTTTTTAGCAAAACATGTTTAGCACTATTCTTATACAGTTAGATAAATTCTGCAATTTTCATTTCTTTCATTTGCATATTTTAATCTGTATTTTTAAGTACAGAAATTCACTTATTTTTACCAGTGAATTTCAGTGTACATAAAAAGACCATATGCTAGAAGCGTCTGGCGTCTGTTATCATGGATATGGTAAGCATTCAAGTAACAACTGTCCATGTATGGCCACGACTGTTTATTAGAAACCAGCTCATAATCATGTTGCATCTCTGCATATGAATAAATTATCTGCTTTCTTCAAATAAAAATAATTCATTTGTCAGAATTATCAGATAAATCTGAAAATGGAGGCGATCACACTTTTCGCATAGAACAATGGAATTGTCATTCTTTTGTTCTCTTCTTAGATAAAGAACTTGGTTTGTAAGCTACGCTTTCCTTGAATATTAACATGGTCACTAAACAATGGGATGAATGCCGGTTTACTAAGTGCCTTTTCGTAAGTATTGACAAGTTATCATTCAAAGGGTATTTTAAACCACTTTTTTAATATAAAAAATGGATAGTTTTCAAAAGCACACTGAAGACAGAACGCATACTTAAACATACATGAATGAATACTTTGATATTCCTGAATGATTCATTTATTGCTTAAAATTTAGCTTTAGAAACCAGTTGGCTTCTGACTATACTAGTGAGTTGAAACCTTTAGTTACAAGCATGTTGCACCAATGAATATCTTACTTTATGGAATAATAATGCAGAAATGAGATTAAAAAGTCCCGACGAAATCTAAATTCTTTTAGAGCGTCTGCAAAAACCCTGTATTACTCCAATACGTTAAGCAACACAATACAAAACTGATATTAATTAAATGTGAAGCTTGTAGGGAATCGACTGGTATCGAAAGGTTTGCACCCTAGAAGAGCATTAACTAGAAATATCGCTGTAAATCTGACAGCACTGAATAGCTCTTTCGACCTAGTCTGGGACTATTCATCTGTGTGAACGCAAAATTTATTGTAAGACTAGACCTAAGCCTGTATTGTTTGACAGCTAACACCTTACAACTCAGTCACTTGGTTGTAGCTGACTGGTTCATGCTTTCCAATTTCTTTTAATTCGTGATATAACGTTAACATTGCCAAATGCCGTCAACTGCTTGGGAATGTCAGACTAGGACAATACGAGTGTCCACTGCTCCATGGTATACAATGGAGCTCGCGCTGTAGGTGATTCACAGTGAAAACACTTTAATATAACAAATAGATTTCCGTAGTTAATGGTTTCTTATGAACAATTCTGTCTGTTTGGATTGTATGTAATTCATTATGGAATAATGTCAGAAGCTTCTTTTCTTGTCTGTTTAACTGATTCATCAAACAGTGGTACACTATCATTTACTGAACTTCATACTGACCACAATTAACTATTTATAATCATTGCTTTTGACTGATACTTGCACCATGTCAAAATAATTCAGTGTGCCTAAATCCTACGCTCACAGTTTAGTGAGTTTAAAGTTGAAACTTTGAAATTAGATCACCTGGAATAAAGTAGATAAGAATTTGATTAACACTATTAAAAATATGTCTTATCAATGTGTATGTAGTGGTTTAAACTGTTACCCAGCTTATCTACGCACTTCGTTCTTCTGCTGTAGTTGATGGGACCTCATCTTCTTCCTCCCTCTTCAGTCTTTTCTACTTCAACTACGCAAGGTTTGAAGTTTTATATTTTTATATCCCTTACTTAGTTACATTGTGATAAGTAGAATTTCTGTTAGACACATTCACAATATTTTCATGCTTCAGTTATTACTTGAAATAGTAGATAATAAAATTCCTTCAGCATAAATGCTTTTAATTCACCTTTACTCATACTACTCATAGGTACAACTTCTTCTTAATCTTCACTGACTTAATTTCAGTGACTCATTCCTTATTATTGAATGAATTAAGTATTGAAGAACGTTTACTCATTTATATATCTGTTTATGCGTTTGCATTCAACCAACATAATTTTTTTAACCCAATTTGCATAAAGGTGATAAATAATTTTCAGTTCTGTGTCTTTCGTTCATAATACATAAATCCAGATAAGATAAAGATTTATATATTACCGTATTTCGAATTATAACTACCCTGATCATTCATTTAACAGTATCATAAATTGGATATTACTGAGAAATTTGATCAGTACAAGGAACCTAGTCTACTAATGGTCTCAATTCATTTTAATATAAGTAATGTACAACATATTTATATAAGTTTAGGTATAATCATAACGTGTTTTTAAAGCCGAAAACGAGATTTCCCTGAATGTTTCTCGATGTCTACCACAGCTTCTGTAGCAGAATATTCGGTTTTTTATTTAATATCAAAATATTTACTATTAGATGTTTATATGATACAATTTTGTAATCGTGTGAAAAATACTTCTCTTAGAAGAATTGGATTTCTAATTGAGCCATCATCAACTGATCACACTTGGTAAATGATATAGGCATATATTATACAACATTGATAAACATTTTCCATTACCAATAGGCATCAAAAAAGTCTGCATCCATTTGGTATAACTCTTGTTGAATTCGATGGCTTATAATAATCTTAATTCTAGAATACTCAAAAAGAAATCAAGTAATAGAAAAGAGCTATTAACAAACACTCGTATTAATTGGGAAAAAATTTGAACGTATAACTAGTAAGTGGTCATTTCAATCATTCAAACCTTTAATTTAATATGAAATGAACTTACAGTTACTTGATTCACTTGGCAGTCAATTAAGAATGTTGACCACCGGTGAAAAAATTTGAATGAAGTTTATTATATCAGACCATGATTACAGAATTGCAGTTTAGTGATACACTAGTCACTTCAGAATAAATGTGCATGCATTTAAGTGAAGCAAAAGTTCTAAAGTGATTCAAGATCTTGAAGTATAAATCTCAACCATTTCAGTGTTATTCAGTGGTTGTTACATTTTTATGCTGAGGTTTTCCATTCATGATATCCCCTTGTAAGTGGCAATGAATTTTGGCTGCTTTTCCGTTAGTCATTATTCGCAACATTTTAAAAATTAAAATAACTTGCAAAGCATTCAGAGAAAACATTGAAAAAATGACATCCCTTGAACAGAAAAATGATTTTTATCCAAAGTTGAAAATGAAAATGTTTCATGAAAATCTTCAAAAGGATAGTAGGAACTTCATAATTAAAGATAAAGTATGTCGGTTAACAAAATCATTTTACGATTTGAAAATTCTTCGCAGTTTTGAAAATGATGGCTACTTCAAATTCAGAAGACACAGTAATGTTTGCAAACAGGAAGACTACGACGCGATTAACTACATTTTCCACCGAAAGAAAGGTGATGTTAGACTATAGAAATTTTAGACCAGTTTGTGATTTAAGACTAAATTCGCGATTTCTGTACATAATATTTTCTGTAGCCATATTTACAAACACGTTCGTGTTTTCCACATGAGTACCAAATACTCCGTCTAATGATGCTTGCACTCAAGAACCACATACCTCTCATGGAGCACTCATACATTTAATGTTTGTTAGCTTAATAACCAGTGAAACTACAGTATCAGGACCGTTATAAATCATGAAGAATAGCCAGAATACATTAAAACATGGCAAAAAGAGTATAAGATACAGATAAAGCGTGATAATGACCATTAAAAATATAATGAATGGGGGTTGCATAAGAACTGAACAGAGTTGAAAAAAGAAAAATTTAAAACAAAAGAAAAAAGGGGATAGAAAGTGGCTCCAAGTAAAAGTTATGGGAAAAGGGGCTGTATAAATCTCTTCTGTATTCACTCATCATTATTTTCTGATTCGATGACGATGGACTCTTCGATTCGATGAAAACGAAGACCTACGCTCTTCAGAAGATTCGCCTTTACTTTATGAATAACGCTGTAAGTGAAATTCAGGAAATAAAGTCTTAATACTTACAAAATTTACAATAACAGCACTTGTAATAAAATAGAGTTATTGGACTCTTTTTGGTAAGATTAGCATTAAATGACCCAATTACGTTGCTGTACAAGAGCAGATTAACCAGTAAATGCACGCAAAATTGGTCACATGCGACTGCTTTTCTTTTGAGTTGTCAGGAGACAATGGGCAGTTTATGAATACCATGTTCAAAGTTGGCGCAAAAAATCTTCGTTGAATAGAGTTTGACATATGAAAAGGCTGCATTCCAGGAATTCATTTACAAAGCTGTACAGTCGCGAATATATACAATTTTTGGTGAACATTCCTAATGTATGAGACCGTTAAAAAATGTATTGAGTTCGATAAATAAATTATGCTTTGGTCATCAAAAAAAACAAATGAGGAAATTTTATGAATAAATCACCAACATTTCTGGGGACGGAAATCTTCCAACTGATTGAAATTGAACTACCAACTCATATTTTGCGATATTCGCTTCATTATTGTCAACTGAAAAAAAATAGTCACTTAAGTGTTTAGAAAACCAACTCTTTACCGTTTCTAATATTTGCTACCATCATTGATGTAAAAGGTATTTTTGTTAATTTCAGTAAATTTGTTACCTTACTGAAGAGTGATATGATGAACGATCTCATTTTATTACATCGAGATGAAAGTATAAACTATGGAACAACCTCAACATATGACATTTCTCCTTTCGTTTTCAAGTCATCACGAAAATCAGCAGCAAGAACTGTGAATGTGGCGTATATTGTATTACTTACTTGTTTTACATTTTTTCACAGCACGGCTCCTGAATGTCAGCTACGTAGTTATTTTTAGTGATGCATGTAAGAGGACTACTCTTACGCTGTCGTCAATAACTATGCTTATAAGTATGACGCAACTTTCGGAAATATTCAAACTAAGTCCATTATATAACTACTTATAGCATGCGTTTATAGATAATGTTTATGTATGATGACTTCAGTTACGCAGGTACGTCTGTCCACCAGAATACAGTAGTAGACGGTCATGACTAAAAGTAAGCCTGCACTCAAATTATCTTTACATCTACCAACAGGAAAATATCGTGTTTTGAATTTTCATCAATATATGCCTTTATTTCAGAAAGATATGCTTTGATTAACCTTACTGCAAAATTTCCTGTTCTCCTGGATTTTTTTAGCTTTGACAACAGCTCCCAAAACTATCTTCAAATTAAAATAATTTGGGAGACTGAAATTTCTAGGCAAAATTTAATTTCATCATTTGAAGTGTCGTTATAAAAGATAACTTTCCAAGTGCAAATTTACTGCAATCAACGACTATAGATCTCGTGATCCATCAGCAAACGTAAACAGCTATCATAATATGCTTAACCAAAGTGTGAAAAAAATGAACCCTATATTGTCTCGTACACGTAGATATTGTGTCCTGCATTACGTACTCTGCCACGCTCCACCTCAAAAACCTGTAACTTTTAACTAGTTAGTTTCAATAAGTTTGGTTGAATAGAGTGACCATGTTGGACTTGAGTAACATTTAAACGACCCTGAAACTTCATCGCAGCCAAACATATAACCTGAAGTCACGTAGACAGGAGTCGATTTCTGGTAAATAACAACAAGAAAAGTACAACAGATAAAGCGGTTAAATGTGATTATGGAAAATTTTCCTTGTTTTTCCTGTTTCAGACTTAAAACAAGTATTATACCATAATTTAACTATATAACTTCAGGGTATGTTGTGATATACAACTTCAGGAACCTTAAAGTATCAATAACTTCTGTCTTGAGGTTCACAAAATGACACCTGTTCACAATCAGTTCGGTTCTTAACATATCATTATTATTATTTGTCACTTGGGTTCCTAGTGGAACATAGGGCTTCAGTAGCACGTCTCCATTGCACTTTGTTCTCTGCAGTCTTTTGAACCTGGCTCCACGACTGCCCACAAGCTTTCATTTTTTCTTCACACAATTTCCTACATGTCACCCTCCGACGCCCAACACGTCGTTACCCATTTGGGTTCCACTCGAGGCCATGACGTGGCACATAATGTCTCCTAATGGTCTTCTCAGTAAATGTCCACTTAAATCCATCTCCACTTTCTTCTGCATATTTGTTGGGTGATAGGTTCTTCGTTGCTTCTCTGCCAGGCCAGAGTTCCTTGTTGCTGATTCTTTCTAGTCATCTGATCTTCAGTATCGAGTGAGTGTAGGCAGTAGCTGTTGATGAATGTCTATAGTACTCTTAACGTAACCACACATAAGTTCATATTCCCTCCAGTCATTTGTGTTTGTAGTAGTTCTCAACTAAGTTTTATTCTGAAGCAGTGGGAGTAAATTAACTTTTTTTCTGCTCCATACCCTCCCAGCACGTCATTTTTCATATTTTTACCCCAGATATCAAAGGTTATCACAGTAGTCTGCTGAAGCACTGTGTCACGTTGATAGTTGATAAGTCCAAAAAATTCCTGCTGTTGCTACTCGCGTTGCATTTATCCAATGGAAGACTAAGTAAACAATATGTTGCAAAACTAAGACTATATTCTGCATGAAATGTTCTATTTGTAATTTATTCTATTTTCCAACAACCTTTACATCTTCACATAAAGTAGGTGTCATTTCACTTCCGTAACTACAATCCATAGACTTACTTACCACACTAACACATGTAAAGTAATTCAGGATATTTTTCTCATCAAAGTTCGGTAAAATTTTGTTTAAGTAAGCTGCATCCTCCATAACAACACTTAAACCTAGTTTCACGCCTGCGTTCAGTAAAGTAACATCTGCAGTTTAACTGAAGGCCTCAAGGTCACCCAGGTATTGCTCATCCAAGACACGATTTTCTGATTCCATCATGTTACTAATCATATGCCACAGTATGTATCGCTGTTATGTAACTATCTCATAATTGAAGAAATATTTTTAGTAGCAAAATTCTAGATGGTTGTTCTGTATGCACACATTTCATTACTTTCCGAATATTATCACGATAATATCAACTACCAGAAATACAGGTAGTTTAATACGTTTTCTTTAAAATTCAGAAAGTGGACACAGCTGCAAGAATGCTCTTTAAAGAAAGACTTCTGCATTGAACCATTCATTTATACTTCAATAATTTTTTGTGCATCACCTAACAATACGGTTGTTTCAAAGCTACTCATTTTTAAGGTAATTTACTCGTAAAGCTATTAACAGATATATCATAAACAGATAACTATGCAGTAAAGAAGAATGTAACCAAATCATAACAGTCAAATAACAGTTTCACACGGTTATGATTTCTTCCCTTTTTCCACTTTGTCATAGAGGATACATTTTCTCAAACTAAGCTGTCAGAAAAAGTATTCAAGATATCACTCTTTTTATTATATTTTACTGTAAGTGTGGGTTTCAGAGACCGATAGTTACACTACTGTCATGTCACAAGCTTTATGTAGAAAAATGAATCGGAATATCAAGTCATAAATCAAAGAAAAACAAATAACTTTATTATTGCAATGCTCACACTAGTAATTTTTCCATCTCCACGAATATGCTCTCTCATCCGAATAGCATTTATTGTGAGAAACTAAATTTTCTGACAATGATTATTATTCAATAGTTAAAAAAGAACACTCAATCACTATGATTTATCTTAAAATTGAAACAAATTATCTTCACATCAATCAGTATTCTTCATAATCACCGTAGAAAAATATAGGAAAGAAGCATATACAGTTTTACAAATGATCACGATAGAACGAGAAGCTACAATTTATTATTTTATTGAGTAAAATAATAGATAGAACGAGCATAAAGAAATCAATATTTTAAACCTTTTTAAGGGATTTTTTATACTTCAATTATTCCATATCAAGTGAATCGTAACAACGTAATCAAGAGTCGTTGTTGTTTAACATGCTTTTATTTGTTTTTCCAAAAAACATTGGCGAATTACTGTGAAGCGAAGAGATTTTGCACAGACTACATGAACTTTTTTATTCGAAAATGGGTTAAATGTAACAGAATTGATATTTTACGGAATATTTCTGATCTTTTTTAAAAATTATCATCATAAGTTTTAAGTAATACTATAAAAAGTGCTTTATCTAGGAAGCATTTTATCGGACACAATGTGCAGTAGCAGATGGATTACATTTTATTAATAATCCAGAGCCAAAGCATGTTTCGGAAGTGAAGCCGCTTGAAAAACTTCGGTAAAATTATCGTGTGTCGACAAACCAAGCAGTTTATGTGAGAAAAAATGTTGGTGGGGAAATCATTTCGAAAAGTCTTACTTTACTGCTGGTATCCAGCATGTTGTCATATTGACTTTATGTAGAATGCCTGGAGTTAGTGGTTATTATTTCGTTCAATTAGTGCTTGAAATTAGCCAGTTTAGGCAAACTTTTAAAAAATCTCCCCATTTATTGTAATACTTTTATCCAGAGTGTTAAATTAGGCTAACATGACAACATCGCGTAGATGTAGACTTTTTCAAATGTAAAACAATAACTACACGTGAAGGGTCATAATGACGGTTATATAGTGTTTAATCCAGACTACCATTACACGAGTTTAACTGTTATCCAACTTCTAGGTATAATAAATTCAAATGTTTCCTGCAAATCGCTCAAAAATAGAAACCCACACAAAAACAATCATCATCCTGAGTATTCGTTTGTTTATTCCAATTCGGCTACTTTTGCAACTCTAGAAAAGTTTTTGGACAAAAAACGTAGGAATGAGTAAAGAAAATAGAAAAAGATATATCGCAAAATTTTCCGCATAACTGGGTAACAGACGTTAAATTCCACGACACAAAGAATGCACATTAAGCAAATACTCCAAAATTTGTTCTTACAAGGTTTACGACATCAGAATTCTACAGTGGCAGCATGATTTATTTCTATAAACTTTATGTCGAAAGATGTCATATTTACTATATGTTTTGCAATGTAATAGCTAGATGAGTAAAGACGTTCGGTACATTTTCAGTCTAGGTCTCACCATCAAAATGCAACCTACACTGAAAATAATTCTGAAAAAGTTTTCCTAAATAAGACTGTGATCACTAAAACTTTTCATTGAAAGTTTTATCCACATTAGCTGCAGGATAGTTGCGTCAAAAGACCCAACTGAACGTAACTGTTTCTCAGATTAAACGTTTGACCTATTATTTCATACAACAACTGGCGTCATACATAGGCAACCATACATGCTACACATAAAAAGCAACAGCTCTGAGCAAATTCATTATTAGGGTTATTTTAACTAAAGATTGGAGACGATTGCATGTATAATGTTTCGGGAGAAGGACTTTCTCCGCCAAGAAATTACCTACGACTGATCGATCTGAAGTAAAAGCCTATTTTCATTGGCACCTAAAATGCAAATAATAGAAACATTATAGGTTTAAAGCAACTTAATGTCAAGAAATTTTAAACGAAAAGTGCTTACTCTTTCGTTATCAGTCTTGTATTGATAAATAAGATAATGAAGCAGAAAAACGTAACCGAAAGATTTTGTTGTTAGAATCTCAATCTTTTAACAGCCCTGACTGTTTTTCGCCATACGACTGACTAATAATGTTTGGTTGTAATGAGTTGACTTCAGCCTCTGAATTCAATTTGCCAACATGTACTATGACAGTTCTAAGGCATCACTAGATATCATGGCAGATAATCAGTATATATCAAAGTATGAATGTATAATTGTTGTTGATGTATAATTTCAGTACCAATTAGTGATATGCTTATTACAAAACAGACATATATTTCAGTAATGCAAATATTACCATTTAGACGTTCAATAAAAGTAAACAATGTGAGCGAAGAAGTATTTCTTCTCAATTAGTTCCTCATCAATGGCTCTACACTAATATAGCATTTTCAAACGTAAAATTATATACCAGTCTAGTGGTGAGAGTTGTTCAATGAAAGGTTATCAATCTCAAAGTATCAAGGTGATAATTGATCAGGTAATTAAGACAGTTAATTAAAGCAAAGAATAATTATCGTAGAAAGACTTTGTGAACAGATTCTTATATAATTGATATTTTGTATAGTGATGACTAAAGAGCAAAAATGAACTGTTACGTAAAATGGTAAATTGTTGACGGTAATTAGAGAGAGTAGGGGGAGAGAAAGATGGTTGTCTGTAATAATAATAATAATGATGGAGCTATTAAAATATGTTATAATGAATTTTGTGGTGGATGAAATAGTCTTGTTGTAATAAATGAGCTATACAGATGGCCAAAGTAAAGAAAGAGGCTGTACGAATCTCTTCTGAACACACAGACTTGGCTTGTGTAGGTGGATTCCTATGGCTTCTGCTGTATGTAAATGACGAACTCGTGGAGCATGGATGAGGTGAGAAGGGATGTGATAAATAACTTTAAAGGCATTATGAATGTTAACTTGGTGGCCGATGTCAATCAGGTGAGAGAGTATTGAGTTTCGTGTCAATCTGGTTTCCCCCTTACTCAGCCATTAAGGATGATGCTCGGTGATTCGACGACGGACTTGCCTAACTGTACGTTCAATGTAACTAGCTCCACATGAGCTGTTGAACTGGTAAATGTACATAGAAGAGAAGTCAGGGAGTGTGTCTTTAGTTCGTTTGGTCATCGTCGGCCGGCTGTAGAAAACACAACATAACTTGGCGGCAATAAATGATCTTCTTTCATTGAACAACTTTCACCACTAGATTGGTATATAATTTTACGTTTGAAAATGCTATATTAGTGTGGAGCCATTGATGAGGAACTAATTGAAAAGACACATTTATTTAACTAGTCATAGGTTTTAGGATGAGCAAAACAAATAAGAAAAACAAGTTTAAATTGAATTCGTTGATTTAAAAGTCTTATAGTCAAGTTGTCCTTCGTCGAAAAAATATAAACATGACGTAAGTAATAGTATAATTGTTTCTACATGATACCGTCGTTGCTCAGACTGAATTGGCAAGCAACGACTGTATCATATAGAAACAATTATACTAAAACTATACCCGTCACACAAGAAGTGGCTGTTATGGCTTGGTGGTGCAGTGGATAACACCCTAGAGTTTGAAGTGATCGCCCCCAAGTCCGAATACTGGTGGGAGCAACAACACTCACTAGGAAGCAGGTACGCCCAGCTGACGAGTCCCAAATAGGACGAAATGCGCGTCCTAAATTTCACTGCTAGTTACAATCCACCATTATTAACGTATGTAAGATTTATTGATACCTTCAGCAAATTTAATGCATGAAACGTACTCAGTTTAAAAGTTAAGGTGTAAGCTGTTTACAGCTTATTGATTACCACATTTGCCAGTATGCATTCTGCCAGTGAATTAATAATATTTTGTGATCAGCATTTGATGATCATGGGGAAAATGATTCATAGTACAGTAGAAGCGTATGAAGTACCAAAAGCTAATCAAACAAATAACTGCATATTACCAGAATGCTCAGCTTTCACCCGTATTAACAGAAGATTCTTTTTGTCTGCTACAGAAAGTGTCCGAAACCAACTGTGAATGTAAATAATATTTTTCGGAATCAATGAATTAGGTTTTCTGCGTCCATGGGGTCAGATAAATAGCAAAATGAATATCAGGTATATCGTCCTAGTAAAAACTCATTTGAAAAGTTACCGCATATAAAGATAGTTGCACACATTAAGCTGAAGACTCGATATTCGCTATTTACCAACCTCATGTTAAGCAAAATCCTACTTTCAGCCGGTACGCCTATCATTGCAGCATACCAGTTTTATTTTACAGAATTTGTTTTCCTTTATGCTTCCAACGTGAATGTGATGACCATTTATCTGAGTGAGACTGGTTTGCATAATTTTTTATTGTATGCACCAAACAACTGTGAGTCAAATAACAGCATATTGTTTGCTGGAGAGCTGAGTATAAATAGCTAACATTTTATTTTGATGAGGATTATAGCAGCATTTCTATTAAAAATGTGTGTTGAAATCGCTACTTCAATCGAAGGAAACTTGTGCTTCATATTTACTAGCCAGGGGTTCTAAATATTTAAGTATCTGTGTTTCTCGCTGGAGTGCAACATACATAAGTGACACAGTTGTCTGCATAATGTCACTCCAGTTCCCTGTTCATTTTATTGGAATCTCATTTAAAATTGCATGACTGAACGAACCTATTTACAAAATGGTAAACTATTTTGTTGAGACTCCTTTATTTTTTTGGAGATGACTTTGTAAGAAGACTTTTTTTGAAAGCGTACGGAGTTTGTCATCTTGTCGGTTTATTCAAATGCTTCAGAAACTGAAACCGTTAACTGTTATGTGTTCAAAAACAGGAACAAATGGAATGATGAAAGAGTTTTAGGACCGCCTTGTTATGAACACGAGCTTTTTATTGTACCCCTTGCCCATGCCTAACTGGGAGTATCAAAAAGCAGTTATAATACTTGCAGACAGGTACTATATGGAAGCGAATGTGTAGAAGCTATCGGAGAATATAGACTTTCTGAGTTGATTTTCCAATATCCAGAATGTAGCAAACCTGCGCATAGCTTACATCAGCATTGGTAGATCAATCCACTTAAGCGTTTACAATCATAAATAGTATCCTCCCAATCTGTGAGTTTCATTTACCTCCTTCATCTCAAATAACATTATTTCATGGGCTCGATTTTACGACTGATATTGTTCCTTCAGACTAACAGTAAACATAGAACTGATTACAGTGTTTTGTAGTACTCCTTAATTTGCCACAACCTACTCCTATAGTGACACAGATTTTATTTGAAAGACTGAGATCTTAAACATCTTTCAATTTGCATACTGCACAACTACTTTTCCTACTAGTATATGCTCCACTTTCAATTGTATTCGCAAACTAACCACCTATATATTATTTTGGCTTAATTTTTCGAAAACAAATGGATTGTACGCATTAGAAAGAGGAATATGTAGAATTTATTGTTTAGACTATTTTGAATAGCAGTTAGCTAAATTTGTCCGGCCAATCAACACGATAAACTGCGCAGTTTTATCATTAAACAAAAAAAATATTTCCTTTACAAACTGTTTGATTATATGTACTTGAAGTGTTAAGGAACAAAGTGGCTAAGAAATTTTGTTCCTATGTATTCTAGGACTTTATTGCATGCGTTCGACATTTTCATTTCAAACATATGCAATTAGCTAAGTATTTTCAAGTAATTATTTTAGAGAATTTATCTGATTTACAGATGACACATTTGCGAATCGGTTTTTTGCATGAAGTGAAGCCCGCATTAAAACGGAAAGAAAATCAACTGATACCGTATGCAATTCGAAAATTAATATTTAATTTTAAAACGGCTGTAAACTATCAAAAAGCATGATTCTGAACTATCCTAGGAAGTTAACTACACTGGTCATACTCAAAGGACCTTAAAATTAACTATCGTTGACAGTGTTTTTGGTAGAACAGAAGTGGTTGAGCTTTTTGCAGAGATATAAAGCCGTGAGAACAGACTCTGTAACATCACTAACTGAAAATGTAAAACCTCCAAAATACATACTTATTAAACTAGCTTAGGAATTACTACGTGACCACTTCATAATTACCGATGGTTTGCAAATACTACAAACATCTACCAAATACTTTTTTTACCTCGCTACTTTATTCATTTATCCATGATTTTACTTTGGGGATTTTTTCGTCTCCCCAGTGGACAATATGATACAACACAGGTTATCAGACTGCCTTACATTTAAAAAATGACGATGAATCAAAAGAATTATCTCATCTGAAAACAGTGCGTATTTGTCTTGAAAATACTTGTTGGCCAATGATACAACGGTATGAAATACACGAAAGTATCACCAGTAATCTACCACTTTATAAGTGCAGTAAAAAAACAAGCCCTTGTATATATTTGACATATACTTAAAAAATTCATCTGGAACTTTCGAAAGTCTAGGACTATGTATCTATGAAATTAAATAAGTGCGAGTTTAACATTGTAAGAAATTATGTTGTAAATTACTTCCTCATCATAAAAACAAGGACGACTAGGATGTAGTGAAGTATGATGCTTTTAAGACTTGAATTTGCAAATAAGCCTACTGAATCATAAGTTAAAAGCTCCTGATAAACTCAAATTTGATACTGTCTTTGTGTATAATGACTCCATACTTTTAAATGATAATAGTTTTAGACAAAATCGAAAAATGAACTTTTATTTACCTACATTTATTGTATTTACACTTCAGCTGTGACTTAATTCTTCTGTGCGCCTAAATTTTAAGAAAAAAATGAACAGGAACACAAGTTAAAAACAAGATATCTATGAACAAAAATAAGATCATTAAAACAGTTGCGTAAATGTTTCAAACAAATTTGAAACAAGTGTGTTTGTTTCAATGGATTTGTTTGAGATGATACAGTTACTGAATTAAACAAATTTTCATCACACTACTTTTTCCGGTGAATTCCATTTAAAACATAAATAGTAAAAACATATTCATAAGATATTTATTTTACATATGAATGAACAATTGAAGTGAATTATAAAGGTTATCAATCATGTTCACTGATTATAGATTCAATAAATATTTGTTTTTCCTATTTACGCAGTTCTGATTTCTGGAAGGCATTATTCTTGGAATATGTAATTAAAATAGTAATAAAATTTTCTTTTTTTATTCATTTTTAAAGAGGATTTTTTGTCCAGATCGGTCAAATTTTTATTCTTATTCTGTTATAGTATCCAAACTAAAAATAATTACGGCGACACTTTTATTATCAAAAATGCTCAATAAAAGTATTTCGTAACGGAATGATATTATGACACCCGCTTAATTGATTAACAAATATGATCGTTTAGGTTTTGCAAGGAAGCCTATCTTCACTTGCTGACTGAAAGAAGAATAAAAGGTTTCTTCAACTTCAAACTAGCCAAGTCACTGTGGTGTAGTTTTACGAAGTATTTACTAGCATCTTCTTTAATTCTGATTTCTATTTTCCTAATATTTATTGCATGATTCGCTGATATATGTTATTACTGAGAAGAACGGCTACGTTTCCTTTCATGGCTTTTTAAATTTCAAACCGAATTATAATATTCCTTGCGTGGAACTAAAAATTATTTAACATTTTTACATCTAAAAATTACTCGCCATTATTACGTGCCTTATTTCGTTTGGATAAAGCGAAATGTGCCTACACCACTACGTTAAACACTTCCATTTATGAAGGAAGAGAAAGAAGATAATTTGTTGCTTGATAACCTATTTTCAAATATACCATGTGAAACATTTGAGTACATACCGAAGGTATTCATGAGAAGGTTCTTTATCTAACCTTTTAAGTGCATAGTAGTGTATAAAGCTACAATTAATTATCAGATATCATAAAACAAATAATACACCAGATGACATCAAAATATATCATCAAACCTTCGGAAAAAAGAGCAGTAGAAGGCCTCCAGTGTCAACCTAGAATGTGGCATAAATTTGTGAATGATGTGTTTGCCATTTTTAACAAAACAAGTCAGCAAACGTTTTTAGAATACATAAATTCCACTTCAAATTCGGTAAAATTCAGTACTGAATAGAATCCGAGGATAGAACTCCAAACGTTTTAGATTGCTTTATCCAAAAAATGAGTGAAAGCAATTTCAGTGTAAAAACATACAACTTAACTGTCCTATATCTAGCTAATCAGTTCAAAATACGACGAAACGGGTGTTTCAGATTCCTCTTGTGGCTAAAGTCAAGCGAATAATTGTACTTTTTGATGTCGTTGGAATTCCTTAATTTCGCTTAAGAAGCTTTTGCTTACACAGAGAAACATCCAAAAATATCTTGTTTTGACTTTCTAAACACACTAACTTTATAATAAAAATATATTATCATTATATTGAAGCTTCTCAAACGTTTTATGGTCAACACTTCAGCCAGATTTGTCCCAACTCATGCAGGCTAATACAAATAATGACCAAATATTACAAGTTCCATATTGTCTACATAATTAACTGATTCAACAGCAAAAGACAATGTTTTACACAGAAAGACCATCTTACATTTGTTCGTCTACAAGGACGTTAATTAGTAGTGAAGCTGTACCATATAAACTTTCTCATGTAAATGTATATGAATAGTTGTTAACGTAGCTTGAATTCGAAAAATGTAGAACTCTTGGATTTGCATACTTAAATTAATTCATTCATGGTGATGAATATATCTTACCCTTTCTGACCATTTTTTAATCTCTTTAGTTGTTGTTGAATACAATTATGCATTGTAATTTAGAGTTAAAAAGGCGGACTTTAAGAGAAAAGGACTGATTTCAATTTCATAGGCTCTTATTGTTCTTGCTTTTTTTCTAAACTATTGAGAAATTTATGTGCACAGAATTATGTGATGAGGGAAATGTGAGTGATTCAAAATGCTTAATAATTTATGAATACGTAAAAGAATGAGTCCTAAAAGCATTATGCTTCAGTTGATTAGTAATCAACAGATGTGTAGAACTCAACTCAATATAGGGAAGATTGAGAAAGGATCAGTAAACTTAGTATCACTCAGGGCAAATGTGTAATCAGAGAGTAAGTCAGCAGCATAGGTTGGATGACAATAAGAAGTGTGAAAGTCAACCTCTATTTTTATTCCTCCTGGATTATTCTGCTAGCTACAACCAACTAAACTATCATAAGTGACAAATATGGTTGACGTTTAGGAAAAATATTCTATTTTGATAGCTGGAAGAAGAGAATTAGAGTGGTTAAACTCTAATTCGGAAGCAAGATGAATTAAAAAATTTTTCCAACCCACATCTAAATTCCGCCATAAAATTAAAATATCTAGCTATCAGATCTAATTGTTTATAAAGACTAATCACAATTTAATTACTTCTAATGACTAATAATACTCTAGAAAATTGCATTTAACTAGCTCTTACCGTTTGTTTTAATAAATTATTGCGATTATTTCTGCATATATGTTAATGAGGAGACGTAAGTACACTAGATACTGAGCACTCTCTTTTTGTTCCTCTTAAACGTCTCAAACACTGAGAGAAAAATGTCTCTTGAGAATAAAATTCTTGTAGAGTTGATCGTCTCACTAGTGAATATGACGCTACGTATGTCTCTCCATATCAGTGTAAAGACGCTGAATTTTGTGTCTGAGTAATAAGGACTGGTTTTTTAATACTTTATTTCTCATACCGCTAACTGATGTAGGATAATTATGCTAATAAACGTAATATATTTGCAGCTTATAAGTAAGTGACAGTCTCGTTTACAGCAGAAAAACTATCAATGTGAATTCATCGAGAAAAAATAGTTTTTACATCTTTTACTTAAGTCTACATTTTTGAAAGTGAAGCAAATCAAATGATTTCATGCACATAAAGTTTACTGAATGACTCTGAATAAAAATTATCATCTGAAATTGATGATCCCTCGACTGATTAACTTCTCAGATGCTCCTAGAAACGCCTGAAAACAGTGATAACAGTGTTGTGGATAAAACGTGGACTTCATGTATGTTACTAGAATCAAAGTACTGAAGGATGTCATTTCAAAATGTAGTATTTACAGAACACAATAATATTCCAATTAATGTTCAAGCCTTAGGTCATCTCGCCGAAAATCACCAAAGAAAGATGGGACAATGTCCTTATAAAACAACTCACTTTCATCATCAGTATCCTGAACAGTGAATATTATCTGTAACATAGTAAGTAAGCAGTTAAGCCAGTAGTCAAAAGATGTTTTAAAATCTACAAAGATAAATGAAATACATCAAAATTCATGCTGTTGAACGGCTGTGTCCATAACAAAAAGAAAAGGTGTTAAGTCAAAGAGTTTCAATGTCAATACTGTATTACAGAAAAATACAAGGAACTTTTCGTAGAGTTTTTAAGATGTTGAGACTTTGGAGGCTTTCAAAGCCACAGAATACGTTGAAAACCTTATTTTGTTTTATAGGCATGTTAACTCAAATAAATGAAATATGTGCCTGTACCAAATAACATAGAGTGACTGTGTGGTTCAGTACATCGATCAAACTGTACAGAGTCAATCAGACTATACACACACAGAGTTTGCTATGTTCATGAGGAACAATGCATTCGTATTACAAACCACTGGATTATTGGGCAGACAGAGAGATTCATTTTACAGTCTTCATTCATCAACTCAAAACCTTATTCATGCAAAAGGGACTAAGCCACACATTTAGGGGATAATAAAATTGAGATACAATTGAAAATAAAGAATCAACATTTATTTGACCATAAAATCTCAGCGTCGAATATAGCATAATTGGATAAATATGCTAAAGTAGCACAGGGAATTACATTATATCACTGTGCACTACATGAAATAATAACGATAACAACAGTAACGATGAACATGCGTAATTACATTCTCTTACACTACCGATGACCCGCTTATATCAATAACAAATTATAGTTTACTACTTGCATAATTTCTTTGTGTGGAAATATATTGCAGTGAAATGATAGGTTTGTCCATAATAATCCAAAGTGAATTCTCGTTATTGACTATTTGGACTTATGAAATGCGTTTCTTGTATCTATCACATAGATTGATAAGGCTTTCTTTGAAAGTCATACTAGGAAAGGGTGAGTCAACCAATCAGGTATCAAGACTTCGCGAAAAACTGTTTTCTCAGCTAAAATAAATTTAATTGGCTTTTTCGACGTTTGATAGTGTACCTTCTTGAAAGTGCTCAATTTTATATTCTTATGTCTTTGATTTTCTTGTTATCAAGCTTGTTGGTGTCATCAGAAATGAATTTATACAGTATTGCGGTATTCGAAAGTTACATAAGTTTTTCATTTAGTCCTGTTAACAACATGTTCAGGATCATGTATTCGAGCCTGCAGATCAATAAACATATATTATTTTAATTTCAAGGCATATGTTTTCTTCATTGCTTTATGAATAACTGTCATGAAGACAAAGCATAGCTCAGTTTGGACCTTTTGAATAATAGTCTAATGGTAGGTCATTGCAGTTATGTTTCCTTTGATGTAAAAGAATAAGAGACCAATACCGAAATGCATCTTAGCTGTTCCGATTCGAAAAGATGTAAATGTATAAGCAGAAAGTGCTTTTTACTTACTTCTTTTATACTGCATTGAAAAAGGGAATTAAACAAAGAAATGAAAGTTATTAAGCATATATAGTATCACTGATATTTTAATGAGAAATGAAACTTAGTTACTTCTCTGTTACCTAAAAACGTTTTCTAGGTTTGTCAGTTAGCTTTTATCATTCCTTGTCGAAAACGTGGTTAGCTTAATTACTTTATGCGAAGATAAATTATGTTTTAGATTAAAGTTTGTTGTGATGACCTGAAATGTTTATTTCTTATTTTAAAAATTGATAACGAGTAAAGCAAGAGACAAAAGAAATAACGTTTAAGTTGGCTATGTTTTTGGGTACTCTTTTTCGATTAGTGGGTAAAGTTTGAGTGAATAGATTACAAACTCAAATGCAATTTAATGTAATTAACCTTCAGTAACAAGAAGCCCTTATTTAGACAATTATATTTCATAATATACAAGTAAAGTCTGATCTTTGACAGGTGTTAGTTGGTCGTAGAAAATCAGCAGGTAGCTTTGAACCTAGATCTTGTGCATTCGTCAGCAAGGCATATTTTCAAACTCATCGCTACAAAACATGAAGTCCTTTGCTCTCTAGTCAATGATCAATGTAATGTCCAACTTTTCCACAAGACGAGGAACAGTATTATTTTCACTTCATATAAGTAAGGTATAGTCGTACAGGCTTAACTATGCCCTTATAAAGTGCTGTCGACAAAAATAAAGGCGAGATTTTTCTCACACAATACTCAACATTGGTAACATAAAACTTCAGACATAAAATAGCAAACCCATATATGCTTCTAAAGATATCATATACTTAAAACGGCTTAAAGAGTTTTATCAGCACTTAATGAAACAATATCGAATTAAGTCGGCTAATGCTGCCTCCGACAAAAGCAAAAGTCCGAACCCAATAAATTTGCTGAAATCCGGGAAAGTAGCAGGACCAGGCTGAATTCGGTCGGAAGCACTGAAAACAGACGCAGAAACAATAGCAGCGGCCTTGCTTACACCACTATTGCAGAAGGTCTCGAAGGATGGAAGCAGAGGTACCTGCCGACTTGAAGACGAGCTATCTTGTCAAACCCTCGAAGACGAAAGGCCGTTATAAATTTCCGTGGATATTCACGAATCATTGCGTCGAACTAAATTTTTGAACCTTTCAATGTATAATCCTCACATCAAACCTGATAACTAATTTTGATAGGCTAAACTATGATAACTCGGTTCATAAATATATCCTGTGTTTGCGAGACACTCATATAGAATAAAAGTGTATTTGTTCCCTCAATCTCACCTTGTCAATATAAGCAATCTGAAAATTTTAGACTTTTGGGTATCTGAAGACTCCCTGGTCATGATAAGAGTTGACCAAATGATCAAAGATGGAACTGTTGCTTGACTTCCTTAAGACAGCGAAGCAGGATAGTACTTGGAAACCCATTTCGAAAATTTCTGCAAAGTGTTTATGAGCACTGGGGATCAGGAATAGTTTAAGAGATAAGAGAGGTAACATCAATAGACGTCAGTAGGGTGTTATTTTTACAATAAAAAACGGCGTGAAATATTGAAGAAAAATCACAATGGCACAAAGTCAAAGGTTAGTCGGAGAAGCGCCTGACAAAAATATCCTTGCAACTGACAGAAACTATCAGTCACAAACCATTTTGTTAGGATATTCTACAATATTACTCGAGGAGAAAATCTGTTAGGTCATTTCGAACTAAAATTAGTTCTGATGTTGTTTGGAAAGTATAAAAGCTTCTCCATTGAACTATCCAGCTCGGAAGTGGTCATTTGAAAAAATGAGTCCTAGGGAATTAGAATGCAAAAACATGTTTCAGATAAACAGTCTATCATCATTTACCAGGAAGGGAGTTAGTACAATGTTGAAAGGACTCAGCATCAGCAAAACGCAGTTGCAGCGTTTATTTTCTGAATTTTTAAACAAGTTCTAAAAACCTGGATGCTATCACAACCAACAGTTGATTCGCGTAAATGCAGCCAAGTGGACAGCATAGAAGAATCCATGTTGGGTGCCTTTTAGAACAGCGATAAAAATATTAAGTTCAGATGCCAATATACTGTTAGTAATATTTTGTTTTTCACATTGTGACAGACCAGCCGTTTAATCACCGTTCCAAACTATAGAGGACTAAGTATTTATGGAAGTTAGATCTGCATGTTATTACAAAAATGATCATATTTCGGCACCAGTACTGGGCGCAACGTCCTAAAAATGCCCTAAGGAGTATTCGCATCTATTTAATCAGAGGATCTACAGGGTGCTTCTTCGAAAGATGTGAAGCTATAGGAGCAGATGTACACCCTTTCTTGCTACGCAACTTACTATTATACGAATAGTTGTGTTGAGCATGATGTACAATACAAACATGTACATCAAAGTGGACCTTATTTAAAAGAGATTTCACTGTTTTACACTCGTATCGGATTCCAAATAAGTCAGTCAAAGAGTGGAAATGAGATATTTCGGCCTACCGACCAGTATGTTATTGCACAAAGGTAGATGGTTTCATAGAGACATTTTTGGATGCTGCCTTTAAAGTGATGCGTATCTACCAATTAAAATCAATATCATGCATACTGTATAAATTGCGAAACTTGATTTCAAAGCAAAATGGAAGTGCACAGACTGCTTTTGACTTCCTGAGTACAAAATTGTCAGTGATCTAATTATTATTCACTGAATCCTACAGCACTGTCGGTATTTGTTTATGATTAAAACCAAAGGGAATAATGCCACAAATTTTAAAGTGAATAAAGCAAAAATTAAAGGAAAGTTGAACTTCAAATTAACCTACAATAGTTTTTTTCACAAGTAGAAAATTTGAGCATATTATGTAAAAACTATTGCAAACATTTTAATTTGCATCTTATTTGCATTAAGTTAATAAAAACTACAAACTTAACATTTCAGAATGCAGATGTGAAGTCTATAAAAGACTCGTTCGTTGTGTAGTAAAAGCAACAATCACCACTCAAAGTAATTATAGAAGTGTTCTTCATTATTCAACTGAACACTCAGAAATATCATTTTTACTTATGCATTCACCCGTCATCGAACATACGAATTATCTCAGCCAAGTTTATTATTGTTGTGGAAAACTTGTACAAAAAGTTCTTCACTATGCAGTAAATGATTGATAAAGACTAGTAACAGAAAAACTGAGCAATAACTTTACAAATGAAGCATATTTTATTACTTTATAAGTACAGTTATTCTAGTTTATCATACGTGATTGCGGAAATCCAACTAATCCTAATGACAAAACTGAATTACCAGTCTTAAGAGACCTTCAGAAATTGTAAGGGTTGAATTGATTTCATGACTTACTACGTATAAATGACAAACATTATGACCACGTAGCTACAAAAGCTATCGAATTTATACTAGCTTGGTGAGTAAAATGGGCAATGTATTTAGATTATAAAAATAATATATAACATAGAGCCAAAAGAAATTAGAAGCATGAATAAAAGAATAAAGTGAGTGAAATTAATCGTGGTCGTCAAACACTGGGTGTAACACTAAGATAAGTCTCGAGTCGAAAACAAAGAATACTTCTTGCAGAATCAACACCCAATTTTCTGTTGATGGCCTCTAGCTATTTAGTAGTGATCAAAGTTCACCGTGAATCCACAAATCCGAGCCTACTAACTACATTTTGAACCATTCCATGGACGTGATGACAATTAGGACCAGAAAACCTGGCATTAGTGACATTCACACTACATCTTGTTCTTGTTGAATTACTGTTTCACAATAAATGTTCAACTTAAATATTATTTCCTAATGACTTAAGGAAAATCCAGCCGCAATAAATGTTTGCAAAGATGTACTAGACGAACACATTACATCAAAACCTCTCATTTAAGCAAATTCATAAACGTATTTAATAATCATAAGCGAATCATGGTAATTTTGAACTTATTCTGACCAACAATGAACTGAATGGTTTAGAAAAACTTGGGAACCCAGTAAGTATGACTTACCGTATGTATATTTTTACTCGTATAGTCCTGGAGCAATATATTAGAATTAATAAAAAATTATTTGTTTAGTTTATATTTTTTCTAATATACTACGCCGGGATTACACAAATAAAAATACACCATTGTACGATGAAGCGTAATTTCTTTCCTAATACGTTAGGTTCGAAAATTGCATGGCTGAGCCTGTAGAAAGAATAATGCCATCTAAAAATCACAGTTCACTTTCAGTTTGATATCACGTTAAATAGAATCCCGAATCAGTAGGAAACGAAAAAACCATGATCATTCGATGAAGCAAATTTCAGTAAAGCACTACCATTCATAAAATGACAGAATGTGCTAACAAATGAGGTGTCCTATAATTGTGGTCAAGTCAGGACTTGACGGAAATCTGTGAAGTCTCCGGTTGCCCGTGCAAGCCATTAGGGCAAATACTAGTCACCTATTTTAGTAAAATTCTGAAAATGATAAGATTAGGAGCTAGTGAAGTCTTGATGACAAGGTTTGTTATCAATTGAATGAAGTGTTTGTATTCTCCTCCCTTTACATCTGAAATTGTAAACATTTTATCAACCTTTGTTTGTTTAACTTGTCTGCTAGTCCACTTTTATCTTTTTCAAAACCATTATCCTCTTTCTATGTTTTGTGATCTTATTATGTGTGGTAACATAAACTAGTGTATTTCGTGCAAGGTTCTCCTTTTTATTTTTGTCTTATAACAATGCTTTGCAAGTAAGTATCCATTTATGTGAGGTGGAATTACAAGACGTTTCATAGAGTCTGCGATGCGTGGGATATGAAATCAGTGTTAAGATATGTAAATCGATGAAACAAGAGGGTTAACAATGCATTTATCTCCGTTTCAAGCAAGTCAGACATTTAAAATTAGTTTATTTTTTTCTGTCGATGTACAATATTCTTGAAAATTATACGAAATATAAGAACCAACTTGAAAGACAAATGCTTATTTTTAACCTGTAAAGTACATGATTCACAGTTGTTCGTCTGTTAATCCAAACAAGTATTATTAAGGGGTATTAAGGGCTATTCATATAGCTTGAATTCATAATGTAGTCTTAGTTGAAGTAATCTTAATAGTGAGTCATCGTGGGTAGCAGTGAAATTCGAAAGGTGCACTTCGTTTTATTGAAGACCTCGTATCTTGATGTGCCTGTCTCCCAGTCAGTGATGGTATCCTCACTAAGACTGAAAGCCAGCACGTATCACCTTAACTGACGGTTAGTTTGAAGTAATGACTTTACTGTGTTTGTTTTAAAGGAATTGAATATGAGAATTCAATGACCCAGTGGATTAAACTTGATGGTTTGGGTTATTTTCCTAATGGAAACAAAAATACTTACTTGGAGACAGTTGCGTTCACCTCACAAGTTCAAACTGACCAAAATGCAAGTCCCGGATGACTCTACAATCCACTCCAAATCTTTTATAGAAATTACCAGAAGTATCATCCAACCAGTAGCCCATATACCATCAGTGGCCGATCCATTCGGCCTAGTCTACTACGAAAAACCACAAGCTATAACATGAAGAAACATTTTGTCGCTCAGTTCTGTAATCATTTTGTTTGGAAAATAATAATGTTCAACAGAAGAGAAAACAAGTATTTCCTCTTATATTTATAAGCATTTCTCTTAAGTGGTTGGACTGAGTTGATCGGTCACTACCGGATTACAGGCTTTTATGTGACTGACTCAATATTGCTATTTTTCAGTTTGATATTGATGACAGTCAGTGGTAGATTAACTTGATTTAGTCAACGACAGAAAAACAGTATCAAATATTAGTGGCAAACCACCCCCTTACCTGACTCACATAGAGCGACTATCCTCAGTGTCGCAGTAGATAAAGAAACTGGTCTTAGGTTTGAGTCGTGGTGGGAACAACATCAATCAGTGGTAGGTAGGTGCACCTCGTTGATGACTGCCAACTGGGACAAAACATGCATTCTGGATTCCATTTTTAGCCACTGTTCACTATTAATGTTAGATGGTTGAGAAAAACGAGTGGTTTACAACAATATCTAAAACAATTTTTTTTCAATTTCTTATACTTAGGTTGTAGGTAGCAGCTGTTACCCTTTCTTTCTATGTTAAACGGGAAGTTTCCAAGCTGATATCAACTTCTACACACACTTCAGCATTTTATAATTTTGGTATTCTGATTTCCCAATGAATGAAATTTCTGTCTACCACAGTGTTCTACCAGCCTTCATTCCCTTATAGCATCCTTATACAGATGAAATAATTGAAACTGTAGGAAAATATTAATTTTAGACATTAGATTTAGTGTTTACCTCAATAAATGATTGATTTGTTTACGTAAAATAATATAATTAAATTTATGTTAGTACTTATGAATATTAATTCAACGATATTCATGCCATATTTCATTTGTGAGCCATAAAATTTTAAAAATACTATCGCCATCTGGCGACTCTGAAAGTGCTGCACTGCCTCAAACGTTTGCATCTAGAAAAGAAACCCATATTACTAGTCGAATGCTTCAACTCACTAACTTTATGCATGTTCAAGCAACCCTCCCTAAGCAGTGTATAGTATGTTAACTCCTTTGACACTTCTTGATCATCTAAAGTTGACGAATTTTCAATATTCGAACATAGTTGATGAAGTTAAAACCATTTTTCAGACATTCAGGTACTAATTAAAATAATAGCTTCCACAACAAACAGTAAGAACGACTGTATTTATACTTTTTTCCTGTTTTGAAATTAGTTTTCATTTACACTGTTAAGAACAAAATAAAATGTTCAGTTTAGAATCTGATACTTCATCTTAATCGAAAAACAAAATAACCGAAATCAGGATTCTGTGAGAATATCAAGTTCACAATCAGGTAGTTTCTAGGATTATTGCAACGGATTTTTATTGAATTCATTCCAGATGTAATACTGTTAAGGAGCATGATAACGACTGAGCATATCGCTAACGATGACAGTATTCTAAGCTGTTTCCGTTTGTATAGGCTGTTTGATTACTAGAGGGTTATAATGCCCATATTGTCTTGTCGTGAGTCCTAACTGAATCCTACTGATCACCGTGAAATACGACCAGCAAATTATAAAACCCCTCTATCTTAGGCTACGTTCGTTTACTACTGAGAAATCGACGGCAGTCTATAAGAATCCCAAGACGTTAGTTTCAAGTTTTCTAGCACTCATCAGTAGAGCGTCTCTGCAACCTTTAGGTAAACGATGTCCATCATAAGATTAGAAATCCCATGTCCTAGGGCTGCAGTCAGAGACATTATTTCTGAGCGATTAAGGCCATGACTGGCATCAATTTACTTATGCACTGATCAATGAATGGTTACATTTTATGACTGAAAAACGTAAGCCAGTCATTTAAAGTAGCAACCCATCCGTCCATTTTGCCAATCTTCATAGCACTATCCAGCATGGAAAAGGATGGTTTTGAAGTAGATAGAAGTGGATGTGCAGACAAGATAAACAAATGGGATATCTACCATTCCAGAGATGAAGGAGAGTGAATACAAGCACTTCATTCAATCGATTTCAAAGATTGTTATCGAGACTTCACTACCACCTAATCTTAACATTATGAGAATCTTACTGGAGTAGGTGACCAATATTTGCTTCTGTGAAGTGGACCGGTGGCCGGAGACTTGATAACTTAGCGTCAAGCCTTAATTTGATCATTAGTAATAGATTTTACACTTACCTTTACCGGTTATAGTATGTCATCAGTCGATTTAATGGGTATTCTGCCTCTGGGAGTCTAACAATGAACCAATTAATCGATCTTAAAACATGAACTCCCTGATCCTTGGGGGTTCCAAACTAAATCTTATCTTTTCCAGACTGATCATTCCAATGACCACGTGTAACATTTCGGACAACCTTAACGTTTTGAGACTCGGCATATACAGTGCGTTTCTAAATCACCTCATGAGACAAAATTCTACTTTTATACTAGCTTTTCTGTTCAAAACTCTTGTAATGATATCAACACTGCTTACTAAGCATCTCTACTGAATCGAAGTGGTGATGAGATGGCATCTGTTTTCATGAAAATCAGATTGCTAAGTTGCGTGGAATAAATATATTCACATATGCACTTTGATGACACCATTTACCTCAGTATAAAAATCATGTTTGATAATGTAATAGATGGAACAATACATGACAGAAGTATATTTTGCTGATTAAAGCGTTTCTCGTAAGTAACCGTTCACTGAAAACTATAAGGCGATGAGAGGTAGAGGGAGAAGAGTGATTGTTACTTGTCTCGTGCTCCGGACATTGGTCTTTGAAAGGATACAAACATTACCACTTTAAATCACATTTTCGGACTAGGTTCGGAACATCTTAAAAAGATGACCAAATTTGTCCCTTTGTAATTCAAACTGTGTAAATTATAACGTAGTATTTCATTTTTTTTCAAGTTAAATGCTTATTTAGTAACATCCACAATATAAATATATATATATATATATATATATATATACATCCAACAAATAACATCGAAACACATTTCACTAAAAATCAGTATCATCTGACTTATGAAATGTTCACAATGGTCACAAAATAACCAGAACTTAACAAGGAGTTCATATTTTTACTGAATCTTCTCTCACACAGCAATATTAAGTCAACACCCTCTTAAATAACTGACAAGTAATCTTAGTCGTTGGCAAAATCTTAAACACTATCACAGAACATTACTGCTTTTTGACTGTAAATCCTCAAGTAATGTTTTGATCCCACTCCATTCAGTGTGTCTAGATGAGCTGTTCTTGTAAATAGAGATCAGTTTCTTTTCACTTTTCAGAGGAAACGTCTTTCACTAATCAATTATTTTGATGAAAATTCCATTGGGACCAATTCCAGCTAGTGTCTACAATATATATATATATATATATATATATATATATATATATATATATATATAAAGTTTGGCTAGCCATCCTATTGGTTACGTATTTCTTTGCGAGATAGGTTGAAACTGTAATCTTAGTATGTGACGAAATGAATATAAAAATTGGTTTCCAATCAGCCAGATCCATCAGCTACTTACTAGGTGCAAACCTCGATAACTTTTGCATTTTGATTTACTGAACTAACTACAGATTCAGCTTGTCTTATTAAAAAAGAACCCAGAAGAATGATGGCATTAGACGTGACGCTGATTAGGTTGAACATGCTGTGATTTATGGTCATTCATACTAATTCTTTTAATCAGTCGTTGTAAGATACATTGTGTTGCTTTGGTTGGAGTTCTCTAGCTGAATCGTGTGAAAGAACCTTACTGGAAATGTACCTTACCTGACCGTCCAAGCAGCATTATATATGCCAAAAGCTGGGTAGGGTGAACATAGCACTTGAAGCTAAACAAATGTCATTATTGGCTGCAAACACAAATAACTTCACCAAATGTAATACGTGCAGATGGCAAACGTCCATCTTTATCTATTGCCAAACGCATACCAGAAACTAGTTATAGGGTAGAAGTAAAAATAGCTTTCAAATTATTACATATAAATAGTCAGGATCATGGACAAATTTACTAAATTTCCTGTCATTCTTAAATTCGAACTCCTTTTATCTATGCAAAAATAAATTTTACTCAAGTTGAACCTACCTTGGTAGTATCGATTTTAATTTTCATACCAATAGTGATGTGATTTAGATTTTAATTTTTTGTTTCCTGCTCCTTTCTTAGGATTTTTTTAACCGACGTTTTCATACAAGTAGTTCGACAAGTCCATGTGTGATAACATTGTTCGAAATGTATATGTTAATACATCACATGTATTAGAATATCTCCGTCTTCTCATTTAAGCTGTTGCCACTAATAGTTGTTAATTGGATATTGAACAATAACATGTTTTATACCTAGTAAAAGTGTTGAAAAGTTTGAAGTTAGGTATGACAAAGAGAGTAAATTTTTCTAGAAACCTAATTCAAGAAAAACGGTAGACAGTCATTTAGTTTTCATCCTGAGCGTATGCCACACCTACAAAAGAGAGTTTAAGGATTGAATAGTAGTTTTACTAAACTAGTTAATCTACACAGTATTTCAATTCTAAACTCCCTAATAAAACTTATGCTCAAATTGATAATGGAGAAACAAGGTAGAGGAAGTTCTCAGTAGTTTAAAAGGAATCTAATGTTCTTCAGTTGTAAATTTCCTGTTTATTTTGCAAGTATAAACATAGTCATTAACGTATTGGGCATAAATTCATTGTGAATTGTTGACACCCAGCAATACTTTCATACCTAATGGATTCAGATTCACTTGGTAACTAAGTGTTTCAAGAACAACTCTTTTTTCTTCTCATTAGAGTAATAAGTGTTGTTGATAAATATTACACACTTCAACTTTTGAACACCACTCCAACTCATTCTCTACTGAATTACCGATAAGTAGTAGCTACCATCCCCTTACTTCAGATTTTTAAAAGTCAGAAATAATTAACAGCTTTTGGCACTAATCGCATCCTTCACAGCACAAAAATCTAATTAAATCAAGCATTTTCTTGACTAATGGGTATAAAGTATAGTTAACAATTATACCTGAGAATAGTAAAGAAATTTAAATGAAAATGATTTTCCGCTATCTAAGCCTCCATAGAGTATATTTATGTTTACACCAGTTTTAATGTTCTTAAGACGACTTTTTCATTAAAAGCTACTTTCTTAATTTCATTACTTCATTCAGCCTAAATATTCAGCACTTTGTAGGTTAGGCTGAGTAAAATGAACTCAGCTTACTAATTACACTTTACATTATCACGTAACTAAGTATTTACTTCTGATTTTTTCGGAATTCTTGATTTTACTACTTGATCAACTTTAACAGCTTACACCGGAATGTAAGCTCATTCATGTCCGACCCACCAGTAAGATTTTCACAGAAACATCTGCTAATATGCATACTAAGAGACTGAATCTACCAACAATCTGCAAAAATGTCAGAAAAGTTGGCTAATGCATAGTAAGTAGAACTTTATTTTATTTTTAACATTTTCCTGTTGTTTAATTCATGTAGACAAAGGGTGTGTTGATGAAAACCTTCATTTCGCTATAAAATGAAATTTTAAATCTTTCTCAAATCAAACTCTACAAATGTGTCGAATGCAGAAGTACACGGTATTTGAATTGTACATCTATTATTCTGCTCACAATAAAAAATCTCTTATAAAAAAAATAATGTTTGGGTATTAACTAGTTAGATTAACAGCAAAGCAGATTACAATCGAATGAAATGAATAGAAATATCAAGTTCAAAAATGTTCAGAAAAAATTTATGTATATCAGTTCATTACAATATTGCAGACAGTCTGTTCTAATTCTTCATCAAAACGTACAAGGAAGGAAGCATTCATCATCTGTATGGTGGATTATTGAGATTAAAGTGCTTGGTGGATAAATAAATAAAAATGTTTCTTTATGGAATGTAAAGAAGTAAGGAAACACTTTAGTTTCTACATTTATTTACAACCTTTTTTCAACACATTCCTTAACTTCTACAATTTAATCAAGACAAAGCTTCGACATTCAAAATTAAAACATACATTCTCTCTATTTAAGTGAAAATCATTCAGGAAATTATCAAGTTATAATAAATATCCGGTATAGTTTCAAAAGCAATCGAATGTAAATATAATTCTGTGTAATTTTTTATTGATTGTCTATAGAGTAACGAAAATTATATGAGGATTGCCTTGTATTTTACTTTTGTTCATCAATGATTCACGTTTCACCAAACCAAGAATACCAGGATTTGCAGAATAAAATGATATCATTTTATTTCCTGGATACTCCTCAGCTACATACTACTGTCGGCATCTCACATATAAGCTATGTAAGGTTAATGTGGCGTAACCTACATTAGTGGTCAATATTTTGTTTAAATAAATGTGATGTCGGAGACATGTCTATAAGTACTGAACTTAAGCAGCGAAATCTTTCTTTGAAATCGAACAGTAAACTATGTCACCTATTGATAGTTTTGAGTATCTAAGGAAGTCTTCCGGTTTGTAGTAAGAATATTCGTTTTTCTTGGCCAACCAAGTCAAAATCCTGTAATTTCCATCCACAAGTCAACTCTGCTCTGAAGACAAGGTCTTTCATAATTGATCAAACTTTTCCATTTCAAACCTGATATCATTCACTCACTTAAAATATACTTTTTTGTCAATGGCTAAGTCGCGTAAAAAATATTTTACCTGTACAAAATTCTGGGGTAGATGATGCTGGGTTTCTTTTTATTGGTCGACATCCTGATTTACTTTCAATTCCGAAACTGCCTGCTCAGAACCAAGAGTAAGCATTCATCTGGTCTTTTTCTCAGTGACAGTAGATTTGTGCAGTTGTGCATTATCAGTGCCTAACCAATCAGAAAAACTCATCTATGAGACTTGCCAAGACCTGCAATAATAAGCTTTCTTTATCGTTGATAAGCTTACCTGATTCAAAATACAATACTTTATCTGGACTCTCGTCTCATTATGTAAGTCAGTTAATGTCCAATCTACTATTGAAGCGACAATAAATGATGTGTTAAAACATACTCAGAAATTTACCACAAGAACAAAAAGAAACTGAGTCTCAAAGATATTTTTTCAACTGACAAGTTTTAATTAACTTAACGGTGTCTAGAAACGGAGCCCAGGTAGCGTGTTTCGTCTCGTTTGAATCTCGTTTCCCATGAGCACCTCTTCCACAGTGAGATTTGAACCCATTGCCCATCCCTCCAAACTCTAGAACCAGGCCACTGAGACACGATAGCCATCTTTTATACAGAACATAATGGTGATAATTATTTGTTTATACTGTAACAATAAATATTCAGACAATATCAAAGCATTCATAAAGGAGCCCATATGGTAACAGAAGCCAACAAAGACAGCTGAAATTTCTGTTTATAAGTTTTAATCCACTAATCTCTTCATTATGCTGGAAAACGTCCCAAGCTGCTTGTTCTCTCAAACTTCCAATGAAGAAAGACATATATGTATTTGAATCTTCGTGAGATAGATACTATTATGGTAAAAGCATAACTATGTTGAATATACAAGTCACAGAATGATTGTGGTCAAAATAAGTGGAAAATCAAAATCGCTAATTGTAATAAAAATCTGTCAAAATTGTTTTCACTATAAAACTGGAAAAACTGAAGAGAGGATAAAACTAAATTTCATACCATGGGAAAATACATAGAACAATAGTCATTTATCATCATACAATTATCATTTCAGTCAAAACACGAATGAGTTGTTAGAACTTAATTATGATAAACAGCCAGCACTGATAAACACCAATGATCAAATTAAAATTTATATCTCAAAATTGACTGATTAACATTTACTCGAGTATTCCTTCTTGATAAACACAAAACAGCCCAAATGTCATAGGAAAAATGAGTACATTTGAATAATCAGAAAATATTCATTAGTTTTTCATCTTGTCAGTTAAATAAATTATCTTTGGTTCAAATGCCTACCTCTACTGCAAATAAAATGTTGACCAAGTTGAAATTCAGTTTGTTGGTTTGTGAGAATTTATTCATTGATACCAGGTTGGCATTCATAATAGACTAAAATCACTTAGAGGAACATTGAAAATCTGGTAGCACTGGATAAGTGTTTCGCTCTAATGTAAGACTCTTGAGAAGTCCACATCTCTGAACACGCCAGGGATCGAACCCAGGATCTTCATGACTATGTCGAAAGTCTGGAGAGACACTCAACAATAGAACTGGATATAGGTCATACTGTATCAGAAACTGACAGAATTACGAAATGTGAACCACTGGGTTCCAACCCAGTGGCTCAACGGTGATGTTCTGGCCGCGGAACCCGAAAGTACTGGGTTCGGTCCCTCGGAAAGGAGTAAGGAGTGCGCACTATTTAGCAATGATGTGAGTTTATGATAAATACCAACTTGAAATGAGGTCGAAATTGACTAATTTACTTTTTCAGTAACTATCCATACATATATATATATATATATGGTTAATTCTTCTTTTATCTTTTCAAAACTTTTGCCCAAAAAATGAGGATATTTTTTGTCAGGAATAAGGAACTCCTACTTCAGTTCTTTTCGAATAAAAATATTTGCTTACCTTCAAGTTTTAGGTACTGAGATCTTGTAGCATTGGCCTAGCTGCTCCTAAATTTAATATCTTTTCCTTTTTTTTGAGCTGTATCACTAGCTATACAGTCTAAAACAGACCCTCTGAAAGAAACTTCAATCCCCGAACACTTCAGTCATAATCATGGGTCATTCTATTAAAATATATGTATTTATATAAAACAAGTTCTCCTTTTTCCATCAAACAAATAACAGTTTATTTTTAATAAAACATATTTTCGTAAATCGTTTTCTAGTCAAGTTAGTTTCCGGCAACAATTAAATACCTGGAAGTTGAAATGGCAGTAAGGATACAAGAGCGTTTCTCAATCCTTTTAATTACTTGAGGAATATTGCGACCAATAAATTTCAGTACAGCATTTTATCTGGTACTAAGGAAGTTGTTATCTGAATGTTTTGGTAACTAAATACCCACTTTTCGAAAAATGGCTTTTTTTACTTACGATACCACTAGAAAGTTTGCATCGTTTTAACTCCAGAAACTTAAATGGTGATGACTGTCATGATGATTAATAGACATCTGTTTAAAACAGATAATTCATAGATTATGTCTGTACACGAGATCCAACGAAACAGATAGTAAATAATGCAGGGAGATTTTAAAATTTGTTTGTTCATTAGCTTAGATAATCATATAATACTATCATTGTCTTTTAATATCTTTTGTCCATGGATATATCACTAAAATTATTAATTTTAACTAGCACTTACCAGTCACTTTTCTGATTACGAACGGGTTGAAAAATCTGAATGGAGATGGATCATTTAAAAGGGAAACCTATCCTAATTCATATGTTAACTTCTTCTGCTTGCCGTCTTCGAATATAGTTGTGTAAAAATACCGTACATGACAGTTCACCGATATAGAAAGTTTTTTGTCACGAAAAGTAGCACCATACGTGAAATATTTAAACCTGCCAATACAAACGGGTTAAAACTGTTAGCTAACAAAGCTTTGAAATATGCAGACAAATAAGCTAGTCCTTATAGTAACGCATACAGATACAATATTTGAGAGAAACGAAGTTTACTTTTTGCCCAACTGTCTGCATAAGAGCGAATGAAGCCCGAGGTCAGTCAACGTGGTGCTTGTAGCTTACAAAAATAACAAAGTTTTATTTCTTCCCTGAAGCGTCAAAAGAGAAGCAGTGTAAACTTCTTTATTCATATCAGATAAAAACGGCGTTGATGATCTTACATGATTTAGTGGGCTGGACTGCAGAATTGTTGCGAATTTCCAAAGGATGCTTTTGTTTTATTACTACGTTGGCCTGGAGAAAAAAAATAGTGGGTCAATAACTTACGTTGAATACAAACAGAAAAATGAACGTAGAACATGCCTCACAAGTAGAATATTGGCCCAAGTTGCCAAAATTCACAGCAGTGTACAAATAACAGTTGGACAGAAAAAGAGTTAGAAGTCAAAGCAGAAAGATTCGAGTGACACAATAAACGACTTAAAGACAAAGAGTTTAACAAATAACCAAGCTATAAGAAAATGTCAAAGAGTGAATACCTGTGCGCTATTTTGACCGTTTTTACCCATGTCATCAAAGAGTCCTAAACCATTGCTTCTTTTCTGCTCGCAAACCCCACCCAGGCAGTCTTCACGGCACAACATTATTCAGATCAACAGCAAAAACTTTATGAACAGGGAACATATATTAGTTTGGCCACACTCATCCGTCTTCCAAACTTACTCAGTTTCCTCTAGCACAGCAACTCGAGGTTATCAATACTATTTGTCCGTTGGGTTCCTAATGGAACATAGGGCTTCACTAACACGCCTCCATTACACACTCTTCTCTAAAATCCTTTGAACCTGGATCCACAACTTCCCACAAGCTCTAATTTCATCCTCGTACAATCTCCTCCATGTCACCATCGGCATCGGCGCCCAACTCGTCGTATCCCCTTTGGGTTCCACTCGAGGGACTGACGCGTGATATTCCCAGTCGGCCTTCTCAGTGTATGCCCAATCCAATCGATCTCCACTTTCTTCTTCTGCATATTTCTTGAGTGATAGGTTCATGGTTGGTTCGTCACCAGCCTGCCAGCCAGCCAGAGTTCCTTGTTGCTTATTCATTCTGGTCATCTGATATTCAGTATCGAGCCAGCATAGACAGTTGTTGATGAATGTCTGTAGTTTGTTGCAAGTGTGTTTCGTGACATGCCAAGTTTCTAAACCATATAGCAGCACTGACTTCACTGAATTAGTGTTGCGAATCCAGATCTTGTTCCACATGCTGAGTGGAGTGCAGAAGATCTACACACTGATTTCAGGCAAATAAACGCCTGTCTTGCTCTTCCGATTCTGACTTTGACATCCTAGTCTGTGTCACCACCTGTAGTTAAAACGATGCTTCCCCTGTGGGAAGAAGAAAGAGGCAACTTTCTTTAAGTTTCTCCTGTTGATGATGGTTGGAGTTTGTTGTTGTTGTTGATGTCGTTGTTGGTTGAGCATCTTCATCACCTCTATCTCCTCTCCTTTCACTTGAAGTCCCGTCTTCCCTACCCTGCCTCTTCCATCAACTTGTTCGTTTTCACCTGTAGATCTTCAGGTTTGTGCGACATCAGTCACAAGTCATCGAAGAAATCCAATTCTTCTGGGTTCTTTTCCCCTGTCCAGCCAGCACATCCCCCTCTTCTCACAGCTCCTCACTGTTTGTTGCATGATCCAGTCGACTACAATCAGGAATATCATGTGTGATGGCAGACAGCCTTGTTTCACTCCTTCCTCTCTTCACTCCAAAAGCATCACTGAGCTTCCCATTGTGAATTATTTGGCATGAGGCATCTTCATGCAGTTGTTGAATGAGGCTGATAAATGTTTGTGATATTCAGTAGTGTTGAATCAACTGCCAAATTACTTGTCGGTTGACGCTGTCAAAAGCCCTGTCAAAGTCAATGAATTTGAGGTAGAGTGGAGTTGACTGCCATTCTATACTCTGTTCTATGATGATACGCAGTGTAGTGTAGCGTTGCAATTTGTTAGGCACATGATTTGTACTTCCTGAATCCAGCCAGCCTGTTCCGGTCGTAGTTTTGAATCCAGCGCATCCTTTAGTTTCTCCAGGATGATGCGGCTTAATATTTTGCTTGCTCTGGGTGGACAGAAGTGTGATTCCACGTCAGTTCTTGCAAACAATGAGGTTGCACTTCTTCGGGAGTTTGACAAGGTAGCTCTTCTTTCAATAGGCAGGTACCTTTCCTTCCTGCCTGCTTTCCAGACCTTCTGCAATAATGGTATGAGCAAGTCCACTGTTGTCTGTGCATCTGTTCTCAGTGCTTCTGGTGGGATCTCATCTGGTCCTGCTGCTTTCCCACACTTCAGCAGCTTTACGGCGCTCATGACTTCGACTACTGTTGGAGGATTCATGTTCACTTGTAGTTCAGCGGCTGCAGGTGGTATTTCCGGATGAAGTGCAGGTGGTGGTGTTCGATTCAAGAGCTTTTTGAAGTGCTCAGCCCATCGTTTCCTTTGTTTCTCTTCTTTGCTAATTAGATTTCCTTCATCATCTTTATTAGTTTCATCTGTGTTAATCTGTTCCCTGATAGTAACCTGGTTATTTGATATAATGTTGTCAGGTCTCTGTTTCTTCTACCTGCAGCCTATTCTGCTTAACTTGCCAATGTGTCATTAAAGTATCTTTTGTCTTTGCGCTCTTCTTCACTTCTCCGTTCAGTTTAGTGTCGTAAACGTTGAACTCAGTTCCTCCTTTCGTTGTGCATCCTTACACAGGTTTATCTTCTGTTTCACCAGGTTCCCAACCATGTTCTATTAGCTTCCATGTATCCATCGAGATATATGCTTTATCTTCTTTCTTCTTCCTTCCTTACACAGTTATGCAGGTTTCTTTCCACATCTCTTTCAAAGATTTCCAGTGTTCATCCACACAGCTTTCCTCAGGGATGTCCTTCGATATCTCTCATTTTGTCTTGATGGCTGATGTGAACATGTCCTTTGCAGTTTCATCCTACAGTTTCAAAGTGTCCTATTTGAACTGTGGTCTGTCACCAACTTCCTCAAAGGCTTTCAACTTGATTTGGAACGTTCTTCGCAATAGATAATGAGTGGTCTGAACCTACATATGATCCTCTTGTTGATCTTGTGTCAAGTAGGCTGGCTGCGTCTCCACTTTCTTCACATTCAGATGATGTCGATTTGATGTTTAGTGTGTCCTGCCCTGGTGTCTGGTGAAATCAAATCCATATTGCTTTGTGGATATCCTTGTGCTTGAACACAATGTCTAGCCTACAATCACCAAATCGTTGGGTGCACACAATTCTGCAAACAGTTCTCCATTCTCGTTCATCACCTCACCTAGTGCTTCTACACCCATGGTTTGTTCTCCTCCTGTGTTGTCCCCTCCCACTTTGGCATTCATGTCGCCCATTAGAATTACGATGTCACCAACTGGGGTGAGGTCTTGTCCAGTGTTGATTGCAGTTGTCTGTGGAACTCCTCCTTCTTCTCTTCCTCTGCATATGCATTATTTGTAGGTGCACAGCGTAGCATTGTATGATTGTGACCTTCCTTCCTTCCTCTTGAGTTGAACCTCGCTGTCATGATCCTTATGCTGGAGGAGATTGGTTCCCACTGCATGACAGTGAGCCTTCAATGCTGTTGGGGACATCATGATAGCCACTCGAAATCTCAGTGTGCTTATGATTGTCGTCTGGGTGACAATATCGGAGTACATTATTGAGTCTCCAGTTGACAGTTTGGAGAGTCCACTCCCATTCCATCTGCTTTCGCAAATTCCAAGCACTTCAGTGTGATACCTCCTCATCTCGTTTGCAATCTGGGTAGCCTTGCTGGGTTCAAACACGGTGCGGACATTCCATGCCCCCATGTTTACTTTCTCTTTCATCGAGAGAGAGAGAGAGAAGACACATGGGCCAATTGGCTTCCCGAAGGCAGGCTTTCAGCAGTTGGTTGGCCTCATTTCGCCTCTCCGATTTCAGTGAGGAATAATTTTGTTTATATTTTTTATATTTTATTTTCGCTTTGAAATTTTTAAGGGGTTAGATTTGTTTCACGGGTAGGGTTGCTGGCTCTATGCCCAACTTTCCTTCTTTATCCGAGTTTATGACCGGTTAGTAACTAGTGAACTAGTTAATCAGGCGAGGTGACAGCAACTCGAGGAAGGTGATAACTCGTAGTGCTTATTACTTGTCCAAGACATCTCAGTTGACTTTAATTCACAACCTCATAAATCTACTGGCCTATCTTGCTTGGTCCCCTTAAACTCACCTCAAAATTTCTCGCATGGTAATACCACCAAACGCGAGAAAAACTACTAATATATCTGTGGTCCTAATCTACTTACTCCGCGTATTTTACAGTCAACGTCCATACTGCAGAACAGAACAGACTAAAGGGCTGTATACTCATCCTTCGATAGATAGTCAGATATCTTGTTAGTTGAAGTCTCAGGTAGCGTAAGTTGGCAAATGCAAAACATGCCTTCTGCATAGAAACTGGAACTTCTTTAGGAACCAGCTCGTTCAGCATGGTACAACTCCTTAAGTAAGTGTAGGAGCTGACAGATTCCATCATTTTACTCCCTTTTTAATAAAACTGGATTGTTTTTAGGCCAGTTTCCAAGCAAAATCTTACATTTGAAAGGTATGAAGCGAATGCCAAACACACCAAGATTTCTGTTTAATGAATGCAGAATACCCAGCATTTTATTGGCATCTTCATATAGCAGTCCAATATCGTCTGCATTTTCCAGGTCAATTAGATGGCCTCCAAGTAGACCACTCCCAGTGAGGCCAGAAGTCCATGAGGTTTTGTCCATTAATACAGCTATAATGGAGTTTAAAAAAAAGTGTAACAGTAGGTAAGCTACCCTTCGAGGACACACCACTACCAGTAAATAATAAAAATTAAATAACAGTAGGTCTGAGGCTTACTAGATGTTGAAGGATGGTTCAACTCATTTCTTTTGCATATATCGATGAATTCAAACTGCCTAAGTACGCTTACAAAGAGAAAGCAAGTGTGAGTAAATTTTTTCCTACATACTGCAAGAATTATACATATGAAAAGCTGTCTACTCTACATTTGATTCCGATGCAAAAAAGATAAATACTAAAAACATGCACTATCACTAAAGTAGAGAAAATGTCAAAATCACTAGAGCTAATTTGTCTAATAAAAAACATTATTGATGGGTTACACACTTATTATAATCTAAATATTTCAAGTAAACTGATTGATATATTCACCAACAAATGGTCCTTAATCTCATGTTATTAGCCTTGACACTGCAGTAGGAATACTCCAGTTCAGCAATTTTCTTTCTATACAGTAAACAATTTCATATCTGGATTAAGTTGTATAAATCATCCAAAGTGAGTCAGATCTAAGGAAAGATTAAATCATTAACTGTCAAAACTCAAATGTAACTTTCATAGCAATGACAAATTTGCACATACAGATTTCGAGTAGATAACACATAAAGGTGAGTCATTGTAACTCATGCTTACTGAATAATCATTTATTGATATCGTCAAAATGCCTTCAGATGTTTAACAGTGTACAAACTGAAACAGTGCTGTATTGATATAGTTAAGCAAAAATGCTGTTGTTTACTTCTAAATCCGAGAAGACCATGATTCTTATCAAAGCTCTTAGTAATTAGTTTCTATTCACCGACAGCATATTTACATGCTGGATTTAACAAACTGACTCCAGCCTATTTCTCTTCCAGAAAAAAGAACAATTAAATAAATCCTCAATACTCTTTTCTTCGAACACAAGAAAACGTGCAAATAAAGTCCCAGTATGTACTCAGTAATTATGACGCATGTCAATGAGAACTTATACCTTTGTCATTTTGATAATTGACTATGATTATTAGCAACGGTTTTCAAAAGAATGAATTTACAGAGATCTACCTGGGTGAATTAAGAAGAGAAGAGAAATTAAACTCAAAAGATGATGAATTCTTCTAATGCAGTTTATTCATGGTCTTTGATCATTCTTTTCATTTATGCTGGGTGGTAACCGAAGGTAGAGTGGACACCTGCGTCACAATACCTCCACTTATCACCCAGCATCGATGGCATCAGTCTGACAACTCGCAAATATATCAAATGGCCTCAGCGATCACTTTATTTGTAGAAACAAGTTTACAAAATCACAAGTTGAGGTAAAATGGTGTGAACTGAGGGCGGTTATCAAATTCTCTGTCTTTTCCCAACATTTATGTCTTTAGCAAATAAGTTGCTGAAGTCCTACTATCTTAACCTATTTGACACCTTAATTTACAATGGTTCATGGAGACTTTGAAACTCTCATTCATAATCATCAGGTGTGAAAATACAAATCAGACACTGTTGAGGTGAGTTCTCAAAGATGAGGACACTGTCCTGTATTACACATACCACTATGCCACATCAATTCATAAATTAAAAGCAAACTTTGATTGAGATGTCCAATTGCAAAATGTACTTATATGTGGATCGATTGAGTATGTGTAACCGTGTTATGCGAGACTTGGTTGTGGCGAATGGTGGTAGAGTCCTGTTCTAGACCTTATTCGAACGACTCAGCTGGATATTCTTCTATCTTCGAAAGCTGTTATTCCCATGTAGATTTAAACCCAGTAGTCGTCACTTTGAAAATGAGATCCAAAAATAATCACTTATTTCAATCGTATACAAAAGTAACAAGATACTTATGACTGGAAAAATAATTTGACATCAGTAGTGACATGTTAGTGACTTGTGTTCTCCATCAAATATAGGGGAATACACTTTTAAGAAATATGCTTAGAAGATTCCGGTGAATAGTTGATTTTTGTGCATTTCTCATGCAAAATGTTCACTATTCGCATTATGAGTCAAGGAAAATTACCCGAATAAGTCAATCAATGCCCAATGTCTCCTTTGAGAAAAATAATAAATTACATCCACATTGTTCCAATCTGACAGCTAGCTGTTAGTGTAAAGTCACTTTTTCATCAGGTGTCACTTCAGTTCAACTTAAATTCTCATTTTCTTTCTGACAAACACAATAATTTATGATTGTCTGTAAGCAAAATCTTACACCTAAAGAATATAAATTACTCCATCAGATCGCTTTGTTATGTGCATCAGCAAAAACGTGTTTACAGATCATAGAGATTATTTGCTGAGCAGCAAAAGTATCCACCAATTTTTATTTCATTCAAATTTTTCAATCCTGGTGACTGCAAATAATGGTTGGAAATTATGAATAAAACCGTGAGACATGTTCACACTTTATTTATAAAAGTATTATTAATTTTTAATAACAATTCTATTTAGTAGTATTATGAATATTGAACTGCATAGAAAATTAATAAGACTTTTGTCAAACTTTCAACTTGAGCTAATATTGTAAACGGTGTGCTTATCTGCAGTGTATCAGTGGGAATTTTATTAAATTAAATCTACTGAAGAAATTGATAATGGTTCTCGTGCAACATGACAACAACAAGTTAAATTATCGTTAGCTTAGTGACAATGAGCAACGGAAAAACTAACACCACTTTCGTTGCATTTACTTAAGATGAGATATTTCATGCAACTGGATAAATGGTCATAGGGAACTAGTAATTTCGGTGTTCAGTATAAAGGTGTACTTCAAAATATGGGAAAAGAAATAATCGTATTAATACATGGGAATCAGCCCCAATATTGCTGGCTTAATAGTAACGATTTCGTTACTTTTTCCCCTTCCGAAGAAGTTGAACGAGCAGTCTGGACTAGATAAAACACTTTTATTTGGTCGACAAGCCATGAGTATTCCAACGTGGAATATTGTCGTGTATAAACCAACTGAGATGCCACCCTATAATTCACTGAAAGTATATCTTTGAAACTGCTGAATTTGATGCATGCCTAACATCACCTAACCACGTCTATGTCTCCGTAATCATTATGTTTATTCAAAAGATTGTATATAATAATCGATGAATGTGACATAATTTTTAGATGGGTGGTTTGATTTGAAGAATTACATTTGGAGAGCCATTTTATACAATAAGATCATTTGCATAAGTTGATACGTCCTGGAAAGTGCTTTAATGAAACTTTTGCTAGTTCCTTCATTCTATCTTTAGATGACAAGAAAAAGCAGACTCTCCTTCACACTGAGTTAACTGATTTGTTTGTTGCTGAGTATGCTTGCATGGAACTCATCATCTACCCATTGTAGCGTAAGCACTTAATGATAGGTCCACTGTCGTGTGAAAATTCCTTTGACGAACCAATTTCCTGCATTCTCCACAGGCTTCATCTCTCGTTTCTTACCATAAAGATGACTCTGAAAAATACTCAGTAGCTGGTTTCATTAGTTTCTCAATACATACCCTTCCTTTCTATATCATTACTTTTTTGTGTACAAGTCGAAAAGACAAGGGAGATATCCAACTTTACGTTTATTCGTAAACCACTGCAGCATTTCTTCACCTCTGTAGCAACTTGTTTCACAGATGAACTTTTTCAAACGAGTAAATTTTTCACACTTGGGTGAATGGCAACCACATTTCAGTCTCCATATAAGATTTTTCATACAGCAAGGTAATCTTATTAGCTAGGAGGCTGTCTTGATTCACTTCGACATATCTGATAAACAGACCAGAGTGAAATGGTTGAGCACTGTTACAAAAACAAAGTCACGATTAACATATCCGAAATAAGGTGACACTTCAGCTTCAGCATTTTCTAAGTATGGTATCAGGATACCAGCTGGCATCTGTCTTCGTGGAGTTCCCTTGATGCATCTTCAACTTGCTTACGAAATCACTGTTCAGTTTCAATTAAAGGGTAAAGATAAATAGGAGCAGCTAAAGTCTTAGTTCAGGTCATGTCAAAATCATATCTTCTGCTTACTTGTTAGACAACATCAAATATTTCGAAAACGTATTGTATGCAAATAAAAACATGGTGCCATATAATCGTGTGTATTTCCCTGGTATTTCAAAGTACTTTTCCAAATTTTTCAGTCAAAATATGCGGTCATGTTCAGACAATTCTGCTATTATTGTTTAACTCAAAAATTCGACATTAAGATTATTCACTTTATCACTTTGTACTTCTCCCTTCATCTGATTATCTTCACTCAACTATGTATTCGTGTGGATTCATGTAAATCTGAATCATTCACAATGTTTGTCAAGAATAATTTGCTCAATTCGCTGTTTGACTGTGCATATTGTTTTAAGATTGGCCTCAACGTTTTATGTTTATTTTGTAGAATTAATCATCAGAGTTCACTGTTTGAACACCATATACAATTTGAAGCTGAATATTATCATCTCTACATAATTTGCATACGACTATATTGCATGCATGGTAATGTCATCTTACTGTCAGATATTTGATCTTCGACACACATGTATATTATCCACATACATAATTTCAAATAAATCAGAAGGTTAGGAAACGTGTTACATCTTGAAATGTTTCTGAACATCAGAATTATAATTGATCTTTTCAATGGGTCTTCATCACAGCAGTATTTGGAGTTATGATCAGCGTTTTCATAGCACTAAGTGAAACATCAGTCAAGTTGTTGGAAAAATGCAATTAACTGAAGTGGTGGCTGATTCGATAGGTGTAATAATTAAGAGATTATTCATGTAATTATCACCAACATCTAGATGGAATTAGTTTAAATGTCATAGTTTATAAAATCTCACTATCGATTGGACGGAATTGACTGACGACAACTGGCGTATGTGTCTCTGCTTGGATACCTCGATGTTGTCAGTATTTTCAGTCTGATATCACTCATAAATAATGGCTAGCGGTGTAATCTAGGACTAAGTGGCCTAGTGCATTACACTCTCGCACTTCTAGTGGCTAACCCTTGACTCGACTTCAAACGAAAACAACATCACTCACTGAGAGACAAGTACATCTGGCTGACGAGTCTTGAATAGGAGGAAATGAGTGTCCTCAAGTCCACTGCTCTAGACACCATCGATCAGCAATGAAACTGAAGTAAATATTGCAAAAAAGTACAAAGAAAATGAGAAAATGAAGAGAATTCAGTGAAGATTCATATTAATATATAAAGCCGGTAGTGAATCACACTTATCTAAATCAGTTAGCAGTTTATTATCTGTGTTCAGACAAATTAATATTTTCTGATGCAATGAGTACATCAGATAACATTTCAGCCAATTCATCAAAACAATTAAGAGAATAACTGCAGTATAATTTTACAATGTGCATGAATCTCATGTTGGAACTACTGATTGAATTTTATTGAATTTGGTGAACAAATAACTTTTCAATGCTTCATCGTTGCTACATAATTATAATATAATAATAGTGCTGTAATCTAATTTATTTTCGATCGTCTTTCTTAACTCATTTAGATGTATGTATGAAGGTTATTTGAAAATGGCGACAAGACACTCTCACTGAATTTTCACATTTGTATGTACACATGTTTACTTTCTAATACCTTCACAAAAGTTATTTTTACTTGTGTCTTATATTTGTTCAGTCAGAAATAAGTTGCGTTGTAAGTCTTACATTAAACTTGAAATATTCTTGATAAATGCTGATTTGCCACTTTCACTCCTGAAAAGGCATCCAGCAAGGCGCCAAATTTTTCAGAAATGTCATTCACAAGCTCAACACCTGAATATAAATATTTCTTTCAATTCGTTGAAGAGCGAATTTTGTACCGATCAAATTTCTTTAGTAAAAGTGTAGTCCCGATTTAAGAATGGGAAATTGGCATGAAAGTGACTACTGACCCGAGTAAACTCTAAAGACTGTCATTCATTAACCATTAATTCAAAAGTATATCAACTAAACACATTTATTTACATTCACAAATAACAGGAATAACGAAGCGGTAAAAGAAATTTGATTTTGAACATCCAACTAAACAAATAAAACCTTTATCATGTAACACCCGATTCATGCAATGAAAATCTAAGATGTCAAACCATTTCATTCTCTTACCTAATGATCAGTAAATGAAAACTACCTGTGCTACAGAGAACTTTTCATTTATGAAACAATTTAGATTCTCTTTTTCTAAGTGAGTAACTCAAAGCGTTTGTAAATTAGTGGTAATCAAGATTTTTTCTTTCGTAATTGTGGATTTTCATAGGATTGTTTCAGTAATATTTTAAGCATATACAACAAAAATCAAATGGGTTTTCTTGAAAATTGTAAGGTCTTACAAGAACACTTGATAAACTTCAACTAAAAATGAAATTCATGTCATTGCAAAAGTAGTTTTATAGCTGCAATATACATCAGGTTAACGTGATGTAACATTTTTAATGAACTACTGAAAGCCAGCACTTGATTTACTACAATGCATTACTATACTGTTTGCAAAACATCGTTTGAAAAAGAAATTTGAAAATACAATTTGCAGATTAGTGTAGAATTTAAAGTGTGAAAATGAATTAAAATTGATGAAAATTGTCATTCTGAATATATCTGCTTCACAGATAAAAGCATACAATATAAAAGAAATGAAGGTTTTACAGCTATGATTCACTGTATTATAAAAACTGACAGTATTCCATTTAATTTCCAAAAACAGTTTGACCACAAATGATTGATTAGCTGAAATGTTTCAATTATTTGTAGTAAAATACCAAAGATTGAGACAAACGTTTTCCGTTTTTAACTAAATGAAACGTGATTTATGTATGATACGAATAGATGGTACGTTCATCCTCATATTTTAGTGGTTTTTACCAATAAACCTTCTGATATGGATACGATGAGATGAAAGTGTGAGTCATTCGAGTTATTTTCAAAGAATTTTAGGTAATGGGCGATATACTCGTAAATATATTAAGTTGGTATTTTACAAAAATTAAAATATGTACTCGTTCATACGCCCATTTCTTAGGTTCAGAATAAGGTACCTTGGTGTAAGACATATTCTTTATGAATATCTAGTTAAAGTCTGTTAGAGAATAAAATCTGGTCTCATTGCATTCAACTGCAATCAATCAAAAAAAGTGCGCACCACCGATGAGTCCCATAATGGGACTGAACAGCTTTCCAGTGTTCCCAGGTACCCAGTGTTTCTATATTTGATGTCAGTCCATGATGAATTCCAACCTAAAGAAAACTTATTTGACTGAAAAGTTAAACACTTCCATAAGCTTAAATACGTCATTTAATTTCAGATCTCCCAAATTTGTAGCGCAATTACATATATTACTAGATGAACTGAAGGGGACAGCTATATAGGAAAAAATGGAAGCTAATACTTTTTAGGTAACTTAAAGTATGACTATCAAGTGTTTAATACAAGATGCTTATAACTGATGCAATATTTCAAGTACTTTGAAATACTATGTTGTGAGGTATTCTATCCTTGACTTCTTGAGTCTACTCGACCAGTCATTTCATTTCTAACTTGATAGTAGTAGGAGTAAGATAAACCAGCCAATTTCTCTTCGTTTTGGTGGAAGACAATTTGTTGTGAACTGGTTTCTGAAGGAATCTTTACGAGATTGGTAACACTATGTACACATTTTATGTTCTTAAATATTAATTCTTCGTACCAAGTCGATGCTGTTTCCTCACGAAGTATAATAAGGTCACCTTCGTTGTTGATGTGCATTCATACTATATTTATAACCAAAAAGTCATATATATATTTCCGTTTTACTTGTACCGAAGATTTATACATATATACTTTCATGTACAACTCTGGTAACTGAAAATCTACGAAACTCCCGTCTAATCGAGGAGTTTTCGGTTTACCCATGAATTTTGCTTGCATAAAGTTCTGTATTTCACAACAGACCATTAGGTGCAGTATAGACATTTTTGTTTTTAATCCAATCAAAAGAGATTTTAATGGTGATTAGCGGCACCAAAAATATACAAACACGCAACAAATTTCACCATGTATGCATAACACCTTTCAATCATTTAAAGGATAACGAAAAGGTGAGAAGTTGACAAAGGTTTAGTTTTATTCTTCAGCCATAAGATATATGACTGAAAATAAACAGAATATATTCAACAATTCTGAGACCTGTCAATCAAAGTGAAATTGACAGTTTTATTGAAGGTAGTGTGCGATATTCTTTGAAATGATTTTTCTTCCAGGCTCGCTCTGTCTATAAATAAGACGAATATGATTGGGGAAGTGACACAAAAAATTTAACTTTTTTTGACAGTGAAAAACACCAGTAAAAAAGCATCAAAGAGTGTTACAACATATATATTTCTTCTTTTTCAACTTCAAAAACAATCAAGTTTCATAGTTGGAATAATGATTGAAAAATCTATTTTTCTCTCGATAATACTAAGCAAATGTGAAGAGAGTAACACCAGAACACACTGAAAAATAACAAATAGAATAGGCATCAGTAAAGTGCGTTTCACTGCATATTCTCCTAAATACCAACAACTTTTATGTACATCTTGTAAACATCAAATAAAATGCAAATCGTAGCCTTTGAAAAAGTACAAAGTATTCAACTGAAAGGTCGAAGAAAGCAATAAGCTACTTCACACTGCTTTGCGATACGATATATGATAAGAAGTAAATTGAAAAGTTATCCTCATATATCTAGTAGACAAACAAATGTCAGCATATATAATAGTAACAATATTTTTAATTAATATCATACCAGGAGTTAATTAAGTTTCAATCAACATAACTTGGGTAAACGGTCTATTTTTATCAAGACAAACTTTCATATATCAATCATTATTCTAGTTCTTGTTGACCTATTTACTTTACTTACTTTTTAATAGCGTTCCATAATGTAGTATTCACTTATATGAATCTCTCAAAACATTTTAGTCATCATCATCAGTGGCACTCAAATATAAGATAAGGTAATATCTTAACCAATTATTATTATTATTTTTCCCTTGGGTTCCTAGTGGAACACGGAGCTTCAGTAGCACGTCTCCATTGCACTGTCTTCTCTACAGTCTTCAAAACCTGACCACAAGATTTCATTTCTTCCTCACATCATCTCTACCATGTCACCCTCGGCACCGACGCCCAACTCGTCGTTTCCCATTTGGATTCAACTCGACATCCTACCCTGGTGCGTGAAGTCCCAACCGGCCTTCTCAGCGTATATCCAATCCAATCGATCTCCACTTTCTTCTTCTGCATATTTCTCGAGTGATAGGTTCATGGTTGGTTCGTTGCCAGCAAGCCGGCCAGCCAGAGTTCCATGCTGCTTATCCTTTCCAGCCAAATGATATTCAGTATCGAACCAGCATAGACAGTTGTTGATGAATGTCTGTAGTTTGTTGCATGTGTGTTTCGTGACATGCCAAGTTTCTGAACCATATAGAAGCAGTCACTTCACTGAATTAGTGTTGCGAATCCGGATCTTGTTCCACATGCTGAGTGGAGTGCAGAAGATCTCCACACTAGTTTCAGGCAAATAAACGTCTGTCTTGCTCTTCCGATTCTGACTTTGACATCCTCGTCTGTGCCACCACCTGTAGTTAGAACGATGCTTCCCATGTGGGTAGGAGAAAGAGACTACTTCCTTTAAGTTTCTCCTGTTGATGTTGGTTGGGGTTCGTTGTTGTTGGTGGTGGCGTTGTTTGGGTATCATCTTCACCTCTGTCTTCTCTACATTCACTTGAAGTCCTGTTTTCGCTGCCTCACTTCTTCCATCAACTTGTTCGTTTTCGCCTGTAGATCTTCAATTTTGTGAGACAAGACATTAGATACAAATTGTCATCAACGGGGAAATCCAAGTCTTCTAGGTTCTTTTCCCCTGTCCAGCCAGGGGTTCCCCCTCTTCTCGTCCGTCGCAATTTGCCACACGATCCAGTCGACCAAAATCGGGAAGGTCATCAGTGACAGTAGGCAGCCTTGTCTTACTCAATCCTGCCTTCACCTCAAAGGCGTCACTGAGCTTTCCATGGATCATTCGGCATGTGGCGTCATCATACAGCTGTTGAATGAGGTTGATAAAGATTTGTGGCACTCCATAGTGTTGAGGCAACTGTTAAATTGCTTCTCACTGTCGAAGACATTTTCAAAGTCAATGAAGTTGACGTAAAGATTCAGTTGACTGCCATTCTATACTGTTCTATGATGATGCGTAACGAAGCGTTGCAATTTGATCAGCACGTGATTTTTTCTTCCTAAAGCTGGCCAGTCAAACCGTTCCGGTCGTAATTTTGAATCCAGAGCATCTCTAGGTATCTCCAGGATGATGCGTCTTAACATCTTGCTTGGGGTGGACAGGAGCCTGATTCCTCACTGGTTCTTGCAAAGGCTCAGGTCTCCCTTCCTTGGGAGTTCAACAAGGTACCCCTCCTTCCAGTCGACCGACAGGTACCTTCTCTTCCTTCCAAACCTTCTGCAGTAGTGGTATGGTGTGAGCATGTCCGCTGTTGTCTCTGCATCTGTTTTTAGTTCTTTTAAAAGAATCCCATCCGGTCCTGCTGCTTTTCCGCCTTTCAGCAGTTTTGTGGCATTCAGGACTTCTGCTTTTGTCGGAGGGCCTGTGCTCACTGGTAGTTATGCCGTTGCTGGTGGTATTTCTAGATCACTTGCAGGTTGTGATGGTCGATTCAAGAGCTTTTTGAAGTGGTCGGCTCATCGATTCCTTTGTTTCTTCTTTTCGGTAACTAAGTTTCCTTCACTATCTTTCATTGGTTTCATCTGCGTTGATCTCTTCCCTGATAGTAACCTGGCTATTTGATATAATGTTGTCAGGTCTCTGTTTCTCCTACCTGCAGCCTATTCTGCTTAACTTGCCAATGTGTCATTGAAGTGTCTTCTGTCATTGCGCGCACTCTTCTTCACTTCTTTGTCCGGTGTTTTGCAATCTATGAAGTGACAGTATTGCAGCTTAACACGGAGAAAAATAATTTTAATTTCTTACTTTGAAATTAAACTTTTATGTGTAAATTACATTTTCTCAAAACAATTCTTGACTATCAGAATAACTGGACAAATAATTATAGAAAACTTATCTGCTGGAAGTAAAGCAACTTTGTAACAACTCACACGCTCAATTTTACTGTATCACTATACACAGAGGTAATCAAATTGTGGCAGTTTACGTCTTTTGTTTATTCAGCGGCAGAAAACAGATCGTATCAGATTTTGAGGAGCAATAATTCAATTAAACATTGTTACAAAATATGTCAGTTTATTTTGTTTACTTTTTACGTAGAAAAACAGTTAACTCATAAAACGGTAGTATATATATATATCTACCTTGCTTCTCCAGCGGTCACATACCCCGTTCCCTTATAGCTCATAGCTAAAAATGCCATGAGTATGCCACTATATAATATGGCATTTATTTATTTACATATGGCGATTGGTTTGATGAATATTGTTTTCAGTGAATTCGGTCTTCATAGTGAATATATGAAGAAAAATATATTCAGTGTTACCGGACGAACAAGTCAAGCTGTTGCACAGTATTTATCAAACTCCTAATTCCAGCCGTTTGAACAAACTTAAATTAGCAAAAGCCACGCATTGCCATTTGCAGATAGACGAACAGTTTCAGAGCACCGTAAATAGACTTCATATAAACAAATTTTTAAATAAACTCTGAAGTAAGGCATTGGTAATGGCCAACTGTACACAATCATGAAAGTCAGTATAAATAGGTCCATTCACTGAAGTTTGCGAGACCATCCAATCAGGAAGAATAAACTACGACAAACTACCCAGATGAAAGAAACAGTTATAATGAATGCGGCAGTTCCGTACTTCAAGTTAAAACAAAGAAATGTTACCAAGACTGGTAAAGCAAAGTTTTGGTACCTAACTGGCCAAATAAAAATTATTCTTTCTTAATGCTAGGAGTGAAATAGCCATCTCCACAAATCCTAAATCTATGTTAAAGACCATGATGTAAAGACTACTCAGAAGTTTAATTTCAAAGGTGCTTGTTTGGTTAACACTTCTCTTCAAGAGTTGAACTGTCGCGCCAAAATTGTTCTAAAATGTTTTCAGAATGCTGATAACTTTTTTACTCTGACATACCATGTCTAAGTATCATTAACTTGAAAATGCTTATGACCATCAAGCTCGAAATAAATGCTGTCACAGAGTACATAAATTAATAAGAGTAATAGTAAGATGACTTTTACGTGTATTACCATGAAATTACGTGTTGATATTCACGTAAACAAATCTATTAAACTGCTTCAACGAAATATGTTTCTACTGCACAAGAACAAGAAATGACTAAGAAACATACTTTCCTCATTTTATCGCCAGTTAATAAATAATAATTCTTCTTAAAGAATTACTCAAGCTGGAAGATAAATTAGCAATTATATCAACAGTTTTAATCGTCAATTAATAAGTAGTAAAGGTATCAGAGAAAGTAAACATACCCTAACATCCCGAAACTTTAATGCATTTCCGCCAATATGAATGGCTATTCAAGAATCCTTAATCAGCTTAGTTAGCATCGAGTCAACTGAAAATTCAGTTCAGGATAAGGTAAATAAATGACTTTCTTAACGTCTTCTAGGGAAGTGTACTTACCATGTCTTACTAAGTAGAGAAATAATGCTAATACAGCTGTAAATAATGATTTTTCTTGTCAGTCATCTGGTATGTTACTTTCAACAAAATATCTTCTTGTTAACTAAGCCTTTGATTTCTCTTGTTCTTAGAGCGAATATAATACTATATTTTATAGAACATTTCTATGATAACTTGACTCCGGTGTATTGTAAGCTATCTAATCTATCATTTACATTGAAACCTGAAGTATGCACTACAGTTGTGCTGACTTTTATGCATATAAATGGCTTTCGTTTGACTGAGAATACCTCCAAATCAATGATTTGTTAGCTAAATTCCTGTGTTTTGTGGAGCCTCACACCTTAATTCTTCTAGTTTCAGCCAAACACTTTCACATCATACTTAAAATAATTTCGTCAGTCGTTTACCTCTTGCAAGGCTTGTTGCTCAGATGTTTTAATGTCTCAAATACTTATCATCTAACGACTATTATTGATAAGAGATCTGATTGTTTTACATATCTCAACTTGTATGGGACGATAAAAATGAAAAGAAAGTTTGTTCCGTCAAAGAGTTAAAAACTAAGAACGCTGGCTCAAGTCTTACCTCGATGAAAATCTCATTTTGAACAATGCAAGAACCGACATACACAGAATATAATGAGCTCACTTTACTTCATGGCCTTTTGTCAGCTTCAAACAGCCCAAAATTGAAATGAAGTATTAGCAGTAATAATGGAATAAAAGCACTTTAAATATGCAGAATCAAACAGAGATTTGAAATCCAGGATTAAAAATAAGAGGATGAGTCAAGGAAACACAGGAATGATAACTACAAGTCTTAGTCAAATTCAATGGTAATTTATGTCTGATGAGACAGAAGGTTCTAAAGCTGTAGAGTGAGGAGGCACAACAAACGAAAATCAGTGTAAAAGAACGGACGGTCCTCCCAGTTAAGATCGACAAATTAACTAACAGCTTCGCGTAGTATATACTTGACAGTCAACACATTACCAGAAGATTCGTTTACACTAGACAATAAAGCATAAAGTAATACTCCAAAATGTTTGAAAAAAAGACACTGCGTTTCTGAAAACTGTGTATCCAGAAGTGACTTTTCCAACCCCTGACCTTATTTACTTCTTAATTCCTTAACTTCCAACCTCTTAAGCCTAATTAATTTTTCAATTTCCATACTGTAATTATGTAAACGATTTTCGTTCAACTCACCCACAATTCTCTCATTCTCTTGTTCACTGACCACTCTCTGTCCCACTTGTTACAAATGTTCTCCTTTTTCATTTCAACTCACATTCACTCATACTGTCAAATACTTTCATATTTCTTACGTAGTTTAACCTCCTATATTATTTTCATGGCCGCTAAATATTAATAATTGTTGATTAACTTCTGTTGGCACTCTTATGCACACCAGTTCTATTTAAATGCGACTATGTAGCTGCAGATAATGTCATCGAAATTTTTTCCCTAAAAACCTCGTTCTTTCGACCCAAAGCGAATATCTGCTGAAGTGGATCTAGTTGAATGAGCTTTTTCAGCTTAATGATCCTATTGAGATGTGGTTAAAATGCTTTGATTTAGCAGATAATGTGTAATGACTACCAGGTCAAATAAATACGTTAAACTTGCCGGTCAAGGTCGAATAGATTACTGAAGCTGAGGAAAAAGCATAAAGAGTGACAGACCTCATAAGAATAAATGATCTAAGTGAAAACTCAGCCACTGCGATTTATGCATTCACACAACGGCAAAATAAAGTGGGATATAACGTCTTTACTTAAATGAAGAGAACGTCTGATTACCAAGTCTTTGTTCAACGAATCAATATCCAGCATATTATCGGGATGATGTAGCATTCATATCACAGATGTAGAGATTTTAAGGATTATAAAAGTCAGATCCCGAAACTTCTATGATTATTCTGACTTTATTGTGATTCATGTCCAAAACTTCACTCAGTAAATCATATAGGATGAATTGTGCTATATTATATAAACAAATGTAATATGGAATACTGAAACTCCTTCCAGTGACCTTTTGGAGTCTGCATGTTGAAATGGGTGTGGGTGCTGAATTTTAATTCTTGTGCATAATATTCTGTTATTAAATCGTCTAGTATTCAATCTACGGATTTTAATGTATCTATTCTTTCGAGGTTGGTAGACAGAAAACTGGAAGTGGGTTTGTTCAAAAGATATCCATATATTTTTTTTAATACTTTTTCTGCAAAAATAGTCAAATTTGAATGAATTCATTCACATTACTACACAATCCTCCTACTTGTTTTATTTTATCAAATTTCAGATTTTTATTTTATTCGTAATTATAATAAGTTTGCTTAAAGTTTATTCGAATGCATGATGATAATTTAACTAAAATGAGTGCTCTATGCAAAAGTCGTCTATCAGACCGTTCATATTTTGGCTCGACATACTGATAATATGAACTATTCAGTTGTCGAAATTGGCAGCCAATTTTTATAATTTCACTCAACATAACGATAACAGATCTGCGGTATAAATAAAACATTTTCACCAGTTTATGACTGATTTTTATTGGTATATTTTGACACAAAATAATTTTCAATGACCAAGTGGAAATCTGTGGTGAAAATAACGGGTAACCTGGATACATTAGTGATTAGTTTAAAAGCTGAAGACAGAAATGCTTAGCTGGTAGATTTTCTAAAATTTTAAGTAGAAACTAAATCCCGATAATGATTTCAAAGTCGATATTTACGTGAATTCACAAAAGTTACTGCATATAGGGTGGATGAAAAAACATCATACATGGAGTTTAGAATCAAACTATGGCTCTCGATAAGACAGTCTTTATTGTTTCTCACATAATGGAGTTCACCAATGAAAGTTTCACTTTAAACTCGTCAAATGACCACTGTGAAGTAATCTTGTGGTGAATTAGAAACAAGATAATTTTAAGGATAAAAGAGAAAGTCATTTCAATTGCAAAATTTTAATAAGTCCATATAGTGGTCGAAACATTACTCCGGTTTTCCTTCACCAGCATTGGTTTCAAAATTCAGACTTGCAAACCACTCAGACTACAGGACGAAAAATAGTAAGGACATGAATGATGTCACACTCTTGATGACTTTATTACTTCGTGGTTTTGAATTATTTTTGTGAAGAATATCACACGATAACTAAATACACTTCTAAATAAAACCTCGTCTTCAGTAAACATTCACTAGTTAGTAACAGATGGTCACTTGTTAGATGATATTCTTTTAGTGTTAGTTGGTTGTAAGCAATCAGTAGGATATTTTGCTTCATCAGACTTTCTTGCTGGTTGACACTTTTCACCAAGGCGTATCTGCTACCTTAATGGAACTTGTTTAATCTCATAGAGTCCAACCTACTTCACCTTATACTTTAGTCAGACAAGTTACCATTGAACTATTTCAGCCGCGGTCGACCTATCATTTTAAAGTTCATACTTAGACAAATACTTTGCCAGAATAAGTAGATTAAACATTCGATTGGTTCTTTGGTTGTCGAAATTTATTGATATGAAGAATGACTAAGTGAACACTCCCCAATATCATAATTCCTGTTATCTACGCACCCAATATTATTATTATTGTGAGGAAAACATCATCCTTTTGCTTTAATTTGACCTATCGGTAAGTCCAGAATAAAACTCAAGTGAATATTGGAGATAAAAATTGAAACAGCGATAACTGAATGAACAGGTAAACTTTGTGAACTTTGGAATCATAATAAAACTAATCAAGACTGGCTCCATGCAACATTGGAGCCAATATTTATTAATCTCATGTCTTTAATCAGATGATGTTAGATTTATTTTACTAAGTAAACTTTGACTCATTAGTTGCTTTCTTATGAGAATAGTATGCGCCCCATTTAAACATCGTATTTTGATTGCTAATCGTACTAGAATCTCTTTCGTTGTGAGACACTAAAAGATATTTGACAAGCTCCTTTCCCTTGATATTTCTAGACATCCATCATCTCCTTTTTCTACAGTACTTAACACACCACACCTATCAATTTGATTAGGAGAAAACAAAGCTGTCTGATTTTGCACCTAAGCACTTTACGAAGCAATCGGTTATGTTGAAAGTAACTTTATTAATATACAATGGAATAAAATGACTTTCGGCATAGATCCGTCAACAAGAGAGTGACCAGAGTTCACAGTGTTAATGCTTCGTCATACCTTTAAAAATTTTATCAATTTATTTTCAGCTGGTATTTCCTTTACACCTCAAGTGCACTGAAGATCACCGTGATTATTAACGTGAGATTACAAGTCATCCTTTAATCCATCATTGAAAAAGTTTGATCAGGATTTGGTAAATAAAAAAACAGTCATGACTATTATTTTGTATTTGTCCCTTGGGTTCCTAATGAAACATAAGGCTTCCCTGGCACGTCTCGATTAAATTCTCTTCTCTGAAATCCCTTGAACCTGGCTCCACGACTGCCTACAAGCTCTCATTTCCTCCTCGTACAATCTCCTCCATGTCACCCTCGGCATCGGCGCCCAACTCGTCGTATCCCCTTTGGGTTACACTCGAGAGACCGACGCGTGATATTCCCAGTCGGCCTTCTCAGTGTATGCCCAATCCAATCGATATCCATTTTCTTCTTCTGCATATTTCTTGAGTGATAGGTTCATGGTTGGTTCGTCACCAGCCTGCCAGCCAGCCAGAGTTCCATGCTGCTTATCCTTTCCGGCCATATGATCTTCAGTATCAAGCCAGCATAGACAGTTGTTGATGAATGTCTGTAGCTTGTTGCAAGTGTGTTTCGTGACATGCCAAGTTTCTGAACCATATAGAAGCACTGACTTCACTGAATTAGTGTTGCGAATCCGGATCTTGTTCCACATGCTGAGTGGAGTGCAGAAGATCTACACACTGATTTCAGGCAAATAAACGCCTGTCTTGCTCTTCCGATTCTGACTTTGACATCCTAGTCTGTGCCACCACCTGTGGTTGAAACGATGCTGCCTAGATAGGAGAAAGAGGCAACTTCCTTCAAGTTTCTCCTGTTGATGTTGGTTGGAGTTTGTTGTTGATGTCGTTGTCGGTTGAGCAACTTCATCACCTCTATTTCCTCTCCTTTCACTTGAAGTCCTGTCTTCCCTACCCTGCCTCTTCCATCAACTTGTTCGTTTTCACCTGTAGATCTTCAGGTTTGTGCGACATCAGTCACAAGTCATCGAAGAAATCCAAATCTTCTAGGTTCTTTTCCCCTGTCCAGCCAGCACATCCCCCTCTTCTCACAGCTCCTCACTGTTTGTTGCATGATCCAGTCGACCACAATCAGGAATATCATGTGTGATAGCAGGCAGCCTTGTTCCACTCCTTCCTCTCTTCACTTCAAAAGCACCACTGAGCTTCCCATTGTGAATTATTTGGCATGAGGCGTCTTCATGCAGTTGGTGAATGAGGCTGATAAATGTTTGTGATATTCCTTAGTGTTGTATCAACTGCAAATTACTTGTCGGTTGACGCTGTCAAAAGCCCTTTCAAAGTCGATGAATTTGAGGTAGAGTGGAGTTAACTGCCATTCTATACTCTGTTCTATGATGATACGCAGTATAGTCTAGCGTTGCAGTTTGTTCGGCACATGATTTGTACTTCCTGAATCCAGCCAGCCTGTTCCGGTGATAGTTCTGAATCCAGCGGATCCTTTAGTTTCTCCAGGATGATGCGGCTTAATATTTTGCTTGCTCTGGGTGGACAGAAGAGTGATTCCACGTCAGTTCTTGCAAACAGTGAGGTCGCTCTTGCTTTGGAGTTTGACAAGATAGGCCTTCTTTCGATAGGCAGATACATTTACTTCCTTCCAAAACTTCAGCAGTAGTGGTGTGGGCGTGTCCACTGTTGTCCCTGCATCTGTTCTCAGTGCTTCTGGTGAGATTCCATTTGGTCCTGCTGCTTTCCCACACTTCAGCAGCTTTATGGTGCTCACGACTTCGACTGCTGTTGAAGGATTTGTGTTCACTTGTAGTTCAGCGGCTGCAATTGATATTTCTGGACGAAGTGCAGGTGATGGTGGTCTATTCAAGAGCTTTTTGAAGTGGTCAGTCAATCGTTTCCTTTGTTTCTCTTTTTTGCTAATTAGATTTCCTTCATTATCTTTCACCGGTTTCACCTCTGTTGATCTCTTCCCTTCCAGATAGTAACCTGGTTATTTGATATAATGTTGTCAGGTCTCTGTTTCTCCTACCTGCAGCCTATTCTGCTTCACTTGCCAATGTGTCATTAAAGTGTCTTTTGTCTTTGCGCTCTTCTTCATTTCTCCGTTCAGTTTAGTGTCGTTAACGTTGAACTCAGTTCCTCTTTTCGTTGTGCATCCTTACACGGGTTTATCTTCTGCTTCACCATCCTCCTCTCCTCTATCAGCTTACATGTATCCGTCGAGATCCATTCCTAATCTTCTTTCTTCTTCCTTCCTTAATACAGTTATGCAGGTTTATTTCCACATCTCTTTCAAAGACTTCCAGTGTTCATCCACACAGCTTTCTTCAGGGTTATCCTTCGATAACTTGATATCTTGATATCTCGATATCTTGATGGCTGATGTGAACATGTCGTTTGTAGTTTCATCCTTCAGTTTCCGAGTGTCCTACTTGAACTGTGGTCTGTCACCAACTTCCTCAAAGGCTTTCAACTTGATTTGGAATGTTCTTCGCAATAGATGATAATGAGTGGTCTGAACCTAAATATGATCCTCTTCTCGACCTTGTGCCAAGTAGGCTGGCTGCGTCTCCACTTTCTTCACATTCAGATGATGTCGATTTGATGTTTAGTGTGTCCTGTCCTAGTGTCTGGTGAAATCAAATCCATATTGCTTTGTGGATATCCTTGTGCTTGAGCACAATGTCTAGCCTACAATCACCAAATCGTTGGGTGCACACAATTCTGCAAACAGTTCTCCATTCTCGTTCATCACCTCACCTAGTGCTTCTACACCCATGGTTTGTTCTCCTCCTGTGTTGTCCCCTCCCACTTTGGCATTCATGTCGCCCATTAGAATTACGATGTCACCAACTGGGGTGAGGTCTTGTCCAGTGTTGATTGCAGTTGTCTGTGGAACTCCTCCTTCTTCTCTTCCTCTGCATATGCATTATTTGTAGGTGCACAGCGTAGCATTGTATGATTGTGACCTTCCTTCCTTCCTCTTGAGTTGAACCTCGCTGTCATGATCCTTATGCTGGAGGAGATTGGTTCCCACTGCATGACAGTGAGCCTTCAATGCTGTTGGGGACATCATGATAGCCACTCGAAATCTCAGTGTGCTTATGATTGTCGTCTGGGTGACAATATCGGAGTACATTATTGAGTCTCCAGTTGACAGTTTGGAGAGTCCACTCCCATTCCATCTGCTTTCGCAAATTCCAAGCACTTCAGTGTGATACCTCCTCATCTCGTTTGCAATCTGGGTAGCCTTGCTGGGTTCAAACATGGTGCGGACATTCCATGCCCCCATGTTTACTTTCGCTTTCATCGAGAGAGAGAGAGAGAGAAGACACATCGGCCAATTGGCTTCCCGAAGGCAGGCTTTCACCAGTTGGCGTCATTTCGCCTCTCCGATTTCAGTGACGAATAATTTTGTTTATATTTTTTATATTTTATTTTTGCTTTGAAATTTTTTAGCGGTTAGATTTGTTTTACGGGATAGGGTTGCTATCCCTATGCCCAACTTTCCTTCTTTATCCAGGCTTAGGGCCGGTTAGTAACTAGTGAAATAGTTAACCAGGCGAAGTTATGACTACCAGTTATTAGATGAATACCGTAATTTCCTAAATTTTCAGATAATTTACAGTCTGATTACTACAACTTTGGGTACTAAGCTGAGATTTATCCATGGTTTCACAATTCATTTTCATTTTTCAGTCAGACGTAGTTGAAAAACAGGCGCGTCGGGTTATTACAAAACCGAAGTAAGTACATATTTTATCTAAAACTAATAAATATCTCCATGATATGACAAAAGTCCGTCATATGACAGTTATTTTTGGCTTGATATGTTGTTAGTTGTTCATAGTAACCACCATGTTACTTTGCATAGTCTGCAGCTGAGCTTCCTACACTATAAAATTTAATACGTGGGAAATTTTGGAATTTCTAGAGTAGTTTTAATATAATCAAAAGTATTGAAGTATGCTCAAAATATTAGTCATTAAGTGATATTGTTTGACTATTACATACTACATAAACGGATTCAAGTTGATTAATTTGTTCTAAAGCAAAACCAATAAGTAGTACTTAAATTATGAATTCTAGTTGAAGAGGTTTAGTACCTTCGGAGCGTAAAAGCTGTATTTTATCCTGCGTACTTACTAACTCAAGCGTTAATAATTATTAAGAATAAAAGAATGAAAGTTTAAATTAATGGTAATAAAGTTTTCTTAACTAAGTATTCTTGAGGTACAGCAGTTCAACCCTGTTTCTGTAGTACTTAATTATTATTCACTATTCGTAGTACTCTGTAGTTTTCGTACATATTATTCGGACACTAATCATCCATAACCAATATTTTGGTTATTTCCTGACACTTCAGGCATAAAAATGATTGATTACTTCATTGACTGTCAACTTTTTAAAGTGCCTCATAGCTATATTCAATTTGACTTTACAAATTTGCAGCAGTTAGGCCTTTCAGATCGATTCAGAGATATTTCTTGATTTACCACAGTTTATGTTTGTAATGAAAATTTTTTAAATGATACAAACCTGAGAGACCCTTTGTTCCTACTCCTCCTCACCATAGATTTTCCATGTCATGCAACATTGCCGCCAGAATAATTCTTGTGGAAAACACCTGAATAATATAACAAACCTCAGGTGTTACTGACTTTATCATTTATTGATAAATCATAGGAATGTTTGTACGAATCAGTTGTCGAAAGCAATAAACGTAAACAGTTTTATTTTCTATGTGACTCTCAGCTTTTTATCTAACACAGCAACTTCCTTATTACAAAATTATTCACCTTAAGACTTGCAATAAACACAAGTTAGCTGCTTATGGCATGTACGAATTCAAAAATTCCTCCATAACCTAAGAATATAACTAAAAGATTAAGGAGTATATTTTGCCTTTCATAAGGATTTTTTAAACGTCAGAGATGAGATTTGTTATCAAGAATGTATGTTGCCGTCTTAAGCCTTAATCAGGCGTTCAAAAGTCAAAATTACAGGTTTTTCAAGTTGGAATTCACCATGAACTGACATCAGTTGGAGAAACATTGGAAACCTTGGGATACTGCGCAGCCATTTCATCTTAGTATGGGACTCCTCAGCAGTGCCCACCCTTGGACCAACCAGGTATCGAACTCAGAATCTTCACTGTCCGCGACCAGAATAGTACGCCTGAACCACTGATTTGAGATTCAAAGGTCCACATTTTCTATCTTCATCTTTGGTATCGTCGTGGGTGCGCACTGTCGAGGAGTCCTATACTAGGACGAAACAATTGTTCAGTGCTCCCAGGTTTCCAATATTTCTCCTACTGATGTCAGTTCATGATGAATACCAGCTTGAAATCAATAAATTTTCATAGAAACCCCCAAATTACAGCTTTTTGTCAATGTAAACATAGAAGGTATTCGGCAACTAATTTACTGACAACTTAGCTGGAATGGGAAAAAATTGTGTGAAATTTTAGAAAAAGGTGGCATATTCGTCGTCAGCACCACCGTGTATTAGTATGCCTGGATTACTTACCACTATAAGCACACATTTCATATTTTCGGTCATAACAGAACTCTGATGCAGGGATGAAATAAAGAAAACTAATTAATAAAGCTTTTTAAACACACTTAATTCCGCCTCCTTATTCAACTATGAACTCATAAGTTTCCTCAAAGTAGATCCTTTGAACACATTTCATTCCATTTTCTAAATGAACTATGTCCTTCAATTTAATTGCTGGGACTATTCAATGTTTCTGATTACTTTCATCCAAAAATACATGCACGCTATACGTAATTGATTTGCCGACTGATTTTTATTAACCTTCTTTTTTATTCCCTTTTTTACGTATTGTGTCAAGTCTTTAGCAAGTCTAACATTAAACGAGGACACCAACACAAGTGATACTAAAAACTGCCTACTGGATAAGTTGTTATCGGAAAATGTTATTTTTGACTCGCACGATGTACAAAATGAGCAGATCGTTGCTCCACATTAGATATCAGATGGAGAAATCGATAATTATGAACATACAGTAATCTCACAATCGAACAAAAACAAAGATTTTCATCGCTTGCCTAAATCATACAGCATTTACTAATGATGGATCGTGGTTAGCAGTAGCATCCAGGATGCGCATTCCGTCCTATTTGGGACTCGTCAGCTGGATGTATCTGCTTCCCAGTGAGTGTTGTTCCCGCTGGGATTTGGACGCGGGAGCGATATATATATATATATAATCTCATCATAAGAATACTATTTAAAGTTGTCATGACAATCAAAGGGGTTATGTAACCTTTATTTGAATGCGCTTTTACTGTCTGAACTCCTGATTTCCTAATGATTCAACAGTGATCAAATGCCTTTTCTTAACTCGTTACATCTGGCATGGTCCCGTTTTATACAAGGTTCCGAACGACTTATCAAAACAAAAGAAATGTCCAGGGGTTATAAAGCATTCTGTTTAAGAGGTGGGATTCCATTTCTTTAGTTTATTTGCTCACCAGGTTTGTTAGTGCTTATGAGTACCTATCGCTAGCTAGTTCTTGATCAAGCCAATCGTTCACAGGAACAAGTAAAATAATACACACATAGTGGTGACAGAAAAGTAGAACTCGTCCTCCACACGTTGACACACATTAACCTCTCACAGTAGGATATAATTCTGAGATTAACAGCCAGAAATTTTTTGTTCATTTAGTTTAGTAGTCACTTCCTAAGGATGTCTACAACAAAACTACCTTAGATAATATGTTCACTATGAATATTTTTCAGGACAGTATATAAGCCTTCCGTGACACCTTTTGGCTCTAAATTTCAGTACAAGAATTTCCATAGGTGTTCACCAGTTGTGTTTTCTGTGCATATTTTCTTATTCGTAAGTAAGGTGAATTGGCAAGACTCCTCTTCTGGCTTGAAGTAAGAAAACTATTAATTATTAAGCTGTTCGTTTAAAGTAGGATCTCTGTAATATCCTCTTTGGATTGGACTATCATCTTTCATTAGGAGCTGAAATTTCGAATATGACTCTACTTTGGGAATGAAATTGGTGCAGGTATGAGTAATTATTAAACTTTGAAGCAGGTTTTTGAAGTTATCATTCTTATTACGAATAATAAAAGTAGTGTCTACGCATTTCTTTATTGATATAAACCTTGTTGATTATTTTTGAAAAATTCCAGTTTTCTAAACTCGCTACAGAGGCACTAGCTAAGAGAAGTCAAAGCGGCTGATCCCACTTTGAAGCTTACTTTCTGACCTTAACTTTCGTCCTTATGAAAATCCACCTTTAACGAGGTAGTAATTAAGTAGTAATTCAGGATATAGATATTCACTTTATGGGAGTAAAGGAAGTCACACTGAAAACGAATACTTTCTATTAAGGGAAGATTTGTAAACAAGTGGCTGATATCCATAGTAATCAACCTAATCCCTGACAGGCTGACATCCTTGATTCAACAAGCAAATTTAAGTGTATCACAGATTATCTAAAACGATAAACCCGCAAACACTTCACTCTTAGACTAGCTTAGAAACATGAACCGTCAAACTTCCTAAGGGCAGCAGTTAACAGTCTGGTTTACTAATGAACTAGTCTCTTAAATTCAAAAACGATGGCATCAACAACATGCCAGTGTTTGAAGAACTTCGTACTGTTATTTAAATTACCGATTACGATTTTGGATGGTTCTAAATAAATGAAAACTTGTCATCCTGATCTAATGCATTCTTTTCGGTTGTTAGGACCAACCTAAACTTCATCATTGAACATTCGTAGTACTATTTTAGAAAAATTTCAAAATTTCCCTCAATCAAAAGTTATGAAAATACAACTCAAAAATGCTGTATATGATCTAATTGTGCCCAGAATAACAGATGTATAGGTAGCAGTAAATGAAAGAAATTACACTTAGAAATGTGAATAAGGAATGAAATGTTGTCAGCACGCAAAGACAGGCAAGAAGTTAGCCGGAAATGCTTCTCTTCCTGTCACATTTCAGTATACAATTTAAGCATCTAAAATTATATCCTGTCAAATTTAATCTGTCAACAAACAACTGCAAAGAAATAATATTTGCTGATTCACTCCATGCCACGCATAATTGTAAATAAACAACTAAAGAGGTCACTTTCAGAAATATATTCTTCTTTCAAAGATTCTATTTCACTGGTTGTTTTTGAAACTATTTAAGAAACCTTTTGGTAGAAATGGTATATCAGAAGTCATTTTTGTAAAAATTGAGGTAGATAGGCGTGCATATTAGTCTACTGGGGTCCAAGCGAAAGTGCTACTCATCAGTATATGGAACCAGACTGAACCTAACAAATATTACTTCAGTAGTAGAAGTAGCTAATTTATAGCAAAAATTCTGTTCAAACACTAGATATCAACCTTTTGAATTAAACAAAGTATACCTGAAGGAAAATGGTGATATCAGAAATTTTGATAAAAAAACCTATTAACTTATATAAATCTATTCCAGTATTTAGTCATTCACTAGCAAGATGTTTGTAATCTTCGTTGATAAGATAGCCATATAAGCGATATAAGGAATTCATACGAACAAAATTAGAAACTAAATAATTATGAAAGTAATAATAATACAAATAATACAGACAACTCCAGAGGCAGTGGGTTCAAAACCTACATGAGGAACATTTATCGGAAACCTTATGTAGGATTTAAAATAAGGGTAGAATTAAGGTGGTATTAAAATCTATAAACCCACTCAGAGATAAGATTTGTACGATAGATCCAATTAGGCAAATTTATGCTATGTGTCAAATTCCATATAATGATCTGCAACGTCAGGCACATACGTCATAATAGCTGGTCAGCTCAAAGTAACTTAGATTAACAGGACATAGGAATTTACATATATATAAAATGATAGACACCAATAAAATCAATAACCTAGAAAAAACCCACCCATTGCAATGCATACACTACCGCACAACAACACAACAGAGTGATAAAGAAAACCCAATTTCCTTAAATCCAATATAATTAGATGAAGGAAGAGAGACTAATTACCGAATCTTAGTTCCTCGAATTAGTACCCAGTCCATTGCAAGTAATAGAAATGACGCAACGTCTATACCAGAAATATGGAAAAATTCTACTACCACTAAAACCAATGAATATGAGGTGACAGGACTATAAAAGTCAGATATCGAAAAGAAGTGTGATTACATTGATATGATTATGAACACTAGTTTGTTCTTGAAATGCTATCGAGTACATAATACTGTATCGAATCCACGTATCAAATAAGCAAATCTAGTCCTACCACAGTGTGCAAGTATTACACGCCCGTTTCTTTTTTTGGCCTGATGGTAGATATTTACCATCTTAACAGAATATCAGTGATAGATGTTCTGGCTGGAATGTTTTTACAGACTACATGGTTCATCTTGATATTACTATCAGTGAAAAAGTTTTTCAATCTGGTTACTTTCCATTTTTATAGCTGTGTAATTTAATCGTGAAGTTTTCATTGTTTGCCTCGATAACATCACCCACAGTGACTTCCACATGTACTCTTAACAACAGATATGAACAGTGACAAATCTGCTTAGGTATGGGTGATTCAATAATGCCCAAAGCATATGTTAACATATCATCCATTTTAAAGCTCAGCAGTTCATTTTGAGCAGCTACCTTGATTAATCTTCACAGTTCATACACTTTCTTAGCTAAATATGTTTCGGCTCATTATTGCAAGCGAAGCAGCTGTTAGCTGACTAGATCAGTCTCATCTAACTAACGAAATCTGAAGATGAATTTAGGTGAGCTCAAAATGTTTAGAATGTTCAGCTTTTTACATTTTATATAAGGATTAATTAGACAGTTATTTAAATCAACCAATAACCAAGTGGAACTGTTGTTACAAAATCTTGGTTATTGATAAAATGATATGAACAGTAGAGAGTACTTTAAAAATAAATGATGAGACCTATGACGAGGTGTGAGGGTGGATTACAAGTCTGTCTTTTACATAACATTTAATGATCAACCTGTTACATTTCTGTCAATCATGGTACAATTATGTATAAACAGTTTGCAAAATGACCTTTAGGATATAATGATTTTTTCAGGCATCTATGTATCATATTTTCAATTTTTTTGTGTGAATTATTTCGGATGTGTTTGACATCGTGTTTTAAATAACACATTGTCGATTTATCAAACAAAGATTTTTTCACATGTGTACTACACAATTAACAGCATGAAGCTTTATATTAAATTCCGGAATGATTTTGAAATGTAATGAACTATGTAAGTGTGAAAGTTATTTTATAAGGTGATTTCGAAGATGAATTTCAGCGGAATAACTTAAATAATTGTGATAATGATATTTCAGTGGTTTATACAATGGAGATTGTAAAAGATATTGCAGTCAAATTTCTTTTTCTACTCGATTTGATTGAAAAGACTGAGTGAATAATAATAACAGTATGATGTCGTTTCAGTTTTTTTTCTGCTTTGAAGGTCGGTAGGAAATTGATTATTTTAAAATATTCATTATAAGGTTGCTTCACTTAGAGAATCACTAAAAACCGACAAGTCTTGAAGTGTTTTTTCTTCGTAACTTGTAGTATGATAGAAGTGAAGATCTCTGACATCGTGTAGGATTGAAATTATGACATTTTAATCTTGATACCATCTGTCTTCAAGGCTACAACCTAGTGATTTGCTTTTAAGGGTCCCGTGTGTTCTTAGTACGGTATATCGTCAAAAACTGTAATCAGTGAGTTTCCTTCGTTATGTACTATCTGACTTTCCTGTGGGACATTGTGTCTCACTGGAACATTAAATAATGTATCACAAACCATGTCTTTATTGAGGACTGACTAGTTACTCGGCTAGACATTCTGTCAGGCTTTGACTACTAAGAAGTGTCAGACGAGGATTAAGCAGTTTTCCGGTACAAACTGGGTTGCAGTAGCATTCTACCTGATATCGATACTTGAGTATTTATTTAAACTTTAAATCACTATTTTTTTCAGTAGTAGACAGAGTAAAACTCTGGTGAGCTTGAATTAGAATTCAGTTAAACCAACGATCATAGGTGTTATGCCAAACGTACAGAACAGTAGCAAGATTGTTTGCGACATAAACTTGTTGCAGGATATTGAACTTATAATCGGTTAATACGGGCTTTTAAAATGTATTTTTTTGGGCGTCTGTTCCACACCAGTAACCCAGGTGAACATCTAGAAATTTGCATAAAATGAAATAATTGTAATATGGTAGACATTTTTCTAAGTTCACCTATAGTCAGGAGACAAGAGAAACATGCATAGTGATCTAGATTATTTTTTCCCGAAATACTGTGCCCTCTAGTGGTTATCACAAAGCTAAAGACACTTATAAGAAGAGCGAATTTTTCGATAAGAAAATTATTGTTTATCAAAGCTTTGAACGTCTTTTGTAGACACATGTTTTTTCTTCCAGTCACTGTCTTCGAATAGCATCATGTAGACAAAAGCTGTGCTCTTAGTTCTGATCAAAACTTCATCATGGACCTCGAAGTGTTAACGATGTGTGATCCTAAAGTGTTTTGCGTCATCTCTTGACCAAAAAGTCACACTGGACTCATAGTTTGGTTTCATGTTAAATAATATTGGATGATTGTAAGTGGTAATGAGGAGACTTTGTACCTACATTCTGGACTTGTAAGCAGAAGGGAATGTGAAAGTTTGTGGCCTAAAAGGAATCCACCGTTTACTAGAGATTTATGTTTGATTTGAACTGAGAACAGACATAAGACGACAAAATAAACACAAATCACCTACCACTAATTAGTAAGAGAAAAAGCTCTTTTTAATTTTTTTGGTCTGTGTTCAACACCACTGTTTACTGTACTTTAGGAAACTGTGATGGTAGATGTAAGTGTAGAACTAAGGTGCTCTGGTAGGATGTGACACCACATTAGATTTGTTTATTTGATACGTGGATTCGATACAGTATTATGTACTCGATAGCATTTCAAGAACAAACTAGTGTTCATAATCATATCAATGTAATCACACTTCTTTTCGATATCTGACTTTTATAGTCCTGTCACCTCATATTCATTGGTTTTAGTGGTAGTAGAATTTTTCCATATTTCTGGTATAGACGTTGCGTCATTTCTATTACTTGCAATGGACTGGGTACTAATTCGAGGAACTGAGATTCGGTAATTAGTCTCTCTTCCTTCATCTAATTATATTGGATTTAAGGAAATTGGGTTTTCTTTATCACTCTGTTGTGTTGTTGTGTGGTCGTGTATGCATTGCAATGGGTGGGTTTTTTCTAGGTTATTGATTTTATTGGTGTCTATCATTTTATATATATGTAAATTCCTATGTCCTGTTAATCTAAGTTACTTTGAGCTGACCAGCTATTATGACGTATGTGCCTGACGTTGCAGATCATTATATGGAATTTGACACATAGCATAAATTTGCCTAATTGGATCTATGGAATCCTCAACAAAGATGATATCAGGATGGTATTGAAACCTACAAACCTTCACAGAGATAAGCCTGGTATGCTGACTTGAGGATTTGACAGAATCAACTCAGCACAATAATTCGTTGTATCGGCTTCGATGTCATGACTTCGAAGTCGAGTTCATACGTCAGACTAGCTGGTCGGAGTGAATTAAAATAGCAAAACGTAGAAACTTAGCTAAATATAAAATGACAGTCTCCGATAAGTTCAGTAACCTAGAAAAACTCATATGCTTCAGTGTATCCACTACCTGGAAGCCATACAACAGAATGTGATAAAAATCACTATCCTTAAGTCAAATATAATCAGATAGAGGAAGGGAGACCGATTACTGTATCTTAGTTCCTCGAATAAGCACCCAACACAATATTTGCAATAGGTTCGATGCAACACCTATACCAGAGATACGGAAAATTTTACTACCAACAGAAATGGAGATGCGCGTACCCTAATAAACGTGCCACATAAGTTAATGTTCAGAAATAACCCGAACCGATCAATTTTTCTTTTGAATTATTTGTACCAGTGCTCCGGCATAATTTGACGAAAATTTAGGTTTATATGAATGAAATGTTTTTTCACATAATTTAGGAAGTTATATTTCACTGCTTTGCATGAGAAATCTTTTCACTTTCAATTATTTCGGAAGATTTTGAAGTCTGATACAAAAATATAGTTTACATCTATCACACATCTTACCTGGTGCTCAAGAAAGACTATTGAATATGTTTGTTCGACTTTATAAGTCAACTTGGTTTGGATCAAAGTAAGAATACGTGCCTCGAAACTTTTGTGGTGAATTAGGAACGCCTATGTAACTCTACTTCACATAACAGCCAAGGGAAACATATGGTATTGTAGGTCTTGCTTATTACTATTATATTAGTAATGGATTGTAACCATCGGTGTAAGCATTTGGTGTCTGCTGGTCGGTTGGAGGGCAGGGAGATCTGCCTCACCAAGGTATTGTGATTATTCGTACTCGTCAGCGGGCGTATCTGCAATCTCGACGGAAGTGATGTCCACCTGAGATCCGAACTTGTGCTACCCACTGTTACCACTGAGCTGTTTGAGTAACGACTGACCTAGTGTAGAAGTGGATTGCATCCACTGATCAGTCACTGATTGGCCTCCTAGCTCGGTGGATATATTGAGAAATGCTCCATAGAACTCTGTCAGTACTAGACAAGACTAGACAACAGGAAGTTGGTTGCTTTCGAGTGACCAGTCAACTCATGACAGTGTGATTTACTATGGATCACTCTCAACTGTATCGCTAGACTACCTATTCTTATACGTTTGTCCAAAATATCTCCCAATCAAGTGGTGATTCAGTAAATGATGCAATGGTTAATATACTGTTTAGATTCATGCTGAAGAATGTTTTACATTCTCTACAAAATAGGGCAAAATAACTATTGCCAAGTCGTACCATTTCCTTCTATATTATATTACAGGATCTCCTGTCACATCTTAGCACAGCATAAATAGTTTCTGACAGACTGTACAGAGGCTGTTCCCGAATTGCCTTGATTTTATAATGATTTATCAACTGCAGTGCATAACTGTTCTAAATCGGTGTTCACGTCAGTAGTCTGATATCAGCTTTACAGATGCACTGAATCACACTCAGCGGATAATTTTTCAGACCCTCATTTTATTGAATTAAGCAAAGGTTTTCGAAATAAGATACTAGTCTGTCCAAAACAACCATCAATAGATACAGACAGAATTACTACTGCAAAACAATTACCATAAATCTAGGATACATCTGACATTATCTTGATGGTATCTTTATATCATCTAGGTAGAAAGATAAAAGCAGAACAATAAATTTTTCTGTAAAACTAAATTTTCATTTCTATTCAGTTTTAGCCGTCAACTGCGTGAGAAACATTTCATAGAATTTGTTTTCCATCGTTTGTAATCGAACAATCATTTGACATTGTTATCCTGTTTAACCGTTTCAAAGATAACCGATAAGAATGAAACCTTTGGTTGTGACATGTTGAACACAACAGCCAATGGAAAGTTGGTAAATTATTTTCAGTTAAAATATATACAGGAGACAAATAACGTGAAAAAAGCACTCGAGAACGAATGATAAATGTGGTTGCCACTTCTAAGACTTCATTTTTCTTCATTCTTGTCTCACAACCTGTAATAATTTTACCAAGCTAGGCATTAAGACTATACCAAAAACCTACATCATACCAATGCTTATAGTTTATTAATAGACATTACTTTACACCTTTACGGCCAGCACGACCAAGCCATCCAGCTCACAGGGCACAACACCTTCAAAACACACACTGCTATCCACCTAGGATGTTCTCTGTCTATTTCTTCATTTAACTCTAATAAAGACTTCATGATGGTTACTATCTTGTACACCTGCAACTTCTTAGAAATCAGTATAATGCCTAAGGTCTCTCTGTTCACCTATAGTTTGTAAGTGTCGCCAGTCTATTCAACTCAAAGACTGATAAATGTCGTCGCTTGTATTACCCTGTCGTTGAGTGGACCAAATTGATCAGACTCGATTAGCATATGGGCTCCCTCATAGATGTTTCGATATTGCGTATGTTTCAGTTATGTATTGGTGATGGATAGTGGCTACCAGTGGAATACAAAATGCACGTTTCGTCCTACTTAGGACTCATCAGCTGGGTGTGACTGCTTCCACGTGAGTGATGTTGTTCTCACCATAACTCGAACCCGGGATTGATTGCTTCAAACACCAGAGCATTATCCACTGGACCACCGAGTCACGATAGCCACTTCCTATGCAACCGTTCAATTTAACCCACTTAAAGATGGGAGAATGCAGGCAACCACAAGAAGTAACTATCATGACTCGGTAGTCCGGTGGAAATAGAAACGATAGATTCCGAGTTCCAGTCCTACTGGGATTAACATTGCTCACTGCCAGGCTTGTACATTCAGCTGAGGAGTCTCAGATAGGATGAAACTCATGTTTTGGATTCCACTACTAGCCACTAGCCATCATCATAACTGGCGAAGGATTTTGAAATGAAAGACCTAGAATATTTGCCATGTACTTCTTATCTTTTATGTGGAAGATAAGGCTACTCCACATCAACATTTTATCAAGGTCGCCGTAGTTATATTTTTGAATACATTAACCGCTTTACTTATTTGATTAGGATTGCTTGCTTTAATAGTATATTCCAGGATGAAATCTTACAAAAGTACACAACGTTTACTTAAGTGTCGGTTATATTTCAAGAAACTAGGTCGCTCATCAAACTGTACACTAAGCAGTTATCTGTCCTCTCCTTTTTGCATTGTAGAATACAAATAATAAATGCTAGATGCCTTCATCGCATTGCTGTCACACAGTAGAACCACCTAAGAGACAAAAATAAAGTTAGATACATAGTTCAATACATGAGTGGTAAGTAAGCTGATGAAAAAGTAAACTTGCACCGGAAGAAATAATTTAGTGAAGGCATAACACCTTACCAATTAGCATCAACCCGGATAGAAGGTACTAGCTGGAGTATAAGTTAGCTAAATTATGATTCATTTATGCCAAGACAAGATATACCAATAGTCCGTAATTTTACTTATTCCTTGTGCTAACAGCCTAACCGAGAAAGTTAGAATTAACATCATTTGTTATCCATTCTGTCTAGTTGATATACCCCTCAAAAATGACTATTAAGGAATCAAATTTCGAGTACACAGAATTGAATGTACAACATACGAATATGCTTTACGTTCAATGTTTACCAGTGAAACTCTTCTCCATGATGCTTTAACGATATAATGTAGATAGTGATAGGAATAAACAAAAAGAATGAATCACTTTCACACGTTATTTACACAAGCATCTGCACTTACGCGTGTATTGATTGTGTAATGCTAGTTGTGCTCCATAAAAGTTGGCCTCTCTCAGAAACTGAATCTTTTCAGAGGCTGTACTGATTTGTAAACAAACCGTAATATAAAACAGTATTTGAGAACAAGCTGATGAAATTATTTTCCCAGTATATTCAAAGTTGTTTTATCCAATTTTAACAGAATACATATACACAATCTGAAATTATTTCCTGTTTACAGGTTTACTTAGCATCTATTCATTGCTTTCATAATTATTGGTCATGGCTTTTCAACTTAGATTTCATTCTACTGGTAAATAGACTCGTGAAAAATAGGCATTGATCCCATAAATTTGTCATGAAGTTATATTTCTTGCAGCAACAAAAGCATTTTAAAGCCTGGTAGTCATAGTTGACGGTAGATTTGCATCTGTGAGAATAGTTCAGTTCTATTCACTTAGTCCTATAGCCTTATGAAAGAAACAGTTAACCAGAAATCACAATGTCAAAGTCGAATTCCTTAAAATTAGATGGCTTTATGTGATCAAGTGGTTAGAAAGATAATGAAAATAATGTAATGTGCTAAGTGCATGAGTTACGTATCAAAGTTTCCGTGTACACACTTACTTAAATTTCTTATATACAGTGTGATGGTTAAGTCAGTTTATGAGGCCCGACTGAAAGTAAATCAAACTATATTTCATTCCCTTAAAGCTATTTTCATTACTCTATCTGAAGGTTTGTGGAGATTTGTTAATTGTTTTCAGGTTGAAATTCATCATGGACTGACATCAGTTGGAGGAACATTGGAAACCTAGGAGCACTCTTTAGCCGTTTTGCTCTGCCATGAGACTCCTCAGTACTGTGCACACATAATCCCGCTATACCGTGAACTGAAAGAAGTAGGAAATATGAATCGTTGTACTCCAACCGAGTAACTCAATCATAGCGTGCTGGCCGTGTAACCTCAAGGTCCTGGACTCGTTCCCCGGCAGGGTCGTTGGTGCACACTGTTGAAGAGTCCCATGGTAGAACAAAAGAGCTGTTCAGTCCTCCTAGATTTTCAACAATTTTCCAAATGGTGTTAGTCCATTATGAATTCCAACCAGAAATCTGTTTTCATTACATTTCATGCTAAATGACTGTTATCAGTTTTTCAGCATTACAAATAAAACCTTTTCAGTCAGTTTCAAAATGTTTTGGGTTGAATTTCTGGAGTGACTTTAAAGACCACTCTAGCAACTCCTGAGATAAACAGTCAAGGTCTTTAGTTTTATTAAAAACTTAACTTACCATTTTAACTATCTGAAATAGCAGCTGTCCGACGGACTGGTATTGATACTGAGTGATGATTGAAGGTGAAATGAAAATTTGAACCGCTGCAGGATTTAAACTAGCGAACACTGGGTTTTCGATAGAGCTCTGGGCAGGAAACACAGTGGTCGTTGGATTTAATCCCACCGTGGTCCCAATTTTTATTTTACTTTCAATCATCATTCAGTATCTAAAATAAAGTTCGCAGTGGAAATACCGAAACCTGATTGGTTGTTTCAACAATTACAATAGTGGACTTAAAAACCACTCAGTTTCTGACCTGATATCATAGTGCTGAAACTGTATAGACCTTTTGAGTAATAATGCATTTCCACAATGTTAGGGAAATCCCCTTGGTTTTCATATCTTCGGAAGAATTCTTTTAATACGTATATGACAACTTATTCTGAGCTTGTTATTTTATAAAGCAAACCAGGTTTCCAGTCTCGGAATACTGTAGCCTTCACATCAACCAAAGTGCTCATCAATGTGTTTGATGCTCTGGAGAAATCCATGTTAATGCTTTTATAAAACACTCTGATAATTTCCTACATAATCTGTGACATGTAGGGGTTGTCGTAATCCATCATTATTGAGTAGTAAAAAGTTTAACTGAATGTTATTCTAGAATCTGCAAAATTAAGTTTGTAAAATAGCTATTCATTTTAGAAAATTTGTCTGCATTTTGTTTATTTTTTCATTGTTCCCATCAGTTTGTCGAGCGTTTGCACTCGTCCAGAGACCAGAGATTATGGAAACTTTTGAAATGATTGAGTGAGACAAATTAGAATAGAAATATATTACTAATAAATTGATTCTCTTAACAATGTGCAAATTTTTCATGGATATTACAGGCTTGATTATAATGTTTTTCTAAAAATAGTCAAGCTCAGACTTTTGTTTTTCCTACCTTACTAGACAACAAAAGAAGAGGAGTCCGCCTAAGTTACTGCACCTTTTTAAGAACTGGTAGTTTTGTGACTTAAAATAGTATTACAAGTTTGACTGTTAACTTAACCCATTGCCTTTCGTAAATCTAACAGTCCTATACTTCTACAGCCATTATAACAGGTTTGAAGCATTTCATGTATGGACTGCAGTTGATAATTCGATGTGATTATGAACTGTTTGTAGCCGGTAATAAAGTGTTAAGTGGCTCTCCTTAATCCAACTAGTCTGTTTATGCTTTCGACATGCAGACAGTTTTCTTTATAGATTAACATGATCCATAGAACCCTTGGAAACCAAACAACACTCGATAACTGTATTGTCTTAGCCTGAAATTCACGTAAAATGAACAGATTACACCCATATCCTTGGTACGCGACAGGTATTTGTTCGTTCGTAATAACATCAATGCACAAAAACCGAACACCCTTGTTTTAAGAAATTAAATCAGAAATACTTATCGTATATTAATCATGCTCTTTATTCCTCAGACTACAATATCATTTTCAAAGAAGCCTATTTATATGAAAACTATACCAATCTAATGACTTTCAAAGTTAACACGCCATCGGAAAAATATTTGAAGTTAATCAAGCGTCATAACTAGTTCACCAAATAAATTCGAGGCGAATAGATTCACGAAATTAAGTGATATCGTTCCATATTTTCAGGTGGTGAAAACCACAATGATTATTGTGAAAAAACAGAACGACATACTCCAGTAAATAAACAGTTGATCACACCACACTAATTAACATAAATTAAGGATAATTTACTTGGTCGCGGTAAGAGAGGGAATCCAGGGAGTACGCTTCATATTATTTGGAAATCGTCAGTTGGATGTACCTGAAATTGTACCCATTGGGACTGGAACCTCGTACTCATGGCTTCAACCGCCAAGGCGTTATCTAGCAAGCCACTGAGGCAAGATAACCTTCTCTCGTACGAAGGGTGTTAGCTATAACTTTTTTGTTGATGTACTTGTAATTCTCCGTTGCTATACTGGATCGAATGCTTTTACCTCTGTTGGCATGTGTGCTCCAATGCACATGCCTCGATATTGCCTGAATATTGATCATGACAATTTAATCGGAATCATTACCAATTTATACGAAACAGGGAGTGTGAGAAAACGAACAAACGATTACGCACGTGAGTTAAATGATATCCACACAATCAGTGTCGATTAAGTGAGTTCAAGTCAGCAGCTGAGTAAAATAAGGGATGACGAAGTTTTAATGAAATAAGAAAAAAGTACAGACACGGTTGGAATGAATTAATGAACATACCTTCTACTTTTTTAGCTCTGTTTGAAACTGTTTGAGACCCATGACTTTAAAACCGTGAAATTTCTAGAGCATGTTTATATGTTTAGCATTAAATAAACCCTTGAAGAATCAACTTCATGTTACATACCTGCCAAGTGAACGCTTGTTGTACTGCTCGGAGTTTCACTTCTGTTCAAGCATAAATTAGGCCTGTATTCGATAAAAGCCAGGTAGAATTCCTCCTCTTAGTCTTTTCAATACATATGCTACCAATAACCCAAATGAATTCGTGAAAATAGTTGTAGATGACATTAGCAGGATATTAATTTACGTCGAATTGGTATGGTTGGCATGTAATGTCAAATACTGAAGCACGTTTGACTTCGGAAAATTTCTTTTCAGTAGTACCTTAAATATTATATTGATAATGAAGGCAAGACGAATAAAAACCTTCTTTTGGAGAGATTAGAGTTGAGTTCTCTTAACTTGTATTTTTCATATCTCACCGCAGATTACCTGGGCATCCATCAAGCCTGAGACACTTTCAACAGTTTTCAACTCCATTTGGTTGCTATTTCTGACAACAGAGCGCTCTGAATCATCCATTTTTATGATGGGCACAACGCAGACTACTGTAGGTAGGTTGTTGTCCAGTTCACGCATATGTTCCTAATATGGCCCCCTTAAATTGTAGTACTTTTTATTCTTTTCATTCTGAGATTGAAAATGACAAACCCATCGTCATGCTCACAATGCATTACAAATACTTTGATTGGATGAGTATTACTGAGCCTGTCGACCTTTGGCATGCATGATGTGTAACAATAAGGACAAAAGTGCGGGAAACGGATCTATGATAATAAATTGTTTTATCTGATGAATAAACTAGGGGATGTCCAAGTGGTGAACTTCTGACCAGCACGTCAACTAGTCAACGAATTTGTTTTGTAACTTAACACTGAACAACTTCGCAAAGTAGTAGTAGGCGGTTCATTCTAATTTCCGTTAATGAGAGTAGATCAGTTTACGTCACATTACTATCAACATTTGAGGAGCACTTATGATTTTATTTCCAAACACCATTAAGGGGAGAAACCTAAAGGAAATTGTCTCTTTCACCCACCTAGGCAGCATCGTTTCAACTACAGGCGGCACAGACTAGGATGTCAAAACCAGGATCGGAAAGACGGCAAGACAGGCCTTCATCAATCTGAAATCAGTGTGGAGATCAACTGCACTCAGCACAAAGAACAAGATCCGGATTTTCAACATCTATGTCAAGTCAGTGGATCTATGTGATGGTTCAGAAACTTGGCGTGCCGCGAAAAGTATTCCCAACAAACTACAGACATTCATCAACAGCTGCCACCTAAGCTCACTCGATAATGAAGATTAGATGGCCAGAATAATAAGAATAAGCAACAAAGAACTCTGACTGATAACGAACCGACCAAGAACCTATCACAGGACATGGAGGAAGAAATTAAAGCTTGAGGGCAGTCATGGCGCCAGGTTCAAAAGACTGCAGAGAACAGAGTGCAATGGAGGCGCGCTACTGAAGCCCTATGTTCCACTAGGAACCCGAGGAAAAAATAATACTAATGATAATTCTAATTTTTTTATCAGAAAATACTAGTATAATTTAACTGAAATAGTTCAAAAACTACTATATCCTCGATGCTTTAATAAATATATCCTTTGAATAAAAGCAAAAGCTACTTTTTAAGTGAACGTAAATCTGTGCTATGTGTAAATTTGATTAAAGAAAGAATTTCATGATGAATAATATTTTGCTTCTTTCTGATATGTTGCGTTAGTTCTCTTTCACAAATATTTTGTTTTCCTAATTAAACCTTGAAATAATTTTTTATGGTATAAAATTTATACAAAAGCAAAAGCATAGCTATAGGAGACGTGATATTCACTAATAATGAAACAATTTTTGGTATTTTGAAATACAACTAGATATGAGCTCTATATGATCCTATGATGAAATAGTTGACTGGTTCTTTGTTTCAGTTACCCACAACCACAATAAGAATAGATACGAAAATAACGCGAACCGACTGTTTTACGGACCTACAAAACAATCTAACTAAATACACTGAAATTGCACTGCATTTCAACTACTTTTAATGTCAGTGATGAATGTGATGACCATAATTAAATTAGTTTGCCATATCAATAATGCAGTTTAAATAGGTCAGATAGTGTGCTGGAGAAGTGAGTAGCATTTCAAGCCGAAAAAAAGTACTAATAAACAAGTTACCGATTTTCTGGTGAAAAACAATATTTCTCACGAAGAATAATGATGACACTTTTGTATTCTAAGTTATCAAAGGTCAAAGTTTAAAAATGACTCTAGCATAAAAAATGATTACGGAAAATATTATGCTAAAAATGAACATTTTTGAAAGTAAATGTATTTACATTCACACTTATTATTCTAATATGTATGTGGTTGAAATAAAGTTGCATCATGAGATTTAGTTAATTTTTATACATAACCAGATCTATTTCTGTAGATTAAATCTACGTAGTTTACTCAGTTTGAAGATTTCATGATGTGTCTGACATCAAAATCATTTGAAATTTTCAATTTAGAAAGATATCATAGGTAAAAATAGGTATATTTGTAAACGTGAGAGATTAATTGCCTGGTTTAGACATTACATTAAAGTGTATCTTCTGTGTGTAAATTCATCAGAATTTACTGTAAAAACATCATATCTCACATAGATACTTAAGGTTTGCTTTAAGTAATGTTACACACATTTTTGTCAAATATTATTCTCAAATCTTTCGTCGTTTTAACCCCACCATCTTTATTTATTGAAACCTAAAGGTAATTAAAATAGAAACCTTAAAAATGTCATGAATGAAACTACAAACTGATTTCCGCTTATTTAAATGATAACACTACAAATCTACATTATTATTGACGGTCCTTATAAATGATACAAAAGCCATGAAATTTTTGGCAGGAAATAACTGGTCACTTAGTGAATTAGCATTGACATCATGTTAAATAATTCACTTCATTTCTGCTCATTCACGTAAATTGTTGTTCTTTTTTAGAATCAAAGCTTTTTTGTATGCGAATACACGACTAAAACAAAGAATATTCTTTTCTAAAAATAAAGCGAAAATAATTGTGAAAGGTAGATTGAATTATAATTTTTAATGAGATAAACAATACGAACTTTATTGCCTAATATAATTTCTATAGACTGACGCCGAGGAGAAAGATTTTCTCATCATATATATTATTGTTATTAAGATTCATTTCTGAACTTATCTAGCGTGCAGTCATTCTTTGTCTCCTTAATTTTTTATTCTGAGTTTTGAACGCATATAGTGAAGACTGTTATCCATGATCCTATGCAAATAAGCTTTTCATTTAAATCAGTGACTTCACTTCCTTTTAAATGTTTTATGAATTGAAATCTCATTATAAAACTCTGAATACAGACATCGATGTTCAGAATCATCTGACATTTTGCTTTCTTGAAACCTTTGAATTGTTCGCCATTCAAGTTTAACTTAAGCTAGTATTATTTGGCTTGCTGATGCTTTTTTGCAACTATAGATTTTTTTCGTGTTGTATGCAAAACGCATAAGATAATTACCAGCAGTGGATTAGATTGAAAGTTAACTTTTATATACTTTTAGTGTTAAACCTTACCAATACTTAACTCTGCTGCTAAATATTACGAAGGATTATTCATTTTGATACTTCCCATCTCTGACTACATTGATTTAATCTAACGAATGAGATAAACTGTGATAAAGGTAATCACTATTGCATTTAATGTTATTCTGTAATAGTTTTCATTGATAAGTACTTTAACTTTTGTCATCAAAAGAGTAAACTGTTTTTAGCATCTACTACAGACTGAACTGAGTAATAACAGAAAACTTATTTGTTGGGTATCGATTGAAGGAACGGGGATTCAGTAATCAAACTCCTGCGCCTTCACCTAGTTATTCTGGACTTAAGTAGAGTGGTTTAATCACACCCTGTTGTGTGATTATGAGATAACGTATGCATTGCAGTGGCCGAGTCCCTTCTAAATTATTCACCCTTCTGGATTCTGTTTTTCTATACTCAGCTAAATTCCCATCTTGCAAGGACCATAAGATTACAAATGAATAAAGATAAATAATTCAAAAGATAAGATTTCCAAAGACCTAGAATTGGAAATAAACCGTTCACTGGAGAAGCAGTAACGTACACAGAGTGCCTGGTGAGACTATAGAGTTAAAAACATGTTCTAAACGTTTTGCACGATGGTTGATAGGCTGCAAACATGCATGAAAATAATCTATAATGAAATGATCATTTCACAGCCAACTACATAATTTGAAAGAAACAAGTTTGGGTTAAAGCTGTTGTGAAAGTGAAAAAGACTGTCGTCTTAAATTGTAGTTTTGTGCTTAAAGCAAACGAAGACTCATAAATGTAATGCAGTTTTTGAGATGAAGAAATTACTCTCCAACAAGTGAAATTTAGTAGGAACTTCCAAAACTAATGGACGGTAATTTTACTGCTTGTCAGCTAATTTCACTATTCCATGGTGAGCATGACAAAACCTTGAAATGGGGTGTATTTGTGTTATTTTGTATGTTTCTAATGTGTAATATATGTAAAGATTTCGAAATATCAACACACTTTACAAACTCAATTTGTGCGAGTGAACTTCTAAGCAATTTGTGTTACATAGTAGAATTGATAGTTGTATATTGCGTTTTCGTAGACCATACATTTGGTTTCATTCGTTATTTCACTAAATGATAACCCAATATGCATTGAAAAGGTTTTCTAAACCAAACGATTACAGTTTTCAAGTTACTGAGAATGAGTTCAGTAACTCAAAGTCTCATAAATTAGCATCTTTTTGAAACAATAAAGCCACCTTGATACTGTTGTATGGCGTCTTATAAAATCTGATATCATCAGATAGTTCATTCATTCACATACAAGAAAACATGATCAACATGAGCACAAAGTGGAATAAAAAAGGACGAGTGATCATGAAACGCTTACGGTCTATCGTAATAATCTGTCAGTATTTCAACCTGAATTAGTCAGATCTGTTTACTGCCTTGATCCAACTTTCCCATTATTACTAGTCGTTTATTTGAGTCGTAAGTCTTGAAGCCATATCAGTGATTCCTTAGACAGCAAAATTCGACTTAACCAGCATTCATATTTCATCACGAATGTACCAGTCATTTTCTAAAATTCACCCACTAGGTTGCTTAAATCTATCTCCAACTGTCTAACGACAAACCAAAAGAAAAGACAAATGTTTTGTGATGAAATGGTTGAAGTAAACAGTGACCTTGTACACAAGTTTAATTTGTTTAATACAACATTGAATCTTGTGCAGTGTTTTCAGCTTACTGAGAATAAGCCACTACTCACAAACTTTTCGACTACAGTAAGCATTTTAAACATACCACTATTTTATGTTAGACTAGAATCTGTTTGTATGATTCAAGAAATAAAATTCAAAGTTGATTGTCACAGTTCTTCCAGCACATACAACGAAAAATCTTTACAGTTAACTGATCTGACTATCCAGTACATCTGTCCCCTCTAAATCATCTGTACTGAAAGAGAAAGAGAATGACTTCTTTTTTCAAATCCATTAGCTTGTTCGTGTCTCACTCTTTCCATAGCTAATTAGATATGTGAACAAGTCTCTTGTGGCTTCAAAAACAAATAAATGAAAAGAAAATACAATGAATAAGTAAATCATGTTTTAGTGAAATAAAAGATAGTTGGTTTCAGTGCTTTAAAAACAAATTGGCTAACTCGATTTCTTCCGCTCACTCCACACTTCCCACTATGATCAGTTGATTCAAAGATACAAACGCTTATGAAAATCAGATATGAGTTAGTCGATAATGAGTCACTGGATTTAATCCAATACAATATTCCCATTTCTGTTAAAATACAGAAAGGAATAATATTCTATATCTGAGATGAATAAAACGGCAGTGAAGTCAATAAGTCAAACCATATATCACCTTAAAGAAAATCATTTGTGAAATGATCGTATGACATAGACAAAACTGTAACTTTACACAGTGTGGTGTAAATTTTTATCTTCATTTTCATTACCAAAGGTTACACGTTCAAATACTGAGAACTGAATGGAAGAATGTAAACTACAAACCTCAAAGAAACCTGAGTTGAACTTCTGCTTAAGTATCTGTTATCCCAGCAATACATGGCAATTACTTTGTTCAAAAGTAACGAAGTTTATATATTCAAAACTTGACCTGAGATCTATTTAAAATTGAAGTTCTAACTGTTTTTGTTGAAATATTTGCAAAATGCAGAGAGCAGCTTGACTGTTTCATTGTTTGAAGCAGACTGCAATTCAATACTACTCCACCGTTTACTATGATTTAGTGCTTTCGATTGATTAGGCTTTTCCTGACTTATAGTGACATTTAAACACATACGCTTACTCAGAAACAAGCTTTACAGATTAAAAAATTGATCTAAATAGGCAAAATTGTTTTAGTGTGTCAAATCTCTTATAATAATTGGGAAGTCAAATACGTAGGTTGAAATCACTAACCAAGTACAACTAGACTGCCCATTAAAAAGTCTAGCCAAATCACTGCTGGTAGGTCCTAGTAGGAAAACGAATGTAGAGAAAAGCTTGTTAAAATACCATTTTAAGTAAGGCATGAAAGCAAAAAAATTATTACCTCAACGCTTCCATATACTAGAGTTGTACAGCCGTATTGAAGATGAATTTGGAAGTTTATTGAACCAAGCTGGCATTCATCATCATGGGCTGACATCAGTTGGAAAACCAGTCAAAACCCAAGAGCACTAAATGATTATTTCATCCTCATATGGAACTCCTCAACAGTAAGCTCCGGTGATCCCATGGAAGATCGAACCTAGGACCTTCATGAGTTGCAGTAAGCACGTTACCATCCAGACACTGAACGAGAATCAAATTATCCACATTTTTCTATATCCGTCAATTTGCATTTGAGAGCTGCCTTTGTCTAATCTCATCTTTGAGTATTTTTATGTCTCACTTGATTCGCCCCGCTGGTCAAGGCCTCCCATTGAGACTTTACGAAATCCTAAATCGAAGTAAATCACTAATGACCACTAATTAATAATTCAACTTATATTTAAAATCATTGAAAACAAATTGTAGTCTGTTGTTAATCGTTTAGGACACCTGATTACGATAATTTTAAGAAGTAAAGTAGAAAGCTTCAAAAGACAGGATAAGACTACGGCTCTCACACATTACATGCAATGAATTTGAACAAAAAAACCAGGTTTAAGCTTTTGGACTGCCAATAATTTAGCTTTATATGGGTGACCCAGTTGGACTCTTTGAGAATTGTAGGAAGACGATCTGTAGACTACTCTGAAGGAACTGTTAGGAACAGCCACATGCTCAGAGGTAACAATATATTCAAGAATAGAGCTGATGGTACTCCTCTCCTCTTCTCTAGATAGCCAAGCTGTACAATCTTAAGTAATTATGCGAAATTGCCCCTGAATGCAGCCAATGTAAGTTGCTCAACAAGTAAAAGTGAACTGATAAATCATCAATGAAACGGTAAGGAGTTGTATTCTCTCCTTAACACACTAATAGGTTAACTGTCAGTAAGAAAATACGGTTTTCAAGCCAGCTGTATGAAATGTCTTCCACAAAGATTATGAATCGCAATGTTTGAAGATTTCAGCTGCAATTCTGCTCTAGATTCTAAACTTATCTAGGTAGTTTTATTTGAGACGGTCGTAACCTTTTGTATCTGCACCTTATCTTTCATGTCAGAGTCAGCAAACCTAGGTGGATAACTGCCCTCCAGTAGGATGATACTTAAACATCGTACCTCACCATCTGATGTACCTTCAAAGTAGATATCCCGAATCCTTAAACACCAAGAATGTATAAGTTCTGTTTGCTAGTGATAGAAATGTAGCTTTGAAAGGTGATACGTTATCCAGTTCGTTTTTAGTTTTCTATACATTTATCTATGGATAGAATTATCCAGTCTACTTGTTAGTAGTATATCTCGGTATGGGAGCATGAAATTGCACACTATAAAGTAAATTTTATACAAGGAAGTTTAGCATTGAAAGTGTCAAGGAGGTTGCTCAAATCGAATTCTCCATGATATATGATAAGAATGTCATCGATGTAACTTTTGTAAAGCTACAGCTGACTGATCATTAAAGTGACAACACCGTTTACAAGCAAGATCAAGACGGAATTAACTAGGAGTTAAGCAGTAGGAAACCTGCATTGTCAGACCCGCACTGTGTACATAGAACTCTTCGTTGAACTGAATATATAAGGTGAATCCATGGAGAAATTCAGGCAGTTGGCATGACAATATCCAGGTTTTGAACCTAATATAGTCACATACGAAGCAGATGATCTCAACTAATGATGCATTTGTAAAGAGAGAAATAACAACTGGAGAAAACATTTGTTTCTTGATCATATTTAGTTTCTCAATGGTTCGTCGAAAGCAAAATTGTCGCTGAGACTATATCTTGCCAATTACTTCCTTTTTGGTTCGAGGGTATTCATAAGCCATCTAGTGATCAAATTAGTCAAACCAACCATTGGTTGAAAAGAAACATCTCTTCTGAGTAATCTACCTAATCCATATAACATGAGGTTAACTAAAATGCACAATCTAAATTGCTCATATTTATCCGTGCTAACCATGGATTTATTCTTCATTCTGTGGAGGATTTTTGTGGCATTTTCTGTCTATTCAATTGTGTTGCACTGGTTGCATGATTTATAATGCTTTATCTCGTCAGATAATAATCATAATTTACTGATGTAGTCAAATCGACTAAGTGATATAATTCTTTAACCTCTGCCTCCCTAAACCAATATGATGTTTCTGTTTTTCTGAAGTTCTTTGAGTTGTTTTTATATTCTTTTTATAAGAGATGTCGATGACTGTTTTATGCGTTCATATACTAATAGCAGGTATTTAGCGAAGTAACTTTGAATTCTTCAGGATCTTTTATTGAATTCTGGACTAAATCAATTATCTGAATGAGGTACTTCTCATTATGGATATTTATTCTTACTTCACTGAGGATATTACTTAATTATTAAAACTACCTGAGTACTTGACATCTACATTTTTTTATGAATATGAGCATATTTAAGTTCTAAGAAAATAATGATTTATTCAATTCAACATGTTGCACTGTTAAAGTTTAAGTTAAAGAAACTATGGGAATAAAATATTCATCAAAAGAAAAAAAATTTTTTCCAGTCTGTGCCAAAATGGAACCATTCCAATGTTTCCTGATACTTGAAGAGGAAAAAATCTACTTTTCAACCTTTATTATGCATAACAGTGGTCGAATTCTGTACACTTTAATTCATTTCATTTTGGTAAAAACTTGCATGAGTCATTATCTATTGAAACAAAACCTCATAGTATTTGTGTGAGAATGGCAGAAGCAAGAGTTTTTTTGTGTTTGTCAACTGAAGTGTAAGCAGTTTCTAGAAAACGGATTTCATTGAATTAAATGGAATTCGAGGCAGAAGTTAGCAGACTGGATGTAGAAACGACCGTGAATATGCGGTTATCAACTTAAACATACTTGATTTATAACCAAATAATGAAGGACAATTTTTGGTAAGAAAAAAATAACAAAGTGTAACTTATGAGAGATATGTCTGTCTGATTTTTGAGCGTGAAATGGGTAAGAAATACAATTCCATAACATGCATGTTATCTGAATAAATTGATTTTCACTTTCATTGAGTCACATTCATGTTTAAAGCTGGTTACATAGGCTGCACAAACCGCTGTCTTTATAAACAGCACTCTCCCGCTTGCTTATTCAAAGGAAAACGTTGGTCAAGCAAAATTTCCATCTTGTACAATTTGGTCACATCTGGTCATTTCGCTTCCCAACAAACATTCGAATTCAAACCGAATGGTTCCAAAGAAATGCGTGTTCATCTTTTATGTAAAGCAGAGGCATTGGAGACCCAATAGCTCTCATTACTTATGACGAAAATGTCAGATAACGATGAGTGACATATATATATATGAATCTATACTCCAACCACAGTATGCATTCATGATCGCGTACATCTACTCAGGAATCAAGCATATTAAAGTTATAGACGGCTTCTTCGCTCCAAAATCACACTTTAAAACTGTTTATTTCAGTGGTTTTCTCGATCCGTCCCAACATACTAAAAGCACAGAAACAGCACAATTCAAAATACTTAGAGTTAATTAGACTGGCGTCAACATAGCTCTTATACTCCCTGAAAGTAAAAAGTTACCAATTCACTTTTATTCAGGTCACCGTTATCTGAAGACACAAAGTTTATTTCATGCGTTCTTTTCACTATGAACGCCTTTTCAAATTGTTTTAACTTTGTTTTGGGATGATCCATTTTTCAACCATTTTTTAATGCCGCACTGAAGTCACGCGTTGTCACAAACCTACCAAACATGTTTTATGGATTCGCTTTCAGAGGTTTTCTCTTACACTTGCATTCAGATGTTTTCCATGAGTTAACACAAACATACTATGCACTAGGGATAAAGTCTGAACCCAAGTAAAAAGTCTGAGTATAATTGTACTTAGTTCTTTAGATAACCTCAAGTTCATAGAAATTAATAAAAATGCCCCTGATCGACTTTCGAATTTTCCTTCATTTATAATAGGTACATCCCTCTAATTCATTCCTTTGTACTTTTCGAAAAGGACTTGAGTAAACTGAAAGCAATCCTATTATACTATGATAAGATGAAATATGCCATATCATAGTTTTCTTTATGCAAACACAAACAAGGATAATAAACCCCTGACTTCAGATATACCTGATTTCCCACATGCACACACTCAAATTGTTCAGAATTAAGTAGATTTTGATGTCATTTGGTTCAACGTAATCGTCAGGAAGTACTGTCCGACTCGGGTTTCATACGTATCTCCAGTCTCAGTGAGACGGGTACTTTCGTGAAGATCCACATCTGCATCATTCAGTGTTGCACTCAGATACGTCAACGTTGAGCTATTTGAGCAGCAAATAACCACCTGTAGGATGGAACTACATGCACTGACTGGTCACTAGAGAACCCAGTTTTCTATTCTCTAGTGCTAAGCCTTGACTAAATTCTGCCATTTCGACTTACAGATGAATGAAAACAAACCGACCTGTAACCAACTAACATCAATCAAAGCACTCCACGATGATCAGTTCCTGAACAAGACGACCGATAGAATTCAGTTCTTACTTAGGACTAGACGATATCAGAAGCGTGACCAATCAATGGAAATAGAGTTCTTTTAGATTTATATTCATCCCTATATGAAACAAGCTGAGTTCAACCATGATGTCATGTCTTGTTCTTCGAAACGTGTATTACGCCCGGTCAGAATATTCTTTTCGCAGTTTAACTCACCTGTTACAAAATTTCCCAAACCGTCTTAACCAGCTTGAAATACAACTTCCTTCCAAACAAACCCTACCTTTATGACTTACCATTTTCCGCTTATTTTTAGAGTTTAACTAGTTTGAAAACAATCAAACTGATTCTCAATAGAGGAGAATTATCAAGATAAAACTTTAATTTGACTGCAGCATGAGAGACATTGTAAAGAGTGGTTAACGATTTCAGAAACACCAGAACTGATACTCAGTATCACATTGTAAGGACATATTTACAAGTTACTGATTGCCTAACAGTGGTGAACTATATAAATAAAATTTCCTATAGCATAAAAAGGAATTCTGTCTTCAATACATGAGACTACTACCTCAGAGATATTTTTGCCTCAAAGTAGTGTTTATCTCATCGTACTTGATATACGGAAATGCTGCATATATTTAATTTCATAAGAAGAAGTCCCTCAGTGAGCTCGTTCACATTACTTCTTTTAAGCATTATCACTTTAGTAAATATATGAAAACAGGATTTCCACCAATTCTAACAAAAAACCTTTTCATTCATAACTTGAAAGCATATCCCGCTAAAAACTGCGCCTTGTTAATGAAGTATCCCATAAAAGTACACAGTCGGTCAAGTATCAATAAATAATGCAATAGGCCAAGTGATCTTCATCTGAGTGGATAACAATTTGTGTTTGGAGAAAATTCAAGTCACTACAAGCAATTGGTTTGAATTCTGATACTACCCACCTTTTCTTTTCAACTTCACAACCATCCATCTATCAAATGAATATAGCAAAATATTTACAGGTACTTGACTTTTTGACTGTTGTCCTTCACAAAAAATATTTCAATAATTTCAGAGATTTAATAAAACAAAGATAAAAATAACGAAGCAACTACAGCAAGTAATAGCGTTTTTTTAAACTTTCATCCTTCACTCGCAACCTAGAGTGATTTTAGTCTTTGAAAAATATGCGACAATACACTGAACACACTTTAATCTGCTATGAAATAACCTACTGGTAGGAAGTTATACCATTGGGAAAGCACTGCCTTCACTAGGGAAACTAAAAAAAACACCAAAAGACTAATTTCAAAATTTCACGCTTAAATAAAACAATTTGGTGAGTATTCTAGGAATGAAGAATTCTTGAATTGACTTATGATCCAATTTTACCAAAAAGAGCAAATTAAAGTTGTGAATTGTGTAAGCAATTACAAGAGCTTATTGGTTAACTGTCAACTTAAGGAACAAGATAAGCGTAAATCAGGTAGAAAATTGAAAACATTTTTATTTCATTTACTTTTTTTTAGTTGACCATAATTCATGAAAAGTGGAGAGAAATAAATCCATCATTTTGGTCTGTTTATTAGAAATATCATGCAGTGAAACAGTATCATTTACTGCCTAACATTTAGTTTATTAACCACAGTAGCGCTACATCGTGAATTGACAGAAGTTGGAAACTGTGAATCACTGAACATCGACCTAGTGGCCAAATGGTTAGCACGCTCACCACAAAACCTGAAAGTCCTGGGTTCAAGCCCCAACCAGATTGTTGGTGTGTAAAGGTGAATAGTTTCATACCACTTTTTCTACCGTTCGGCAGTCGATATCAGTCACTGATGAATACTATCTCAAAATCAAAATCCGTATTAACCTCAAAATCAAGATTAGTAGATGCTAATAAAAGATAAGAAATTTGGAAGAAAACTGAGCTTTAGCTTTGTACAAAACTAAACAAAATCACACAACAGTGTGGGACATAGCGACAGTAATAAAAACTAACTTAGTTAAATAGAGGGAGGGAGTGGTGACCAAATCTTTGTTAATCAAATCAACACCAAATACATACAATGGAAATGATTCTGCACCCGTCCCAGATATATGAAAAAGTCTACTACTACCTTAGCCACAAAGAAGAAGAAAATTTCGGACTATACAAACTGTGTTTCAATGTTTTGGAATTACCTGATATGAATATGAATAATAAACTGCGTTTGAAACGTTATCCAGTAAATGATGCTGCTCCACTGTGACATTTCTGACAAACAGACTAAAATGGAATTACAATCTACCATATTGCTCAACTCTTACTCCTTTATTAATAAATTCACCATTTTAAAATTTAAACCTCTCCTACGACAATAATGACCCACCACTGTTATTCACTTCATATTCTTCAAAAATATAATTCAGTCATGCAAATGTTTACCGCAGAATTGTTTTCAGATACAAATAATTGCAACTTAGAACAGTTTAGAGGCATATTATGTCTTTTCCTAAACAGCATTCCATATTTAGGTGAACTAACAGTCCATTCAGTTACTTGTTTGACCAGTTGTCACAGTTAGGCTAAACTCTTACGCATAAACATAGAAATCTGTTGCACAAAAATTGTTATTAGGAAACATGTTTGCATTTTTTCTTTCTTTCTGACTTGCTGAATGTTTGAACAATTGACACATAGCACTGCAAATTGATGACGAGTTCATTTTATACTTCTTTACATAATAATCCTTTTACCTATCTGTTCATACATAAAATTTAACGTATTTAGATTCATTTGGTAACCTTATTCCTGTTGAAATGTCACGAGATTTCAAATAGTAATTACGAGCAATGGTAACAATAATTCGTTTATCACACAAACGCTTTTGTACAATGATGTAAGTAAAAACACATACTTTATGAGGACTATTATGATTACTTGGTTATCCAGAACTTCAATAAGTGCGGCAAACCAAGAACTCCTTACCTACCAAGTTTCCACTTAGAAAATATCTGAATCCACACAGTTTTGTTTGATCTACCACAAGCCTGTCCAATAAAATACCTGTTTAATGGTATCTACAGTATCTGTACATCATATAAGATGGATTAAGACATCAAATTACCAACCAAAACACATGGAAAACGTATATCGGGTGAAGTTTATGCGCCTTTGAAGTCAGCTGCCACTAAGAAAAATCGGATACACGGTTCCTAAAAAACTGTTTATACCACTCTACGATAAAGAGGTGAGGTGATCAGTATAATTTTAAGACGCAGGCTAAAATCAGGCATTAGGAAAATCTATCATGAAGCTGATTTTGTTATTGTAAAAAGAGCAAAACACATTTTTTACCATTAACTTAAACCCCCGATAAGCAATTACTTCACATCCCATTTCGCTTACCAATTTAAATGTGTATGTGGTCACAAATACATGTGGAAGAGTAATCAAGCCGTGCATTTGAGGATGGGAGAATATGTATGTAGACGGCTTCAAAAACAAATGGAATGTGAAACTTTCATGGACCCAGATGGGAGACGATCATCTCAATCTATATCTAAACATATTATGGAAATTGGTCACAAAATTAATTTTCAAACAGCTTTCGGTCTGAGACATACTGATTTTTGCGGAAGCATTAGCTATACACAATCTGAAACCACATTTATGTGTACAAAAAAAACTGTCTTCAGGTTTGTATTCATCAAGGACTGACATCAGTTGGAGAAACACTAGAAACGTCGGAGGGCTGGATAGCTGTTTCGTCCTCTTCAGTAGCGCGAACCAGCTTCAAATCACTCCTAAAGGTAATCACCAGTGGTCACCTTTTTGATTTAATTCACTAAAAAATGGACTAACTTTTGACCACAAATCAACTAAAACATAAAAATTGACTTTATTGACAAAACTTAAAATTCCTGCTTCCCTTTTCCTCTTGATTGAAGAAACTTAAGCAGTTCGTTAACCAAGGGTTTCATCACGATGTAATAGAACCTAAGTTGATACTCAAGAATTTATCTGTCCGTTGAATATGAAACATTTGTATAAGGATTGATTTATCAGGAAGGACTGGAATAATTGGCACACTGAAAGATGATAGCTAAATGAGATATTTTGGTAATGTCTTGTTTATTGCAATTAGAATGGTGCATATTATCCGACGGAACCAACATACACCAGTATCAATACCTAATATATAAAAGAAGTATATTTTAATTTTGGACAGGACAAATAATTCAAGAACGAAATATCATTTCAGAAACACTGAAATTTTGTGTCAATTACTCTTCACGTTGTTTTTGTCCACTATTCAGAAAATTTAAAGTCATTCTACACATGAATAATTTCTAAGTATTAAATATTAGTACAGAAAGCGTTTTCTTGTATACTTCGGATATATTCAGCACAAATAATTTCAGTTTAGTGGATCACTGAAATAAAACATTATCGTTAACTTGAGTAAATTAATCAAATTTTGAAGTATACTTACTTAAAAACAACAAACATACTACTATATTTAATTATTTAGTAATCTTTTTTACCCCTTAAAGTATATATCAATACTAAAGTAGCTTACTATGCAGTAAACTGATGACTATGTTACATTTCTGATGTTTCCAACTCTAGGTATAGAGAAGGTGAGGTTTACTGTTTCTCCAGTAGAATGAAAGTTCCTATGGATGTATCTGATAAACCCCACTTAGTTTACTTAGCTCCTTTGAGGATTTCTGAGAGTTTTCTTGTAAAACTGACCAAAAGATAGTAAAAATAGTTTTGCTAATCAGTACTCAAACATGTAGAAGATAACAGATATTGAGCTGATATTAATCAAGTGGCTTATTACACGTTATGTTCTAAACGATTGACATCTTACCGTATAAGAGCATCTTCCACATACAACCAGCAACATCTAGACTGGTCTACTAATGTTGAACCTACCTTTTCTGAGGTTCGTTTCATTGCCTTCATTATCTTTACCATTCATTGATCTTATCTCAAAATACAGTATACGTGCAAAGATGACTCTTATTCCTATCTAATTCACAAAACTATTATTCCTAATATAAGTATCTTATACATCGAATTTGCTATCATGATTTTACTATTAGCTACTGTCAATAACTGACCACTTGACACAATTGTTCATTTAACCAGTAGTTTGTGAGCAAAGGTTACTTTTTCAGTCTTCTTGCCTCATAATAGTGAGGAGAGCATAGAATAATGATGGATCCAATCTTCTAAGCAACACCAGTAGCAATGAAGTTGTAGACATGCCTTAGCAATAAGCGCAAGCAAGCACGAAACCGAAGTTGAATAAGGCCTCCTGCTAATTTCATCCGAACGATTTACAGTACACAAACTATCAATCAAATGAAAACCAACTTGTAGCTAACCTAAACACACATCTAGCATAAATCCTTAATTTTTCGATCGAAATCTTAATGAGTGAGATTAAGTTCAAACCTTTACAAAGCCATGAAACAAAAAGGTTTTCATAAACTAACATAAAAGTAGTGAAACAATGTATTCACTTGTCGTATTACAGAGAGTCATGTTATCATGGGAAGATGTAAACTAAAAGCAAACTAAAACACATATTACACATCGTATTCTAAACCCTTTCGTTCTAATAGATAAAAACTTTATAATTCCTATTATTCCTCTGCCTTAATAGTGGAAAATACGGATTCAGTAACACGTCACCACTTCACTCTATCTTCTGTAGTCATCGCAACCTGGCTCAAAGACTACCAACAAGCTTTCAGTTTTTCCTCACACCATCTCCTCCATGTTACCCTCGGCATCGATGCCCAACTCATTTCTTCCCCGTCGGACCCCACTCGAGAACATGGCGCGTGATGTCCCCAATCTGTCTTCTCAGTGTATATATATCCAACACAATATAATCCATCTCCGCTTTCATCTGCATATTTGTTGAGCTATGGGTTCTTGGTTGTTTCGTTGCAAGCCAGCCGGAGTGAGTTCATTGTTGCCCATTCTTATTATTCTGGCCATCTGATCGATCCTCAATATCGAGTGAGTGTAAGCGAAAGCTGTTGATGAATGTCTGTAGTTTGTTGGAAACACTTTTCGTTACGCGCTAAGTTTCTGAACCATCACATAGAAGCACTGACTTGACTGAATTAGTGTTGAAAATTAGGACCTTGTTCTCTATACTGAGTGCAGTTGATCTCCACACTAGTTTCAGATTGATGAAGACCTGCCTGTCTTGCCGTCTTTCCGATCCTGGCTCCAACATCCTCATCTGTGCCACCGCCTGTGGTAGTTGGAACGATGCTGCCTCGGTATGTAGGTGAAAGAGACTACTGCTTTCAGGTTTCTCCCGTTCATGGTGATTGATGCTTGTTGATGATGTTGTTGTTGTTGATTGGGTATCTTCCCCACTTCTGTCTCCTCTACAATGACCTGAAGGAAGCCCCGTCTTCGATGTCTCGCCTCTTCTGCTAACTTGTTCGTTTCTGCCTGTAGATCCTCGAGTACGTGCGACGAGATATTAGACATAAATCATCATCGGGAAAATCCAAATCTCCTAGGATATTTCCATCGGTCCAGCCAGTGTATGCATATCTTCTCAATCCTCACGGTTCGCTGCATGAACCAATCCAGTCCAGTCCAGTCCAGTCCAGTCAACCACAATCAGGAAGATGGTCGGTGATAGTAGGTGACAGCCTTGTCTTACTCCTGTCTCCTGTCTTAGCTTCAAAGACGTCACTGAGCTTTCCATTGTGAACCACTCAGCATGTAGCATCATATTGCCTATGGCTGCTGCTGAATGAGGTTGATAAGGGTTTGTGACATTGCGTAGTACTGAAGCGGCAGCTGTCAAATTACTTCAGGGTCGACGTCGTCAAAGGCATTTACAAGGTCGATGAAGTTGAGGTAGGGAGTCGTGTATCGTTGTATTTTCATTAGTAAATGATTTGCTCTTCCTGAGGCCAGCCAAACTGTCCCAGTCTTAATTTTGAATCCAGTGGATTTAGTAGTCTCTCCAGGATGATGCGGCTTAATATTTTGATTCAGGTGGGCAGAAGCAGGATTCTACACCAGCTCTTGTTGCTGCAAACAGTTAGGTCACCCTTCTTTGAGAGTTTGGCAAGGGAGCTCATCCTCCAATCAACAAGCACCCTCCCCTTCATCATTCCTTCCTTCCTTCTTCCATTCCTTCTGCAGTAGTGGTGTGAGCGTGTCCGATGCTGTTGTCTTTGCATCTGTTTTCAGTATTTCTGAAAGAATTCCTTCTGAACCTGCTTCCTTTCCAGCCTTCAGCGAGTTCATGGCGTTCACGACTCCGCCACTGCCTTTGTCGGAGGGCTTGTGTTCACTGATTGTTCTGTGGCTAGTCTCGTGGTGGCATATCTGGACGAGATGCAAGTGGTGGTGGTGGTTGTGGTGGTCGATTCAAGAGTTTTCTGAAGTGGTCAGCTCATCGTTTCCCTTGTTTCTCCTCTCTCCTTGGTAACTAGCTTTCCTTCACTATCTCTAACTGGTCTCATCTACGTTGATCCCTTCCCTCCCAGGCAGCAACCTGCTTATTCGATATAGTGTCGTCAGGTCTCTGTCTCTCCTACCTACAGCCTGGTCTGCTTCACTTGCCAATGTGTCGCAGAAGTGTCTTTTCTCTTCCCATTCACTCTCCTTCACTTCTCCGTCCAGTGTAGTGTTTCACATGTTGTGTTCGGTTCCTCTTTTCGTTGTTCGTTGTTCCTGGTTCATCTTCTGGTTCACCATCTTCCTCTCCCTCTCCCTCCTCTATCAACTTCCATGTATCCGTGGAGATCCATTCCTTGTCCTCCTTCTTCTTCTTCTTCTTCGCCCTTCCTAGCACGGTTATGCAGGATTCCCTCCACATCTCTTCCACAGAGTCTCAGTGTTCTCCGAGGTAGCTTTCCTCAGGGACGTTGCTTAGTGTCTCCCATTTTGCCTTGATGGCTCACCGATGTGAAGATTCCCTTTGTAGTTATTTCGTCCTTCAGTCACTGTTCTGGGTGTTGAACTTGAACTGTGGTCTATCATCGCCAGCTTCTCTGAAGACTCCCAACTTTATTTTGAAGACAGGTTCCGTGCACTAGATAGTGAGCGGTGTAAATCTACATCTGCTCCTCCTCTTCGTCTGATCTAATCTTGTGTCCAGTAGGCTAGCTGTGTCTCCACTTCCTTCACATTGAGATCAGGTAGATCTCATTTGTAGTGTAGTGTGTCCATCTGGTGAAATCAAATCCATGTCGCTCGCTTTGTGAATATCCTTGCGTTTGTGTACACTGCCTCCAATCAACAAATTGTTGAATGCGCGGAAGTCTGCAAACAGTTCCCCATTCTCATTCATCATTTCACCGAGTGCTTCTCGACTCATTGTGGATGAGTTCTCTTCCTGTGTTGCCTGCTCCCAGTTTAGCATTCATGTCACCCAACCCATGAGAATGCATTTCGATGTCGTCAACTAGAGCGGGGTGTTGTCCGGCACTGATTTCAGTCGTCTGTAGAATTCCTCCTTCTTCTCTTGATCCGCATTATTTGTAGGTGCATAGTGTAGCACTGTATGATTGTCACTTCCCTTCCCTTTCAGTTGAATCCGTCTTGCTGTCATGATCCTGATCATGGAGAAGGAGATCGCCTCCCACTGCATGAGAGAGAGCCTTCGATGCTCTTGGGGACATCATGGTAGCCACTCGAGAACTCAGTGTGCTCGTGATTGTCGTCTGGTTGACAATATTGGAGTAGATTATTGACTCTCCAGTTGACAGTTTGAAGAGTGCACTCCCATTCCATCTACACATTCCTCGCAGATTCCTAGCACTCCCATCCCATACCTTCTCATCTCTTTGGCAATCTGGGCAGCCTTGCTAGGTTTATACATGGTGTGGACATTCCGTGTTCCCTTTCTTACTTTTGGTTTCATCGGGAGAGAGAAGACACATCGGCCAATTGGCTTTGTGAAGGCTTTGATCAACTGGCATCATTTCATCTCTCCGATTCCAAGTAGGAATGTGTTTGTTTTTATATTTAATATTTCTGTATGCCTTGAAGTTTCTTTAGCGATTGGATTGGTATTCCGGGGAAGGGTTGTAACCCCTATGACCAGCCTTCCCTGTATATCGGGTTTACGGACCGGCTATTACTTTATAGAACTAGTTACCTATACTAGTTTCTGACTGGCGTTAGCTTGCAAAATTATGAAAGTTCTGGCATATGTGCCTGGAAATAAATTCATTCCCTAAAGTTTCATGAATGCGTTTAGTTGCTGTACAGTTAGACGAGAGAATAGGAGGCACTCACATCACAATTACTTGCTTTTGAAACTGGTAGGGACACTTAATTTTACTCAGGTTTAGTTTTTTATTCGTTGTACCTTGGTGTCAGTTCCATCCTTATAAAACAATACTTGTGAATAAATACTTTAAGTTCAAGTTTATTAATATGGGAGGTAATAACTAAAGATCGATAGTTTTTTAAAGGCTCAAATCTGGTTCTCTTTCAGCTGCTATTACAATAAGTTATTCAAGATTTTGAGTTAGTCTACAGTTCAGAGTAGTGTACATTAAGCTTTATCTCAGTGAGTTTGTGTAAAGATTTTCTTGACATCCTTTTATTTGGATGAAAGTTGTTGACCTGCTACCGTGCAAACCTATGAAATATCTATTGTTAGGCTGGACACTTCCATTTATTAGATACAGTCAACTTATCTTCTGTTCATAAACCGTTGACTGATTCTGCTACGGATTTTATTTCATGAAGAGTACTTCCTTGAAATCAATCAATTACAATAAACCTCCAAATTGAAATTTTGACATTATACGGGATGTGAATTTCGCTGTACGGAGTCATCTAGATTTATCAATTGGCCGAAGTAGTAAAGTGAAAGTACTACGTATGCTTCATTATTTTCAGGCCACAACCATGTGTTGAGTATGGTATGTAGAAGGAATGTAAAGTAATATTTTTTTCTCTGATTAACTGTAAGTCCTAAATATCTTATTCCTACCAGTTTTGATTTCCATTTTGTTGACTGAATATCTCGTACTTAATTCAGTCATTTTAAGTTCTTTTTCGATATTCGTATGCATTAAACTTTCCCAGTTGGCTAGATTCTGTTCCACGCTAGGTAGGACTGTAGTAATCTGGATAGTAAGTGTTCCAGTTTTCTTTTTTTTGGCAGACTGTGTTCTTGCGTTATCAAGCAACTCACGGAATTACTGGATAAATATTATGTCTCCAGGTTACTGATAATTTTCATGTGCTCTAATTGCATCTACCTCAAATGAGCTCTTTATTTTAATGAACTGTCAGGATGAAATACTCAATCAAATAATATCGTGTAGTTATATGCACTCTCTAAAAAATTTTGTAATTTGTTCTTGCGATTGTCTTGCATCAACTGAAACTACCTGTGGCTTACTCTATCACTACAGAGTATGATTTAGAAAAAGCATTCACATTATATGTTACATTATGAAATGTGAGATGCTTGGAAGCACAGAAGTCATAGATGCACAGCTATATTAGATGCTCATTCCTCTCAAGTATTAAATGGCGTTTTTCTGAACCGATTTATTCAATATTAACACTTTCCCGTCATACGATTCATCATAACACCTTTTTTCTCTCTAAAGAGACTCATAGTTGAAAAAAGTGAACTGATGAAGGTTTTTCAGGCTGAAGTGTAACACAAATTCTAAGAATACAAATTCATGAAAGGCAAAGGTGTAGCAGCAAACACTTTAGTGGAAATCACATTCATTCATGCATATTTGTTAGACATGCCATAGGTTAGTAGGCTTGTTTGACTTTTTAGTTGGTGAGCATAATCAGTAGTTACAGCTTAATCTTTATGACCAATAGGCGAAATATAGATGAGTATTCTGGTTGCTTTTCAATCGACATGACTGCTAAAATTCCTAAACTTTTCCTAATGTTTCTTTCCAATATTGAATTATAAATGATTAAGTTCTTTGGAAGAATGATTGATTTTTACAGGTGTTGAATTCGAATATAAACATTCATGTTGGCAGGATATGAACACTCAAAAAATGCTCAAATTTTTATGTTCTGATTTATTAGGCTCAACCGATCTCAGCGGAATGAGTCAGGGGGTTATAATGCACACAGAAAACTGGTTCAACGGCTTAACGTCCAGTTACAATGGATCTATTCGTGACAACTGTAATGCAGTATAATGGAAAATCGATTTATTTGTTTGCGATTGCCCTTTATGTATACATATATATATGTACAAATCTAGGAGCATCCGATTCAACTTCCCGTAACATAAAAAGTGGTATGTATAAGAATCATGAAATACTACAGACTGTTAAACTTCATTTTCTTCGCACTATGTACAGCTAAGCGTTTTATTGTTCCATTGAAATTCCTTCCGATTGTAGTTACCTCTCCGTTGTTGAACATAATGAAGAAGCTGATAATACCTGTGCCTGAACTTTCATTGAAGGTTTTTGGAGATCCTAAACAATTTGCATACAAAAGCAAAAAATGCACTGTGGATGCTACTATTGTCTTATGCCACAGGATTGCTTATAATCTCGAAAAAATGTCGAGTATGTCAAATGTGTCTTTTTAGTTTGCGCCATTTGATCTTGTCCCAAAACCTTTTTCACTAGAAAAGCTGTTTAGAAGAAATGCCAAATCATGGATAATCAACTGGCTACATTCCTATTTCTTTGACAGGAAGCAAAATATTTTTGACGCAGGAAAGCACTCCGCCTCATTGCTAAATGAGGCTGGTGCTGTTCTTTCCTCTTATCCTATCTCTTTCTTTCTACATGATCCTCCATCATAAGAGAGTATCAATTTCGCTTAATATGCTGGTAACCTGACAGTTTCCATACCTGTCTGCTTTTCACGAAAATGTTCTCAATCAAATGATACCCTATCTACTATTAGACAATGTTCTTCTGTAATTGGTTTTGTGTTTGATTATTCAAAATGTCAGACTTTAAGCTTTAATTTCAGAAGTGAACGTAACGTATGTAAACTACTTAGGTCTCATTATCCCTGTGCAGTGGAGTTGCACACGCGTGATTCATGTCAGTGTGTGGTTTTCTTTCAACCTGTTTCTAATTTCCAAGAGAGTATCTGATACATCTGAACCTCTTCTTTTGTGTTTTATAAATTTCTTCATCTTGCCCATTCTCCTACATCGTTTTTCTCTATTCTTTTCTGCATTACTGAGAAAAGACTATGCTGTATTTCGTTGAACTTTGAAGATTATCAACAGAATTAAGAGTGCATCTCTAAACCTAATTAAAACTGTTGGGAACAGGCATCTTAACTCATGTAAACATTTGGAAGAAATTATTCTATCAGATGACCAGCATCTTCTTCACTCAAAATGGTGGCCGTCAAGCAAGACAAGGAGCAAGTATATAGCACCCTATGCACCAACTACTAAATATAAAACCCTATCATACCTTATTTCGCTTCTATATTGTGCAAAGAAGAAATTGCTAGCAATGAACTAACTTATCAAATTTTGTTTTTTAAAGCAAACTAATTAAAAAATACATAGCCTGCTATTATTTATGTATTACGGTTATAATTGCTTATATGACTGTGTAATCAAGTTAACTCTACATTTTCAACAAAGTTGTACATGGAGTGAATATTCTTATCTTTTTTATGTGTAATTTCTACTAATTCAATTTTAATATGTATACATATACACTGTTTCTGTTTAGCCGATGCTCTAGGAGATGCTGAAAGTTCTGCACAGTATTTGCGAAATATCTTTCAGAATATAACCATTACTATTTTCGGAAAATTAAGATAATTATCTTCCACCACAGCTGTATTAATTACTAGCAGGTTAAATTTAGATCTCTTATGAATATAGTTAATTGTTACAAATGTATCATGTACTCATCACTGTAAAATGTAATAATCAAAATATGGATATATAGATCGTATTCTTACATTGATAATCTATGAAAGCGAAGTTCATTTCATTCAATAAATTGACTACCACATAGACAGGTTTCTTAATTATCATAATTCAGCAAGTTTTATATGCTTTAGGGCGTTTAACAGCACTTGATGACCATGGAAAAGATATCAGAAGGAAAATGGTGAAAGAAAGCTACTGATTATAGAAGGGATAAGTTATTTTATTATGTCTACAGGTTTCTTTCAATGATGAATTAATAAAAGGTGGGAAATGTGAAATGATACTTATTAAGTTACATCATGTTTTGGATGATCATAGTTGTCAACTGAACAATGGTAATAACAATACCAAGCTGTGTTCAAATTCAATAAGGCATGACAAACATTGGCGTAAGAACTTCCAGACAATAGAACTACTAACTGCTTCCTTATATTTTCTACTAGACCATAGTATTGGTTACTGATTATTGAAAAACCAAGCCTACTTTACTAGTTCATTGAAGTAATAGCCGGTCCGTAAACCCGATATACAGGGAAGGCTGGTCATAGGGGTTACAACCCTTCCCCGGAATACCAATCCAATCGCTAAAGAAACTTCAAGGCATACAGAAATATTAAATATAAAAACAAACACATTCCTACTTGGAATCGGAGAGATGAAATGATGCCAGTTGATCAAAGCCTTCACAAAGCCAATTGGCCGATGTGTCTTCTCTCTCCCGATGAAACCAAAAGTAAGAAAGGGAACACGGAATGTCCACACCATGTATAAACCTAGCAAGGCTGCCCAGATTGCCAAAGAGATGAGAAGGTATGGGATGGGAGTGCTAGGAATCTGCGAGGAATGTGTAGATGGAATGGGAGTGCACTCTTCAAACTGTCAACTGGAGAGTCAATAATCTACTCCAATATTGTCAACCAGACGACAATCACGAGCACACTGAGTTCTCGAGTGGCTACCATGATGTCCCCAAGAGCATCGAAGGCTCTCTCTCATGCAGTGGGAGGCGATCTCCTTCTCCATGATCAGGATCATGACAGCAAGACGGATTCAACTGAAAGGGAAGGGAAGTGACAAACATACAGTGCTACACTATGCACCTACAAATAATGCGGATCAAGAGAAGAAGGAGGAATTCTACAGACGACTGAAATCAGTGCCGGACAACACCCCGCTCTAGTTGACGACATCGAAATGCATTCTCATGGGTTGGGTGACATGAATGCTAAACTGGGAGCAGGCAACACAGGAAGAGAACTCATCCACAATGAGTCGAGAAGCACTCGGTGAAATGATGAATGAGAATGGGGAACTGTTTGCAGACTTCCGCGCATTCAACAATTTGTTGATTGGAGGCAGTGTACACAAACGCAAGGATATTCACAAAGCGAGCGACATGGATTTGATTTCACCAGATGGACACACTACACTACAAATGAGATCTACCTGATCTCAATGTGAAGGAAGTGGAGACACAGCTAGCCTACTGGACACAAGATTAGATCAGACGAAGAGGAGGAGCAGATGTAGATTTACACCGCTCACTATCTAGTGCACGGAACCTGTCTTCAAAATAAAGTTGGGAGTCTTCAGAGAAGCTGGCGATGATAGACCACAGTTCAAGTTCAACACCCAGAACAGTGACTGAAGGACGAAATAACTACAAAGGGAATCTTCACATCGGTGAGCCATCAAGGCAAAATGGGAGACACTAAGCAACGTCCCTGAGGAAAGCTACCTCGGAGAACACTGAGACTCTGTGGAAGAGATGTGGAGGGAATCCTGCATAACCGTGCTAGGAAGGGAGAAGAAGAAGAAGAAGAAGGAGGACAAGGAATGGATCTCCACGGATACATGGAAGTTGATAGAGGAGGGAGAGGGAGAGGAAGATGGTGAACCAGAAGATGAACCAGGAACAACGAACAACGAAAAGAGGAACCGAACACAACATGTGAAACACTACACTGGACGGAGAAGTGAAGGAGAGTGAATGGGAAGAGAAAAGACACTTCTGCGACACATTGGCAAGTGAAGCAGACCAGGCTGTAGGTAGGAGAGACAGAGACCTGACGACACTATATCGAATAAGCAGGTTGCTGCCTGGGAGGGAAGGGATCAACGTAGATGAGACCAGTTAGAGATAGTGAAGGAAAGCTAGTTACCAAGGAGAGAGGAGAAACAAGGGAAACGATGAGCTGACCACTTCAGAAAACTCTTGAATCGACCACCACAACCACCACCACCACTTGCATCTCGTCCAGATATGCCACCACGAGACTAGCCACAGAACAATCAGTGAACACAAGCCCTCCGACAAAGGCAGTGGCGGAGTCGTGAACGCCATGAACTCGCTGAAGGCTGGAAAGGAAGCAGGTTCGGAAGGAATTCTTTCAGAAATACTGAAAACAGATGCAAAGACAACAGCATCGGACACGCTCACACCACTACTGCAGAAGGAATGGAAGAAGGAAGGAAGGAATGATGAAGGGGAGGGTGCTTGTTGATTGGAGGATGAGCTCCCTTGCCAAACTCTCAAAGAAGGGTGACCTAACTGTTTGCAGCAACAAGAGCTGGTGTAGAATCCTGCTTCTGCCCACCTGAATCAAAATATTAAGCCGCATCATCCTGGAGAGACTACTAAATCCACTGGATTCAAAATTAAGACTGGGACAGTTTGGCTGGCCTCAGGAAGAGCAAATCATTTACTAATGAAAATACAACGATACACGACTCCCTACCTCAACTTCATCGACCTTGTAAATGCCTTTGACGACGTCGACCCTGAAGTAATTTGACAGCTGCCGCTTCAGTACTACACAATGTCACAAACCCTTATCAACCTCATTCAGCAGCAGCCATAGGCAATATGATGCTACATGCTGAGTGGTTCACAATGGAAAGCTCAGTGACGTCTTTGAAGCTAAGACAGGAGACAGGAGTAAGACAAGGCTGTCACCTACTATCACCGACCATCTTCCTGATTGTGGTTGACTGGACTGGACTGGACTGGACTGGATTGGTTCATGCAGCGAACCGTGAGGATTGAGAAGATATGCATACACTGGCTGGACCGATGGAAATATCCTAGGAGATTTGGATTTTCCCGATGATGATTTATGTCTAATATCTCGTCGCACGTACTCGAGGATCTACAGGCAGAAACGAACAAGTTAGCAGAAGAGGCGAGACATCGAAGACGGGGCTTCCTTCAGGTCATTGTAGAGGAGACAGAAGTGGGGAAGATACCCAATCAACAACAACAACATCATCAACAAGCATCAATCACCATGAACGGGAGAAACCTGAAAGCAGTAGTCTCTTTCACCTACATACCGAGGCAGCATCGTTCCAACTACCACAGGCGGTGGCACAGATGAGGATGTTGGAGCCAGGATCGGAAAGACGGCAAGACAGGCAGGTCTTCATCAATCTGAAACTAGTGTGGAGATCAACTGCACTCAGTATAGAGAACAAGGTCCTAATTTTCAACACTAATTCAGTCAAGTCAGTGCTTCTATGTGATGGTTCAGAAACTTAGCGCGTAACGAAAAGTGTTTCCAACAAACTACAGACATTCATCAACAGCTTTCGCTTACACTCACTCGATATTGAGGATCGATCAGATGGCCAGAATAATAAGAATGGGCAACAATGAACTCACTCCGGCTGGCTTGCAACGAAACAACCAAGAACCCATAGCTCAACAAATATGCAGATGAAAGCGGAGATGGATTATATTGTGTTGGATATATATACACTGTGCTACGTAATACTATGATATATATTATACATAATGCATAATGCAATGGCATATATATGATATGTAACTTCATGTTATTAGTAGTGATGAGGTATATTGTATGTTAACATTTATTGACTCCATAAGTTTACATTTTAGTTTTTGAATTTCATTTCAAGTTTTAGTCGACTTTCTATTGATCTTGAAAACATTATTTGAAAACCATTTTTATTAAAGCTGTGTCTTTAGTTGATATGTATTTTAGTGACTTATAATTTTCACCTTAACAGATTCGCTGATTAGATTTCTTTTGTTATTTACGGCTTTATAAAGCATTTTCGCGGGTATGCATGTTCCCCTGTTTGTTTTTTGTCTTTTCTATGTACGTTGGTCATCTCACAATATAAGATCCTGACGCTGACAATCATCAAGATGAATATTCATAACATGCTTTTTTCTAAGCTGAATAGTTCGCGTGCTTTTAATTACAGTATTTAGTTAATTAACACTATGTATACAAAATAAGCTTGCAAATTCTTCTAGTCACTGCTCCCATGACGAGATAATCGGAGTTAGTTTACTACTTCTATTTGCCTGAAGCAAACAATCGATGTTTTTCGAATTCGGATGTAAAAGCCTTATAGTTCAGATCTACACTCACCGTATATTTTTGAAAAACATGGTATCGAAGTACTAAAACTTGTTCCTGTTACTCCAGTTACGTTCATAAATTAATACGACTCATTCTGTAGTTTTAATATAAACTATGTCATACACATGTCTTAAATAACGTGTGTTTTCTTGTAGAAACTGTCTGTTTAGTATGCTGGTTCCAAACTAGGTCCGTTTTCACCTAGAACTGAACTACAACTTACTAACTTTTAGTTGATCAGTGGACATCTCCTAATAAAAGTTACTACACTATTTACTTTCGATATCAGGAGATATTTCTTTTTATTTAGCAGTAAGCTGTTGTACTTGCTCTTTTCAAATTCATAAATTGAAAAATTCATGCATTAAAGACGTAAAGAACTGAAGTGCAGTACGGTGGTACAGTATGTATCTACGGCAGTTTCCCCTATTTATTCATCACATAAAGTGAGGTGATACAGTAATATATAATTTCTGACATTTTAAACATACTTTACTGGTCCGAATTGCACCAAGCACATTTTAACAGGGTTACGATTAAAAATTGTTCAAAACGTCATTCGCCTTTAAGAATACCACGTCATTTATTAGTGAAAGAATAGTGGCTACCAGCAGAATCCAGGACTCGCGTTTTCTCTTATTTGAGACTCGTCAGCTGGTTGCAGCCGCCTACCAGGGAGTGACGTTGTCTCCACTGCGACTCGAACTCGGTCTAGTCAACGACGGGATAATACAAACAACAACATTAAAACTATCCTTGTCGCAGAAAAAGTGGCCATCATGGCTTGGTGGTCTAATGGACAACGTTATGGTGTTTGAAGTGATCGATTCAGAGTTCCAGTCCTAGTGGAAACAACACCACTCACTGGGAGCCAGTTACATCCAGCTGACGAGTCCTAAATAGGACGGAACGTGCGTCCTGGATTCCACTGCTGGCCACTATCCATCATTAAAATGTGATCAAAACACATGCAATATCGAGGCATCAGCATAGGAGCTCATTCACCAATAGAGACTGATCGATTCGGTCCACTCGATGGCGAGATAACACAAGCAACATTCCTGATACCATATCATTGTTTGCTCCTTTAACTAAACGAAACTAACTTGAATTTATCGCAACATTTTTTAATCATGTGTTCTTACATTCTATTCGCTTTCTTTTCAGGGCTTTGTATAAGTCATTTTCAAAGCTATTTGAGTGAGCAAAGAATATTCTTTTCTGTATCTTCTACTTCGAGCCCTAAAATTACATGTACGTACTGGGGAACTATGTCTGAACAATATTGAGATTTCGCTTATAAGTTTCTTGGTAGAATTATACAATTGAGAAAGTCATTTCAGAAATGTCTTGCTTGAACGTTAATGTTAGAATCAATTGTTACTGGGATATAATTCCAAATAATTGTCTATCAAAACGATTGAACCGCATAGGGAAAGCGATCAGGTGATCGCTTGATAAAAGAATAGAAAAGTGTTTATAAGATTGAATGAAATAAAGTAAGGAAGATAATATAAAGTATAATAGCCTAATAGAATGTTACTCATGCTGGGAGACAAAATAGGTTAAAAGGTGTTGAAATTATTTTAGGTTATAACGATGAAAGGGTATTTACAGTAAAGAATTTGTGAATCATGAATCGAGCCTGTGTAGTTGTATTGGAAAAACTTGCCTTTTGACCACAAAAATCAAATTGTTTGATTCTAACTCTTATTGCTTCTTCAGTCTGAAGGACCATTTATGATGATTCTGTGTAACCCAATATAGCCACTATATAGATATACAGGCTAAATGATCTCCTGTCTGCATGCTTTCAACCAGTTAGTTGGACTTTTTCGAATCAAAATTCCTTAGCACAAAATAAAGTACACCACCTACAGAGATCAAATCTGTCTAACTTACCGACATCACATCGGTCAAACAAACAAAATGAAATGAAATTCATTAAAATTTCTTGTGCTACTTTTAAAAAAGTTAATTGTTTTTGATTCTTTTAGTTTGACTGTTTTCAAACCATCAGCATTCATGTGGAACTGACAGTTTGAAATGAACAAAACTTCACTTCTTGAGCATATGCATAACAAACTGAATGTGGGTAGAATAGCTTACCTATATCCATAAATAATCTGTTAACTAAGTTAATTCAATCAACATATCGAGTGATAAAAATGATTGTAGTTTTGTTGCTGTAACGGTGAGACATTTTACTCTGAAAAGCAGTTTCATTGCAAACGGATGGCTTGAATGTCACTGAAAACCGCAATGTAATTACTTCAGCTCTGAGTCTTGTAGTAGTTCGCATCTTAAAGCACTGAAGTGATAAACTTACAAGCCGCATTTTTTTTGACTTCGGCTATTCTGCAGTCTAACCTTACCATGCAGGGTTGTTTTTGAGTGCTCAACACTATTCTTGACAAGTATGGCATCGGAATGCATAACTACCTATCACTTCATTTATGACCAGGTTTTTACTAATCCTATAGGTAGACAAAAGCATGTAGAACATGTTCCGATAGTGTAGTGACCAAAGGCGGTACATTTAACGTTTGTACAAGACTGGTGCCAAGAATAATACGGAATGGAAAATGAGCTTACATACTAACTTACAACGGTCCCTTTACATACTTTATCAAACTCAAAACCTAATGTTTGATTTGACATTATAAATGACTTGGAAGGAAGATTCTGGTATGGCAAAGTGATCAGGGTTGACCAGGTTTTCAATATTCGAGCTGTTAATCGAGTTGCAATCTCCTCTAGGCATCCACGCAGGGGAGTTTTAGAATATGTGATTAGGTAGAATACGCTTTATGAGTCCTATGTAGCCAGCTTCACCGGAGAGGGTGAATCGGAGGTGGTCACTTCCATCTTTCCCTAACAATCTAAATATTTTGAAAGGAGTGCGAACTAGCCACGTGAAAAAAGCAGATGCCTTGGCAATCTCTCAGTCCAAGCTTGATATGTGAGTTCAAAAGATGCATATCCAACCTCTAACTTTACATTGATCATAATCTTTCGATGACTTCTTTCATTTTATTCTTTTTTCTATCTTTGCAAAAATTTCAAACAGTTAAATATTCCCATAATATGCATAAAAAGCAACAATCTGAACGAAGAACATTCTTTTCAATAAATCCTCATCAGATTCTTTAATTATAAAATGCTTTTGTATAGTGTGAAATCAAGCGAAGTTAGGAGCATATAGGTTTTCATAATAAGATGAAATTTAGGGACTGTAAAGAAGTCAATTTTTCTTGTTATATTTACTAGTATCATGATGACATACACATGAATAATTTGATGGTGAACTAAAAGAGATCGGATAATGAAGACAGGGGTGGTCCTTATTTTACTGAAGGCCAAAGGAGGAATAACCTTCGAACGTGATCTTTCTGGATGCACAGTTTGGATTTAATCGGCCTTATGGCAACCGCTTCAACGATCTTCAGCGTCCGTTAGCGAGGTACACATTGTATTGCTTCCATCAAACCATGCATTACAGTGAAAGCTTTATTAACATCTATGTGATGCCGTGTGTCTTCTAGGTGCTATAGAACGGAGCTTTTCACCACTTTTTTAAGCCTCTTCTGAGCTAACCTAGTGGATGCTCTTGTATCCGGAGACGCTCCGGCATAATCGTACGCCCTATGTAACTTGTTCCATAGGAACAGATAAACTGATAAATGCAAGATGAAGAGCTAAGACTAGGCAGGCTATCCTTGAGTTTCGAGATAAGGATTCGCTGACTACTAAAGACCACTTTCGTCTTCTTTTTTCGTGGTCATTTTGTCTACAGTCTTATGATTCATCTCTATACATTTCATCCTGATAATAACAAGTGTTGAAAATTGACTTCCTTATAGTCACCAAATTTTACTCCATTTCGACAAAGTATACACTCCTAACTTGGCTTAATTTTACACCGTATAAATGCATCTTATAATTGTAGAGACTGATAAAAATTTATTAGAAAGAATATTCTTTTTTCACATTGTTAAAACTTTCAATTTCAGCATGACTGTCCTGATTTTTTTTCCTGCTGCATTACTTCCTAGATTTCTATGTGATCAACTTGTATTTCTAGCGACAATGTTGAAAGTATTCTAAAGTAGACCTTGTTTTTATGCTCCAACTATTCGCCCTCTGATCTTTAAACGATTTCCGATGAGTTTGTCGTAACTAATTAGCCACTGACGGACATATGTTCTCCTCGTAACTACAACAACGGAAGTGGAACTAGTTAAAATGACTCATCAAAAAGAAAATTCTATCCACTGAATTGTCTACTGTAATTTTCTGTATGATCTAATAGAAGCGCCATTATTACATCTAGTTGAAAACTCTCTCTCTCTCTCTCTATATATATATATATATATATATATATATATATAAATATATATATATCATATCAGCAGTTCGTTAAAAAAGGTTACATCCCGTTAACTCAGTGTATATTCCACCTATAAAATCATTTCGAGGGATATGAATTTCATTTGAATGTTATCAAATGTTCAAGTAAAATCTTAAAATTATCAGAAGAACCATCTGATTATTGCTGTGAAGACTAAGACGTATCACAGAAACAATTCTATGACAATTCACAATTAGGAAGGAAAAAATCTTGATTGCCACTGGTACCCAAAGGTTCTCATACGACCCCCTTTGAGTTATTCAACTACAGAAAGACAGTTTGAATTCTATCATTAGTACAAAAGACTCTGTAGCACAAGTATTTTCTATCGACTAAGCACTAGGTAAGAGACTGAACTGATTTGACATGCTAATACTTCGTTACCCAGATCGAGTGCCAAATGATAAAGTTTATATCTGTTGAGCTGGATGTTCAAAATCAAATTTCTTTTACCGCTTCGTTATTCCTGTTATTTGTGAATGTAAATAAGTGTGTGTAGTTGATATACTTTTGAATTAATGGTTAAATGAATGACAGTCTTTAAAGTTTACTCGGGTCAGTAGTCACTTTCATGCCAACTTCCCATTCTTAAATCGGGACTACACTTTTACTAAAGAAATTTGATCGGTACAAACTTCGCTCTTCAACGAATTAAAAGAAATATCTATATCCAGGTGTTGAGCTTGTGAATGACATTTCTGAAAAATTTGGCGCCTTGCTGGATGCCTTTTCAGGAGTGAAAGTGGCAAATCAGCATTTATCAAGAATATTTCAAGTTTAATGTAAGACTTACAACGCAACTTATTTCTGACTGAACAAATATAAGACACAAGTAAAAATAACTTTTGTGAAGGTATTAGAAAGTAAACATGTGTACATACAAATGTGAAAATTCAGTGAGAGTGTCTTGTCGCCATTTTCAAATAACCTTCATACATAAATCTAAATGAGTTAAGAAAGACGATCAAAAATAAATTAGATTACAGCACTATTATTATATTATAATTATGTAGCAACGATGAAGCATTGAAAAGTTATTTGTTCACCAAATTCAATAAAATTCAATCAGTAGTTCCAACATGAGATTCATGCACATTGTAAAATTATACTGCAGTTTTTCTCTTAATTGTTTTGATGAATTGGCTGAAATGTTATCTGATGTACTCATTGCATCAGAAAATATTAATTTGTCTGAACACAGATAATAAACTGCTAACTGATTTAGATAAGTGTGATTCACTACCGGCTTTATATATTAATATGAATCTTCACTGAATTCTCTTCATTTTCTCATTTTCTTTGTACTTTTTTGCAATATTTATTTCAGTTTCATTGCTGATCGATGGTGTCTAGAGCAGTGGACTTGAGGGCACTCATTTCCTCCTATTCAAGACTCGTCAGCCAGATGTACTTGTCTCTCAGTGAGTGATGTTGCTTCCGTTTGAACTCACGTCGAGGGTCAGTGACTTGAAGTGTTAAAGTGTAATGCACTAGGACACTTAGTCCTAGATTACACCGCTAGCCATTATTTATGAGTGATATTAGACTGGAAATACTGACAACATCAAGGTATCCAAGCAGAGACACATACGCCAGTTGTCGTCAGTCAATTCCATCCAATCGATAGTGAGATTTTATAAACTATGACATTTAAACTAATTCCATCTAGATGTTGGTGATAATTACATGAATAATCTCTTAATTATTACACTTATCGAATCAGCCACCACTTCAGTTAATTGCATTTTTCCAATAAATTGGCTGATGTTTCACTTAGTGCTATGAAAATGCTGATCATAACTCCAAATACTGCTGTGATGAAGACCCATTGAAAAGATCAATTATAATTCTGATGTTCAGAAACATTTCAAGATGTAACACGTTTCCTAACCTTCTGATTTATTTGAAATTATGTATGTGGATAGTATACATGTGCTTCGAAGATCAAATATCTGACAATAAGATCACATTGCCGTGCATGTAATATCGCCGTATACAAAGCATGTAGAGATGATAATATTCAGCTTCAAATTGTATATGGCGTTCAAATAGTGAACTTTGATGATTAATTCTACAAAATAAACATAAAACTTTGAGGCCAATCTTAAAACAATATGCACAGTCAAACAGCGAATTGAGCGAATTATTCTTGACAAACATTGTGAATGATTCAGATTTACATGAATACACACGCATACATAGTTGAGTGAAGGTAGTCAGATAAAGAGAGAAATACAAAGAGATAAAGTGAATAATTTCAATGTCAAATTTTTGAGTTAAACAATAATAGCAGAATTGTCTGAACATGACCGCATATTTTGACTGAACAATTTCGAGAAGTACTTTGAAATACCAGGGAAATACACACGATTATATGGCACCATGTTTTTATTTGCATACAATACGTTTTCGAAATATTTGATGTTGTCTAACAAGTAAGCAGAAGACATAATTTTGACATGACCTGAACTAAGACTTTAGCTGCTCCTATTTATCTTTACCCTTAATTGAAACTGAACAGTGATTTCTTAAACAAGTTGAAGATGCATCAAGAGGAACTCCACGAAGACAGATGCCAGCTGGTATCCTGATACCATACTTAGAAAATGCTGAAGCTGAAGTGTCACCTTATTTCGGATATGTTAATCGTGACTTTGTTTTTGTAACAGTGCTCAACTATTTCACTCTGGTCTGTTTATCAGATATGTCAAAGTCAATCAAGACAGCTTCCTAGAAAATAATACTACTTCACTGTGTGAAGAATCTAATAAACAGACTAAAATGGAATTACAATTCACCAAGGTGCTCACGTTACACTCCTATTATAATGTTCAAGCGCGAAATAAGGTGATTAGGAAGTGTATAAACTCGTATGATTTACGAATAAACATGAAGATGAACATCATTTAAGCCTTCAGGACTTGTACACAAGAAAGAAAAGTAATGGTAAGTGAAGGAAGAGTATATAGAGCGAAAGTAATGAAACCAGCTACTGGGTTAGTTTGACAGTCGTCTTTACGGTAAGCAACAGAAAAAGAGGACATAAGAGGATGCAAGAAGTCTCTCGTTCAAAGAAAATTTTAAACCAGAGCACACCGATTATTACATTTCTAGGTTACAACGGTCAGGTGATAGGTTCCATGCAAGGGTATTGAGAAGCAAACAAAACAATTACCGTAGTAAAGAGGACAGTCTGCTGTTTCTTTTAAAATTTGGATTTACACATATTTTGTTTGAAGAGGGAATGAAGGAATAAGTAGAGCACTTTGCAGGACTTATAGTCTTTGCAAATGGTCTTGCCATATGAAATAGCTCTCCGAATATTATTCTTCATATATACAACCTTTAGAATAAGTCATGGACGTCACAAAGTACCATGAGCCATGTATCAGAGTCAGCAGATTTAAAGATATACCATCAGTTATAACGTTTCAGTTGATTTATATATTACAACATGATAATTTGAAATACTCATAAGTTGTCAACCGACGAAAACACCTTATCTAGTTCAGACTGCTCATTCAGTACTTTTATAAATAAAGTGTAAACATATCTCATGGTTTTATTCATAATTTCCAACCATTATTTGCAGTCACCAGGATTGAAAAATTTGAATGAAATAAAAATTGGTGGATACTTTTGCTACTCAGCAAATAATCTCTATGATCTGTAAACACGTTTTTGCTGATGCACATAACAAAGCGATCTGATGGAGTAATTTATATTCTTTAGGTGAAAGATCTTGCGTACAGACAATCATAAATTATTGTGTTTGTCAGAAAGAAAATGAGAATTTAAGTTGAACTGAAGTGACACCTGATGAAAAAGTGACTTTACACTAACAGCTAGCTGTCAGATTGGAACAATGTGGATGTAATTTATTATTTTTCTCAAAGGAGACATTGGGCATTGATTGACTTATTCGGGTAATTTTCTTTGACTCATAATGCGAATAGTGAACATTTTGCATGAGAAATGCACAAAATTCAACTATTCACCGGAATCTTCTAAGCATATTTCTTAAAAGTGTATTTCCCCATATTTGATGGAGAACACAAGTCACTAACATGTCACTACTGATGTCAAGATTATTTTTCCAGTCATAAGTATCTTGTTACTTTTGTATACGATTGAACCAAGTGATTATTTTTGGATCTCATTTTCAAAGTGACGACTACTGGGTTTAAATCTACATGGGAATAACAGCGTTCGAAGATAGAAGAATATCCAGCTGAGTCGTTCGAATAAGGTCTAGAACAGGACTCTACCACCATTCGCCACAACCAAGTCCGCATAACATGGTTACACATACTCAATCGATCCACATATAAGTACATTTTGCAATTGGACATCTCAATCAAAGTTTTCTTTTAATTTATGAATTGATGTGGCATAGTGGTATGTGTAATACAGGACATTGTCCTCATCTTTGAGAACTCACCTCAGACAGTGTCTGATTTGTATTTTCACACCTGATGATTATGAATGAGAGTTTCAAAGTCTTCATGAACCATTGTAAATTAAGGTGTCAAATAGGTTAAGATAGTCGGACTTCAGCAACTTATTTGCTAAAGACATAAATGTTGGGAAAAGACAGAGAATTCGATAACCGCCCTCAGTTCACACTGTTTTACCCCAACTCGTGATTTTGTAAACTTGTTTCTACAAATAAAATAATCGCTGAGGCCATTTGATATATTTGCGAGTTGTCAGACTGATGCCATCGATGCTGGGTGATAAGTGGAGGTATTGTGGCGCAGGTGTCCACTCTACCTTCGGTTACCACCCAGTATAAATGAAAAGAATGATCAAAGACCATGAATAAACTGCATTAGAAGAATTCGTCATCTTTTGAGTTTAATTTCTCTTCTCTTCTTAGTTCACACAGGTAGATCTTTGTAAATTCATTCTTTTGAAAACTGTTGCTAATAATCATAGTCAATTATCAAAATGACAAAGGTATAAGTTCTCATTGACATGCGTCATAATTACTGAGTACATACTGGGACTTTATTTGCACGTTTTCGTGTGTTCGAAGAAAAGAGTATTGAGGATATATTTAATTGTTCTTTTTTCTGGAAGAGAAATAGGATGGAGTCAGTTTGTTAAATCCAGCATGTAAATATGCTGTCGGTGAATAGAAACTAATTACTAAGAGCTTTGATAAGAATCATGGTCTTCTCGGATTTAGAAGTAAACAACAGCATTTTTGCTTAACTATATCAATACAGCACTGTTTCAGTTTGTACACTGTTAAACATCTGAAGGCATTTTGACGATATCAATAAATGATTATTCAGTAAGCATGAGTTACAATGACTCACCTTTATGTGTTATCTACTCGAAATCTGTATGTGCAAATTTGTCATTGCTATGAAAGTTACATTTGAATTTTGACAGCTAATGATTTAATCTTTCCTTAGATCTGACTCACATTGGATGATTTATACAACTTAATCCAGATATGAAATTGTTTACTGTATAGAAAGAAAATTGCTGAACTGGAGTATTCCTACTGCAGTGTCAAGGCTAATAACATGAGATTAAGGACCATTTGTTGGTGAATATATCAATCAGTTTATTTGAAATATTTAGATTATAATAAGTGTGTAACCCATCAATAATGTTTTTTATTAGACAAATTGGCTCTAGTGATTTTGACATTTTCTCTACTTTAGTGATAGTGCATGTTTGAAGTATTTATCTGGTCTTTTTTTGCATAGGAATCAAATGTGAAGCCGATAGGTTTTCAAATGCGTATAACCTTGGGAACGTCTGACTTCACATGGATTGATCTACTCCCTGGAGGTCATTTAGTTGACTTAAAGAATGCAGACTATATTGGACCGCTACGTTAAGTCGCTGACAAAATGCACGGTGTTCTGAACGCATTGAACAGAAATCTGATTATGTTTGACACGCGTCTCATTGGCACCTGTCAAAAGTAAGGTTCTCCAGGACTGGTCTGCGACCACTCCCAGGCTGATAAAGAACGAAGTGGTGGGATGTGTCGACTACTTCACTTAATTGAGGAGTTCCATCAGTCGGAACTGGCTGGTTGCTAATGAAATCTCAGCACGGATACAAAAGGCCCACTTGGCATATGCAAATTTGTGTCATTTGCGACACTGGCCAGATATTCAGAGATCTATCAAAGGACGAGTATACTGTACTGCAGTTTGTTCTGTTCTGTTATACGGCTGCGAGACATGGTCGTTGAAAGTTGATATAAGGAGCTATTAGAGGGTTTTGATCATAGATGTCTTAGTACGTTTGGCACAATCACCACGTCAGTAATTTTGGGGCAAGTTGATTGAAGAGGTTGTGAACCTTAATCAACTGGGATGGCTTGGACATGTACTGCGTATGCGAGTCACTACCTACTTTGATATGCCATGCTAGGGGAAGTAAAATTAGTTTGTAGGCGGGTTCAGGGTGGGCAGACTAAGATGTGGCACCAGCAGATGCAGTCGTTGACCGTTAATCCGAGCCATATGCGAAGATGTAGACTGCCTGGTTGGTGTTTCTGAGATGAGAGGAAATAGTGGTTGAAGTTCCTTGGTGACGGCTGAAAATCAGTCACAAAAGAACAAAAATATTCACTCCGTGTTATAACCGAAAGCTTGAATATACACCCTGACCTTTAAATTTAAGTTTCTTGTTCTGTCACACAACTTTCTCTACTTAGTTATCATTCTTTTTCTATCCACCTGTTCTTTATGTAACACGTTGAAGAGATACACCTGAATGCGAGGTTCTACAGATTTTGTCCGTCTGTCTGAAAAACATAATACTGATCAGGACAAGGCATTCATTTTAAAGTTCACTGTAAGCAAATGGAAACTAATATTGATAAATGATTTCAAAAATCAATAATGTCAACCCTGATACATGCAACAGAGGTGACTCATCATAATGGTCAACAACATGGGACGTGATGCTGAGGTAATGACAAACGCACAAAATGAAGACATGATGGACATGATATCTATATACAAATATCTGAATAAAAAATTCCACTGATTCTTGTGATCATAGACAGTAGTTTTGATCAAAATACTACCAACATTAAAAACTTATTACTTTATAAGTATTCAGCATATATACATATATATATATATATATATATATATATATATATATATATATAATATGTACGATTTATCCCTTGGGTTCCTTGTGAAACATACAGATCGGTAACACGTCTCCATTCCACTCTGTTCTCTGCAATCTTTTGAACCTAACTCCATGACTGCCCAGAAGTTCTCATTTCTTCCTCGAACCATCTCCTCCATGTCACCCTCGTCACCGACGCCCAACTCATCGTTTCCCATTTGGGTTTGGCTCGACGGCCTGCCCTGGTCTGACGCGTTATGTCCCCGAATGGTCTTCTCAGCGCATGCCCAATCCATCTCCACTTCCTTCTACATATTTGTTGAGTGATAGGTTCTTGGTTAGTTCGTTGCCAGCCAGCCAACCAGAATTCCTTGTCGCTTATTCTTTCTGGCCATCTGAGCTTCAGTAACGAGTGAGCGTAGGCAGTTGATGATGAACATCTCTAACTTGTTGGGAATGCTTTTCGTAACGCGCCAAGTCTCTCAACCATCACATAGAAGCACTGACTTGACTGAATTAGTGTTACGAAACCGGATCTTGTTAACACTTTACGCTGAGTGCAGAAGATCTCCACACTGCTTTCAGGTTAATGAATGCCTGTTTTACTTTTCCGATCCTGGCTTTGACATTCTCGTCTGTACCGCCTGTAGTTGAAAGAGTGTTGCCTAGACAGGTGAAGGAGACTACTTCCTTCACGTTCCTCCCATTGATGGTGATTGAAGCTTGTTGTTGTTGTTGGTGGTGGTGGTGGTGGTGGTGGTGGTGGTGGCGTTGTTTTGGTATCTTCATCACCTCTGTCTTCTTTACACTCACTTGAAGTCCCATCTTCGTTGCCCTGCCTCTTCTGTCAACTTGTTAGTTTTCGCCTGTAGATCTTGGAGTTTGTGTGACATAAGACACAAGTCATCGGCGAAATCCAAATCTTCTAGGATCTTTCCCCCGTTCCAGCGTATCCCCCTCTTCTTCTTCCTTAATGTTTGCTGCACAATCCAGTCCATCACAATCAGGAAGATCATGGGTGATAGTGGACAGCTTTGTCTTACTACTGTCTTCACCTCAAAGGCATCACTGAGCTTCCCATTGTGAATTACTTGGCATGTGGTGTCTTCATATAGTTGTTGAATGAGGTTGATAAAGGTTTGTGGTATTCCATTGTATTGAAGCAGTTGGTAAATTGGTTCTCGTTAGACGCTGTCGAAGGCCTTTTCAAAGTCGATGAATTTGATGTAGAAAGTTGACTGCCATTCTATGCTCTGTTCAATGATGATGCGTAGTGTAGCGTTACAATTTGGTCCGCACATGATTTGTGCTTCTTGAATTCAGCCTGTTTGGGGTCGTAGTTTTGAATCCAGTGCATCTTTTAGTCTCTCTAGGATGATGCGGCCTAATGTTTTGCTTGGGTGGACGGGTATGCAGCATGATTCCGCGCCAGTTGTAGCAAAGACTTAGGTCTCCCTTCTTCGGGAGTTTGACAAGGTAGCCCTTCTTCCAATCAGTGGGCAGGTACCTTTCCTTCCCTCCAGACCTCGTGCAAAATATATATTTATGACACTGCATTATCTCGTGAAACTGTGTCAGAGATCACATTTTAAAATCTTTGCTGGGTAGTTTCCAACGGAAACCGTTAGGTAGTCGAAAAACTGCTAACCTGTGAGATATGTTAACGTGAAATGCGCAATTGGTAAATGTTTTACAGACTGGTTATCCATTTTATAGTATGATAATCCATTAAAGTCAGCTAGCCAGATTCAGTTAATCTGAACAGTTTGGCTGTTGAATGCGTCTATGTAAAGTCTTTACCACCTGGGCTCTGAAAGAATGAAATGGTCATCCGGTGCGTAGATCACTCGTATCTTGTTGGCGACATTCGCATCTCAGCGTCATTTGTTTATTCTAATTATAATAAATATAATGTCAGCTTTCGCGATCAAAAACGTCTACTTTCATAAAAATTCAAAATATTTTCTGATTTCTTAAAATTATTATCATTTAATTAACAGCTAAAAAGGTTAAATGAATAGTTAGAGAAGGATGTCAAATATGTCTGCACCATGGCTTTCCACATTATTGAACAACGATTCAGAGAGGGTTTTTGAGGGATTTGTGGGAATTTGGAAATATTTCAAGTTATTAATCATCGTAGACTGACACCAGTTGGAGGAACAATGGAAACCTGGGAGCACTGGACAGCTTTTTAGTCCTATTATGGGACTCCTCAGCTGTGCACACCCACGACCCCGCCAGGGATTGAACCCGCGACCTTCAGGTTCCGTGGCCAGGGCTATATCATGAGCTAACATAAGTTGGGAATATGAACCATTGGATTCCGACCCAGTGGCTCAGTGGTAACGTGCTGGCCACGGGACCTGAAGGTCAAGGGTTCAATCCCTGTGGGTTCGTGGGTCCACACTCTTGAGGAGTCCCACACTAGGACGAAACAGCTATCCAGTGCTCCTAGGTTTCCTTTGTTCCTGCAACTGATGACAGTCCACGATGAATAACAACTTGAAATAATTCAAAGAATGATTTAAATATGTTTTTCGATTTTAAATTGCTTTAACATTGTTATATTTGCTTTCTCAAGATACTTTTTCATGTTTAGAAGTTTGATTTGCATAATCACATTAAAATTATTATGCAAATAACCTTCATTCAATTATCAACTTTTCATTTTGTTTTTATTATTTCTTTCCATAAAAGTGACTTAATTTTCCCCTAAACCAACCTCATCAACTTATTTCCTGTTTTCAAGATAGGATCAAATCCTAAGACAAACAGTAAGTAGTAAATCAACCGAAATGCATCACCGCGTCCTTTAAATGAATTATATCCCATTATCTAGCATTTAAAACTATAATATCACATATTTGGTCATGACCAAATCATCTCACTTTAAAGTGACAAATAATCGTCATCAGAAATAATCATATTTCAAACTATAAAATGAGTAGGTATGCAGTTATCTAGCATTTATATTTCTTAACCACCAATAATTTTGTTAACTTTTACAGCTAAAATGTTCACACTAATCAGTTCAACGTGCTGACCACGGAACCTGGAGGTCACGGGTTCGATCCCTGGTAGGATCGTGGGTGCTGAGGAGACCCATACTAGGACGAAACAGCTGTCCAGTGCTCCCAGGTTTCCATTGTTCCTCCAACTGATGTCAGTCTACGATGGATAACAGCTTGAAATATTCAATAAGTGTTTATGTTCAATGTTTATAGCTAACAAAAAAAAGCAAATCCCAATTCCAAGTTCATATACGGCTTCCCAGTAGTTCAACTCCCACAACATAATGCATAAGACTTGAAATTCACCTGCTACTTCCTTCCAACATACCCTTTAAAACAGTTTTCCTGCATCAACAGTAGACACATTTCAAGTAAGTAAAATTCAAAGTAATACACTTCGTAAATCGAAAAAATCTACTTTTCTTTATATTTTTTCCAAATATTTATAAAATATAAAATTTTTCAAAATAGCACATAGTAAACTACTATGATAGTAATTTTACAGAAAATATAATCACCTGAATTACATGTGAATACCTGAGCATATACCTAGTTCATATTTGTCTTTGAAAAGAATATTTTTCTTTGTAACCATTGAATGAGTAGATTTGTTATTATCAAAATTGAAATCATCAATAGCGTTGGCTATTGGAATTAATAAAATCATATTCAATTTGTTATTTATTGTAAGTTATTGCAGAAGATTACAAGGATTGCTTAACAATTACAGATATTTTATTTTTAACTTTATACAAAAGATTTAGCATGACAGATATTGAAATATATGAAAATTATTGGGCAAAATTATTGAATGCTACTTATATGATTCAACTTCATAGGTTTGTAACCTTTTCTCTAAATTATAGATTTGCAATTTGAGTAAAGAATTTGTATGCCTTGTTTGTTGTTCCACTTTTCTGATTTCATTTAATCTATGGGTTTTAATGTAAATAAAAATGATTTATGAAAATTTAGGTAGATAGAGATACGAATGAACTAATTCTACGTTAGAAATATTAATAATAATTCTGAAAAATACTAGTATGCTGTTTAATACGGTGGGTTACATACGTGTAGACCTTTTGACTACTTCCTTATTGTTGACTAAATTCCTCAGGAAATAAAAAAGATGCTAAGGCAACAGATGGTCTATTCTAAAGTCAGAATATGCACAAAATATTTAACTGTTCATTTATATTTGCGACGACCTTGACTGTTTCCAGGAATTTCTAGAAGAGCATTCACCAATGATTTCCTTTTATTTAATCAATCTGACATTTACACATATGATTACACATCTTTTCTCAAAACTATGGAATATAATGGCTGGTTGTGAATGACTTCAGAGGTCTAAAGCTTTTTCGAAAGATTTGAACAACATTATTGTACACCATACCACTTTATTTCCATAAATTAATTAGGATTTCAAAACTGGTGTAACCTGATTTCATACGTAACTAACATGACTAGTTTATAGGTTGAAGTTGATAAAATCATGAGTATCTTACCATAGCCTTAATAATCTATTGAATGAACGAGTGCAAAGTCTGACCACTGTTTTTATAATATGTAATCATGAGTTCCCAATATTATTGTTCTTTCATAAAAACAGTAACATAACGACTACCAGTCAGTTTAAACTTTCATGCATTAAACAAGGAAATATTTGCTTTAAAATAAATCAACATCAGAAACCTTACACAAAGTGATAAACAGTTTTTACACCTACTACCAACATAACACTTCAGTGATGAAGGGTTAGGTAACAGTAAATACATACCTGAAAATAACTGTATTATAGATAACTTAAAGATAAAGAAACAGACTGGTGAATATGGTCGTCACATGGGATTATTATATAGTCTAAAGTTACATGGAATAAATTGTTAACTGACTAGTCGAGAGTAACCATCTACTGAATATGAATAATAAGTGAAGTTCATCAACCTAACTGTCTGAATGCTGTATACATGTGGTAACGATATTATTTTTCTCATTTGGCAGTAAAATAAGTAAACATAGAACTGATAAGCTTCCATCTACCGAAAAACACCATTCACTTATATTATATAAAAAGATCGTGAACACTATACAGCTTTGTTCGAAAAAGAGTACAAAACATCTCATGAGTTTAGAACACTAAGTTACTTCAAAATATTTTTCAAGATTCACTACAAAGTTACTCAAACAATTTTAAATTGTCACTGGCACATCATTTACACATACACGTATTGTTAACAATATTCACTATCAAAATCTTAACTTCTACTATAATCTTGTTCAACAGTATTGATTTTTCAATTTATGATCCTTTTTTAATCCTTTTTATCTTAAATTCTTGTTTGTATTACTTGTCTAGCTTCCAAATTAATTTGAGCCTTTCTATTGTTTACAGTATTTTGATTCATTAATAAAAATTATTCAAAAGTATTTCATTTATACTACGGTAATATTTATTAATATACAACGTTAAAATCATTAGTTGCCATTTTTCAGCTTTTGAAAAATTAGAACATTCTTCATTAATTATCGTTTCGATAATCAAGTTCGAATTCATTGTGAACTGGACGACAGTAAGGGCTGTTGCAAAACCTATACCAACAACCTCACAAGTAGAGCATAAATTTATTATAGTATGTTAACATATTCTACAAGACGGTTAAAAAAGAATTTTTTCTTTTTTAAACGATTTTATGAAATTTACTTTTCTAAAGTAATGAGATGCAAAAACGCTTTACTTTATATAAATGTTCTTCATCAAATGAATCTATTTACTTCCAGTAAGACTCTTTAAATGGCTAAATCGCATTTCATTAAGACATTTAGCAGATAATATCTGCAATATATGATTGTTTATGAACTTTCTAAATGATAAATAATTTTAACTTCACATGATCAGTAATGTATTTAAACAGATACAATCTTACAGACAACTCAAATGCAATCTTGTGCATCAGTTCAGCAAAAGAATAGTAAATCACAACCTTGGTATTCACATGAATAAAACAAATCGATTTTTACATAACCATGATTAGTAGTATTTAAAAGGACGATCAATAGAATGACTCCAAGGCCACTCCACATACTACTGAAATAACCAGTTAAGTTAATTGGTCCTATGATAAACTGCCTTTCTAGATAAAATAGAAAAATTCGATTGGTTATTTCAGTCGTTATTACGGTGGCCTTCTGAACTACTTCATATAAACACCTTCATGACCAAGTTAGGTTTTATTACAAGAAGTTAACGTTGGTAGATATAACCGCACTTCGGTGTAGCAAAATTCAACACAATTTCATCTTTTGACATTCTACTCAGTTACTCACCCTCCTAATCTTTCTCTAATTTTTAGGTTAAATAAATTGAGCAGTTAATTTTCAGTAAACACTATTACTGCTGACGTGGTGAAATATTCACCCTACATACTTATTATTTACAGAAGCTTATCAAATGTTTACTTCTAATATGTAGTATTCCTATTGCTTTTCTTCCTTATAAACGATTGATTTTTATCAAAGGTTATGCCTACACAGACTGTTCTAAATGAAGTATCGATGGAGCTTTTTTGGTTGGACGTTGACTAGAATACCAGGTAGTCCTAAGTATGAAACCCAAGGCCTTATTTACTTTCTCAGTGGAAATGAAATTAAGTCATGAAGTCTCATCTTCACAAGATCTGTCAGTAAATAAATCGTCAGTCGTTTACGAATAACTTCTAATTTGCCTTCTTCAAACCTCATAACCTCCAATAAAAAATAAACTAATTCAACTTCATCTTGTCTAAAACCCAATTTTTTCAATAGCTTTAACGAAATTCGGCATTCCATAACCTACAGACTTTAGTACCCAAAAAACTTATAAATAAGTATCATAAGTTGACAAAACTAACATACTGATTCAAAAGTTTTCCTCTTTCCTTTCTAAGTAAATCTAATTCTTGTTGAGTAGACTTTTGAATACGATATTTGAATTCAGTTAAATTCTTGTATTGTTTCTCTTGTACTCGTTTCAATATTTCCATATGAGTTCGACTTAATTCACTAGCATGTTTTTCATGATATTTAATTTCTAATCGACGGCGACCATGACACTGAGATAACTTTTCATGTAGCTGAAATGCAACTTCTAAAACACCATGTGTAAAAATATCCAAGTTCATAGATTTCAACCGCTCAATTTCGGTTTGGCAAGGCCGTATCATGTCTGTTTGAACACATTTTTCAACTGTTTCATTATGATTTTTCTTGTAATATTTTTGTAAATTCTAAAATAAACACAAACTCTTTTGAAAGTATTTATAAAACTCTCTATATATAATAATTTATCCATTATGGAACAAACACAATTGTGAATATCACATAACAACCAACATGTGATTACTGCAAGTAGACCTTGACTGTGGGGTCAAATAAATGAATCAAAATAGCCAATGAAGTTTAGTTAGACTGTAGTGAACAAGAAGTTAACTGACCTAAAGATGGTATGCTCACTAATTACAATAGTCTCAGGAACTCTGGTACTTAGATCTAATTAGTAGCACATTATGCTAAAGGATAACACAGATAGATTGAGAGTGGTTACCAAGTCTTTGTTTGTCGAATCAACATGTGATACATGCAGTAGGAATTAATGCAACCTCATTCCAAAAAAACTACAAAGTTTCACAACCATTGACAACAAAAACTGAAAGGCAAAAGAACAAGTGTTGAAAGTTGTGTAACTACTTTGTCATACGCTATAGTTTGTGCACAAAATATTATCCACTAAATACTATCATATCTTTGTGTACTATATCAAATATGCAAATCTTAGTGAAACTAGTTAGACTACAAGCAACACTTTGGATAGAATTGTATTTGCAAATGTTTTGCGACAAAGTCTCATTCGCAAAAATTTCCACAATGAGGAAGTAAATCTGTGTAGCAAAATTTTAAACTTTTGTGAGATTTCGAACAAAATTATTGCCGGTGTAAAAACTCTTCATAGTCAAATTTCCTGCAATATCGGATATCTGAGTTATGTTTCAAGAAACATTCATACCGGCTTGGGATATATATATATATGCTTTGACTAGAAATAAAGGCAATCCTTAGGAAGATCTGCTTAACTTAGCTTTTGTACTTATTAACACTCATCAACAAAGCATATTTGAAACCTCATGAGAACTAATATCCGCTGAGAGAGTTGAACTCAAGTTACACAGTCGTCCAATCAAAAACGCTACCAATGAGCTATTCAGGTCACGATAGAACTCCTGTAGCATTGGACTACGTACACTAGTTGGTCACTGTACAGTAACTAACTTTATCATGTCTAGACTCAAGTGCTGACTGAATCTCTGATTTCAGACAGATGTTGTAAATACCCCTTGCTGGTGAGTGTCAACATTCATGAAATCTGGACCAAGCAGAGCTTTCACTCAAACGCTTTCAACTATCTAACATCAATCAAAGTGCACTGTGTTGCTGGATCTCCGAACTTGGTGACCAAAATTTAACTTTTCTTCCACGATAGTGTTTCATATATCTAAAGAAAAACTACTATTTAACGATTCTAGGTGTACCAAACTGTCATAACTGTAGGTTAGTGATTCTAGAAGGAAGACTCAGCAAAGTTGGATATTACATAAAATGTGAAAAAAAGAAGATAAAAATTAGTCAAATTAAGAATAATACTATCATAAAACATAGAAGGAAATTGTGTCATAATGAAATACCTGTAAAAGACATATGCGGTCATTTTCAACTGGACTTGTTATTAAGCACTTATATTCATGGAGTGTTCAAATGGAATAAAGACTGACAGACAAAGAGACACAGAATATGTCATAGAAATGCATCAGTTTCAGTTGCCCCCCTTCACAGTAGCATTCACAAAACAAATAGATGGAAACAGAATAATGTTAAGAAATGAGAAATGTACTGGAGGAGAGAGAAGAAATTACGGAAGGTTAGTCAGTGTTTACACTTTTAAAGATGTCAGAGACTGAATATGTTTGCCCCATAGTGGCCGATTTTCAATCATTTTACCAAAAGTCTTTAATCACTGATTCTTATAATCTATGATGGTGGCCTGCTTGAACTTTTAGCCACCAATGAAATTTTCCGCGAGATATATTACATCGAATTCCCCTTTTTCAGTTTTTTTTAATCTCCCAATTATTATTCTCAAAATGTATCACGTACTCTTGTGGGATTTTAAAGTGTTTCGAACTAGTCATTTTCGAAGTGGTCACAAAACGAAGGAAAAATGTCACATTAGATGGGAATGGACTTTTGGATGCAAGAAAATATATCATCCTTCTTTTCTTAAGATACCTATCTCGAATAGTACATTCCTTTGCTGGTGGAATGAACCACCACCACCAAACACCGTATGTTAATCCAGCATAAACTGACTGTTTCACATTATGACTTGTGATGAACATCATTCAGATGCAATGATCATAAGCATGAAAATATTGTTTTGGCGGAGAATTTGTTAAGTCATTACATACTGAGAATTCCATACTGTATCATAAATATTGCTCGGAATAAAACTATCATTATTATTATTACTATTATTATCAATAATAAGATCACAACCAGGTGTTTTACACCTCCTTACATAGTCGAGACCAACGACCAGAGAATTCATAGACTTGTATCACTCTTGGTCTGACCATGCTTAGCTAAATTGAGCAAATCACTAAAACAATTTAAATCACGCTGCAAATATGCATAACTAAGCAAGTTAAGTATGAAAACAAATCACGTTCAATATAAACTCAACAATTTGCCAAAATTTCACTCAACTTTCTGCTTTTCGAATTCGTTCAATAATAAATGGAAATTTCTTTTATAGGCATTCACTTTCTAAAAATATTACATTATTACAATAATTATAGATGACACATTATCTTGCTTCGATAAGAAATAACATCTTTTTAGCTTGTTTATCATTCAGTAATTTTATTTCTTTAAAATCCTAACAATTAAATAGATTAAGACATTAAAAACAAATCAATTACTTTATACCTCCTCAGTGAATACAAAATTGTTGTGTTTTGCATCATCTAAAAAATGAAAGGAAAAAACAGTAAATTAAATGAGGTTTCATTGAAACTCTTGAACCATAGAATAGGTCAAAAGACCGTTCACAACATATACCCTGCAACTATTAAGCGAATGATCGATGAAAATGCGTAAAAAAGAGGATAATGTCAAGACTATTGAAGGCAAAATTTTCATATCTCTATTTAAAATCCCCATGTAACCGAATTCCTTTAACTTGCTCTGCCATTTCTGCTATACCTCTGACCAATGGTAATTTTCTGAACCACGTGAGTTTTCTAGTTTACCTTCAACGCTGACTATCCAAGTGATTCATCCTTCGCCTGTAGTGACTCTGAATTCAATTCCACCAACAACTGAAATGATTATTTAGATCCCTAAATTTTATGAAAAACTTCCTGTTCAGTCAAAACACAGAAACTCAGTTGGTTATTTCAGTGTTACCTTGAAAGCCATATGTTTGTTACCTGAAGCTCCGACAACAGAACACGAAGTTTAGCTTTACAGTATCTGTATTTTCGCAATCTGAACAGCATAATTCATGAAAATGAAACAGAAGTAGGACGATATGCAGTAGTTGATTTCACTGAATATCCAATCATAAGTCGTACAGAAATACATAAGAGGTCAATAAAAAGCTCTTGAGCCAAGCTAAACAATGACACTATAAGAATAAGTCTTACTTGCAATGTCTTAAAAGATAAATAAGATAACACGACCAGTCACGCCTATCTGTGATTCATATTTGCTTTCTTTGGACGGTATAACAATTTCCATGTCTTAATATCTGTCTATTAAAGGATTCTGTCTTCACTACACTGATTTGTTATTCAGAAATGTTGAAAAAAAACCAGTTAAAGTGGTTGCTTTTGAATGTTGGCTAACAGTAACTCAGTAAGCAGTTCAATATTAAACAATTCATTGATAACTGCATTTTTCAGGTTTTATTTTAGATCCACTCGAGACTTTAATCTTAGTAATGACTACAGATTTATTATCCATGGAAAGACATTAACCCAACTCAGCTAAGTTTGATACAAATCAAGAGGCGAGAATTTCTGACTGTGTGAAGATTTTCACGTTTAGTTAACAAGACATGCTGTAAGATAGTGAACACGTTAATTTACAAACACATTCATATCATTAGCTCAAAAAGTGATACCAATCATCTGGAATTAAATTTGAATCATTAATTAGCAGTCGGATTACAATCATGAAAACTATGATAACATACAGATAAGATTTTTGAGTGATTATCAAATATTTTAAGTTTGACAGTTAAAAACACTAAACTAATTTGTAGCCTTTCACTCAGGCGATTACGTGACAAAATAAATGTAAAAGGCCAAAGTGATCACCGTTAGATGCTAGATTTTACTTGAAAATCAACCCAAAAAGTGTACTTTTATTTGTTTCCCCTGATGTTTATGTTAGTATAGCCTTCTTACAATAATCAAACCACCCACAAGACACACCTGGGACAATCATTAATACCGTCCTAAGCTTCAAGACTTAATAAATGAAATAACAATTTGCCATCTGCCAAGCTGGATTATGCATAGTTTATGGGAACTGAATGCTAATCACTGAACTTATCAAGTTCTATGTAGTAACAAAACTTGACAACCTAAAAGTAGACCAGTGGAAGCAACAAAATAACACACCACCACCTAGAATAGTGATTAGTATACGACTCGAAATCGAAATACGAAAGGTTCTCGAAATTTTCCACGAAAATATTTTATAAGCTACAATGGTGCTTACGACTAATGTCACAAACAAATACCCTCTCTTTTTAAGATACATTTTCAATCACTCATGCACTAGTTCGAGCACAATTGTTAACGTATTGTAAGTTCCCAGTGGAAGCGCATAAACTTCTAATACGACTTGAGAAGTTTACTTAATACCCCGTTACTGTTAAAATGTTTCATTTTACTTTGAAAGCTTCATTCACCTGGGGTTTCAGGTTCACACCAAGAAGACGCAACTATTCAGTGTCGTCTTCCAAATTTAAATCAATCACAACAAGTATTCTAAAAATTAGAAAATCATATTCCCTGTAGACGACCCAAAATATTATCGCCTGCATGCAAGCTCTAAATGTGAATCTTGGTTTCTCTGGTGCAGATATTAGTTATTTTCCAGACTACTGGTGCTTTTCAACCACCAGTTTCTTATCGACTAAATTATTGTTATAAGCCAAATATACTACACAACAACATGGGTGTTTAGGAACCTCTCATACTGATCCTTAAGTTTCTCTAGCCAAATCAAAGTGGTCTGAACACCAGACGTCTGTTCCGCTTGTCTATAGTCAAGCTCAACAGCAGTGTGCCTGAAAAATTTGACTGCTGCCCTTTAGACGGACTTTTATTTTCCGGCACGGTTACAGCTACAAAATGAGACATTGAGAGATCATAATATCACTGAAGTCTCAAAGCAGTCTAGTATCTAACTATGCCACTTTCATTCATGAAATTACTTTACGAATCTGCATGGATAAAATTTGGTGATTAAGCTCTTAAGTATTTTGAATCAAACCAATTGGTAGTCGTTAACTTCATCTCCAGACATACGAACTACAAAAACCGTTCGCTGCCAAGATGCAGTGTTATTCAGCGTTATGATACTACTTATAGTTAATAAGTAGTATAAATTTTAAGGTGCTTTTTTTCAGGGTCACTCATCACGTTACATGCCACAGCTTGGTAAACCTAACAAAGAAACTCATTACTTCAAGTTTCTTCACTTCACTACAGCACACAAAGAAGTGAATAGAAATAATAATGATAATACAGACAAATTTTTATGAATAAAGAATAAATATATGGAGATTACTGAAGATGCTCAACACTTCAGAATGTTAACACACTAAGCTACTATAGTCAGTTTTTAATCAAATCAGCAAGTCATCATATGTTGATTTCTATTGACTTGAGGACTCATGAACAACTTCTCAATGACAGTAACATTTGCAACTAATTATGTAGATTTAAAAATACTTAGTAACTAACTGTTCTCAATGATGGTCTATGATCAACTCCAGTTCACAGAAATTCACATTTTTCATTTTAGATTATTTACAAAGACAAACAAATCTGACAAATTGTTGAAATCTTTGACTCTTTCTCATCACCGAAAGATAAAAATACTAAAGAGTCTGAATCGAAATTTAAATACTCAGAAAAGGAATAAATTTGACAATTTAAAAAATAAAATTCAGTGGAGAAAAGTTTCTTTCCAACAAACCATTTTCAAAAGCTGTACAATCAAAGAAATAGTCAGAAATTACAATTAATTATTTCCCTTTGGAAATTTATATTGAGCTTCGGTGCAAAATGCTGGGACTATTTAATACAGACAAGCTGGAATTTATATAAACATAATATATATCTAAAGTTAACTTTTCACTCAATATCCAAATGATACGGTCAAATCTTGACCAGGATTCATGTAAATTTTAAAAAGATTTTCAAGCTACATGGAAAGACAGATAGCTGAGGCATACTGAATCTGAACGAATTCAACAGAAAATGAAGGCCTAAGCAATTGATTAACTTCAATATTATATCCAAAATACCCCATTGTATACACTAGACGTAACCAAAGGACATACACCGAAACTGAATTTCTCATTCATATTGTTTTTCTCCTGCCAGTTTACACACACATCCACATCTTTACTTTGGATGCTTTGACTGGTTATTGGTGACTATGACGATTAATCCCTTCTTGTCATCATCACATCATCAACATGATGTGATTTTTTTATTTACTGCTTAAAAATGCGATGAAGATGTGGCTCTCACTGGGATTTGATATAAATTTTTTCTGTATTTATTAATGCCGCTCAAAAAAATGATCAACAGCAGGAAATTAAAACCTTTCCAGTGAACAATCAATGTATGTAATTCAGTCCCTCAGATTAGTATCCAGCTGAGAAGCTCAGTCGTAACGTTTGTACCTGTTGCATTGACTGACATTGGTTAGTATCCTTCAGAGAATACCATTCATATCGACGTTATAGACATATCCTGACGACGAGTTTCAGCAAGCAAAATTCCCCGATCCAGAGCTTCCTGTCGATTGTCTCTAACTACCTAACATCAGGATTAAAGTCTATCGCAATTCTCCGGTTAAATATATAACACTGAAATTCAAGGCTATGTGTACTCTTGCCTAATATCAGTAAGAGAAATATCTTGAAGGAAAGTGGGTCCAGCTACTGAGTTGCGAATAAGAAGGAAGGCATGTAGTCAATTATACTGCCAGTCCCTGTTTACTACTATAAGATTAATTATCATCTAACGGGAAATCGGTAATAAAATTGTAATAAACACGAAACTAGTCTGTGTGAAATATCTCCTATGTACAACTTAAGTTCACTGAAGCAAAACAAAAATAAACTGGGTTTTAAAACTACCTTTATCATCCGATTCCATTCCTCTGATATGAACTAATCCATAAAGATCCTTACGCATCAATTCTAATTCATTTTGAAGTTTCATGGCATGGCTATCATAATTTACAAATATGACCTAAATAAACAATAAAGAAGAAAATGACAAGAATTACTTAATATTACTGAAAAAATACCCGTCAAATACGTTGCCGAAAATTCTTATTACCGTGTTGATGAATTAATCACTTGAAGACAACCAATTTCATGATATTGCAGAGAAGTCAACAAGCCATGAAACTTGCCGTTATGATGCTTTTTATTAATGTTAGATGATTGGAAGTAACCTGCAAAAAGCTACTTCTTGCTTTTTCGTACTTGTCAACAGGGTTTATCCGTAACTTGATGAAAATGATGTCTCTTCACAGACTCCAATCCACATCACAGTGCAGAAGTTAAGGATGTTATCAATTAATTCTAGTCCTTATAGCTGTCTGCTTCTAATCACCTAGTTTCAATCAAAGTTCACTATGATACTGAGTCTCATAGTCTGGGGACTACATTGAAAGGTGATCAAGAAACTTTGTACAGCACTTAGGACAAGACAGCATAAAACTGATCACTTTCCATCTGAATCATACTGCACGCTGTGTAAGGGAGTTAATGATATTCCTGATTGTCATACCATAGGAATTATTATTCACAATATGATACAAATTAACTTCATCACTATTCATCCCTCACTTTATAACCCCGTTTTCGCATAAATCGAAACCAACGCTGTACGTCACCAGCTGCTAATGTAGAAGTTTTGGATTTCAACCTTGTTTCAGGTTACAATGTGGGCAGTAAAACCCTATTAGACAACTTGGTCCTAAAGTTGACCAATCAAAATAAATACCCAATTTTTCATCTAGTGGCTTAATATGCTCTGGAAAACTGTATCTAAATGATGTGTTTTTGTATAAAAGAGTGTCATCCTTACAGTCACAGGCCGGTGAAGTAACAGGTCTGAGGGTGACCAGTCGCTAGCCGTATGCATTCTGAGTATCTGATTGCGCTGGTAGCGTTTTGGCATTTCGCAATTATCTTGTCAGTCACTTCCACTTGACCACTTCAATATCATATTCTTCATCGTTTGATCTATTTTAAACCGTCTTGGATCATTATCATCATATTTCATTCCGACGTTTTCAAGTTAGGTAAATTTCTGATTACTTACTTTGACGCAAATCTTGACAAGGGATTATTCAAAACTGAGATCGTAATTAACTATGGATAACAAGAAAATTGCAAATTTACAGACATAATTCTATTGTTACATTTGTTGACCCCAATTATGTTAACATGTAGTCTGAGCAAGAGTTATGGGAAGGTGCCTTCTTCCTTGATTCCTTACTTTCTTTCACAGTAACCTGATCTTCTGTAGCTAATTTCGCAGTTTATCTGATAATCTTGCTCTCAATCACTCACGTAGTCTAGTGTCTCTATCTTCGCTTTCTGAGGGTACGATGAACAAGTATTTCAAACCGAATTGGTATACTTAAGTCTACTCTGTTACAGCGATTTTCATTCACGCAATTCGCGATCCGTAAACTATAGACATCTGGAATCTAAAGTGTAGAATATAGCTACACATAAAGTAAAGCATTACGTCACGATATTTCTTCATGAAGGATCCACGAGAATATGTCTTGTTAGAAGGACTGGAATTTTCAGCATTTAAAAAATCTATTTCTTCCAAAATTTTCCCAAGTAAAGCCGATTTTCTATATAATCTGCCTATTAATTTTCTTTTGCTTGATGAAAACTTCCTGTATTTTATCCTGAGTTCCTGTATTCATCCAAAAAATCAACTAACTAATATTTTAGACATGAGGTCGAGTTTATCTGAACTGGTATTACTTTTTATCTGAAAGTTTCTTTGTGTCATTATTTACACTATATATATAATATATATATATATATATATATATATGCCCTTGCCAGTTATTTCCTAAACAAAGTCAAATATGCCCTTGAATTTAACAGCTTTTTAATTGAAAGTAATGAAATAATTAAAGAAACAGGCATCCAGTGCATCTTATGCAAGATGATAAAATTTTAGCAATAAAAATAAGTGAATATTTTGGTAGTTCGGCACTGCCGAACGCATACTGAATGTATAAAACTTTCCAGGCAGAAATTTTCCTTATCACATTTGATACTATTTAAACAGCGAATGGGGAAAAGATCCTAGAAGATTTGAATTTCGCCGATGACTTGTGTCTAATGTCACACAAACTCGAAGATCTACAGGCGAAAACTAACAAGTTGACAGAAGAGGTGGCGCAGCGAAGACGGGACTTCAAGTGAATGTAGAGAAGACAGAGGTGATGAAGATACCCAAACTACGCCACCACCAACAACAACAACAAGCTCCAATCACCATCCATGGGAGGAACGTGAAGGAAGTAGCCTCCTTCACCCGTCTAGGCAGCACTCTTTCAACTACAGGCGGTACAGACGAGGACATCAAAGCCAGGATCGGAAAAGTAAAACAGGCATTCATTAACCTGAAAGCAGTGTGGAGATCTTCTGCACTCAGCATAAAGTGTTAACAAGATCCGGTTTCGCAACGCTAATTCAGTTAAGTCAGTGCTTCCATGTGATGGTTGAGAGACTTGGCACGTTACGAAAAGTATTTCCAACAAGTTAGAGATGTTCATCATCAACTGCCTACGCTCACTCGTTACTTGAAGCTCAGATGGCCAGAAAGAATAAGCGACAAGGAACTCTGTCTGTCTGTCTGTCTGGCTGGCTGGCTGGCTGGCTGGCTGGCTGGCTGGCTGGCTGGCTGGCTGGCTGGCTGGCTGGCTGGCTGGCTGGCTGGCTGGCTGGCTGGCTGGCTGGCTGGCTGGCTGGCTGGCTGGCTGGCTGGCTGGCTGGCTGGCTGGCTGGCTGGCTGGCTGGCTGGCTGGCTGGCTGGCTGGCTGGCTGGCTGGCTGGCTGGCTGGCTGGCTGGCTGGCTGGCTGGCTGGCTGGCTGGCTGGCTGGCTGGCTGGCTGGCTGGCTGGCTGGCTGGCTGGCTGGCTGGCTGGCTGGCTGGCTGGCTGGCTGGCTGGCTGGCTGGCTGGCTGGCTGGCTGGCTGGCTGGCTGGCTGGCTGGCTGGCTGGCTGGCTGGCTGGCTGGCTGGCTGGCTGGCTGGCTGGCTGGCTGGCTGGCTGGCTGGCTGGCTGGCAACGAACGAACGAACCAAGAACCTATCACTCAAGGAATATGCAGAAGGAAGTGAAGATGGATAGGGCATGCACTGAGAAGACCATTCGGGGACATCATGCGCTAGGCCATTTGGGAAACGACGAGTCGGGAGTCGGTGAAGAGGGTGACATGAAGGAGATGGTGTGAGGAAGCAATGAGAGCTTCTGGGCTGTCGTGGATCCAGATTCAAAAGATTGCAGAGAACAGAGTGGAATGGAGACGTACTACTGAAGCCTTATGTTCCACTAGGAGCCCAAGGCACAAATAATAATACATAATAATAAACAGCGAAATACACCCATTTGATCTGATATCATGTTGTGTCAGAATAATATTTTAAGTTGGTGAAACACTAACTAAATAGTGCCAACAGTATATAATAAGTAGTATCCGTTTGTAAAGAAATAAAAAGCTTTGGAAGCAAATCAGTGAAAATACTGAACAAACCAGTAAATCTTCGAGTTCCTTTGCTACATTTTGTAATTCCATATCGACTTCATTATGACAGTCCGAAAAACTGGCTGATTCAAGCATATCTTTTTATCTATGGTCTAAACAACATCAACTAATCCATATATGGCCGTTTTAAATGCACTGATCACTGGTTATTAATCGATTATTCTGGCAAAAATATAGGTCCGATGAAAATAGCATACAATAAATAAATAATTAAACGTCTGCATGGATATAGCAGATAAAAATGCTTGAAAGACACATTGCTGTTTTCATTAAATACATGTAACATTTGTTTTAGGATATTCTTCAAAGCTTAACGACTAAATCTTTGGAGAATACTAATCTGTTGCCTTTCATTCATATCACAACGAAGGTAGGTAAAATATAAGGTGAACGTATATAACATATTTTATTACGTATGTGTACTCTAAATTACCTCTAGTTTGCTTCACCCTCACTTGCATTTTGTTCAATATTTTCTAAATCTTGTTAGGAAAAACGGACTTAAAATACCATCTGAGTAGAAGGCTTTGTTCGACTATATATATATATCTTCCTCCTAATAGCTAGTACTTTCTGGCTTTTAGCTATTCAGCAGCTGTAGGAAACATTGATTTTGTCCAGTAAAAATAGATAATTTAAAATACACAATACATCACCCATTATTTCGGTCCCATTTTCTTTTTATCACCATTTTTTGGATCAGTAAACATTTCTCATAGCGAACACTTAAGTTGTTTTACAGACTTTCATTGGAATAATTTATCATATCTAAAAAGTATTTTAATTTTTCGTATCAGAATCTTTTCCTCAAACTCTGTCTCGTTTTTTAATGCTGTTTACCCGGATATTTTGGCAACTCTAAATCTGTATACACTTAGGTAAGTCTTTCTGACGATTTAATTACAAACTATTTTGATTCCACTAACATGTGGCACATGTAGGGCAAAGAAAAGCATATGAAGGCATAAAAGCTTCTTAAAATTCATCAGAATGAAAATAAATAACCCCGTTAGTGAATTACTAAATTGGCATTTGAAACATTGTTCTAAATACCGCTAATGATGATGTCTAAGAATAGGTTTATGCTCTTATCTGTCGTGATAACAGGAAGTGGAGCGTTAATCACTGTTGGCTACCTCACATATTTTAAGAGTTTCTCTAGATCTAAAGAGTTGGTTACTGATGGCACTTCGATATAAATACAAGGGACTCGCTTGGCTTTCAAAATCTTACTTCATCTTCGGTGATGCAAACCTCGCCGAATGTCTATTTAGAGCTGAGTCTACTGAGGAGTGCTGAATAGCTGTGAAGCAAGATTATTTGGTATGTAAATTAATTCCCTTTTATACGTAGTGAATCGCGTATATCTTTCATCTGTCTGTAACCCTTGAGATGACCTTCAAGACGTGGACAGCCAGATAACTGAGACTTATCACTAGATAAAGCTGTAGACTCACCATCCTAGTTAGCTGTACATTTTTCACTTATACTTTACGATCACTCGCCGTTACACACTGTGTTGACTGAAGTAAGTTACCAAGACAAAAATGCAGCGCCAGTTCATAAACAAAAATTGATCTCAGCCTTTCCAACCATCAAGCAAAATTTACTCAAAGGTAACAATAATTAGTACTCATATTCAAAACTAATAAAAATGGCTCCATTATGTCAATTATTTGACTACGTATCACAAAACTAAGGCAAAATGCACCGTATTACTGATGACTATTTGGTGTTCTTCAAGCTTTGAGGTTTGCTTGTGGACGTTTTATCTTGAGCTACAATTCTCTAATATCTCAAAACCTTTTGAGTGCTATGCACTTCCTCATACTGGGAAATGGAATAGCTTTACAGATCAGAGTGTTTCCATAGGGGAACAACTTTTTTTATTCCATGAATTTCTACAAATGCATGTTTTGTCAAGCTTAAGTGCGAGGCAGATGCTGATGAAGTGGCCTAACCTGGTGATGAAAAATCCAAGATTAAACCTCAAGAACACTAAATAATTGTTATTCTGGTCTTGAGCTTTAAATCTTCTCCACTATTTCAACACATTATAGCTCTTAACAAAAATTTATCAGGCTATCTAAAATGTAGTGTTACAATTTCTGTAGACAACTCTACTTATCGAAAAGCGTAGTCAACTATTTAGATAAACGACAGTCTTCAGAACACTCTTAAGCCCCTACTTGTTCTAAAACACACCAATACTTTGCACATTTACACAGCTATCAAAGCTACGGGCCCAAAACGGCTTGCATTTAACAGACAGGGTGATTACAAGAAAAATAGTGCAGGTGAAATATAGATCGAATTTAATGAAAGTAGAAAAGATGATACTGAAAACACATAAAATGGATACAACCTAAAAAATGTTATGAACATTTATTCAACCAAAGTATTCACCATAAAATATTTTGTATAAAAAAAGACTAAGATGAACAGTCTAAACTAAAAACAGTATAAACCAGTCGCTTTCTGTATTATTCATTGATGCGATAAAAAGTCTGAATACAACCTGAATCTATTCATGTGATAATGACAACAGGCTTCCAAGGTGCTTTATACAACTCAAGATGAAGCGTTTTAATGTGAGACACCTCTGGATCAATAAGCCAATCCAAGACGATATAAACTACATTCAAAGAAGTGAGTGAACAATCCTAACCAACCTTAGAATGTATATAACCTTAACTGACTGTTTTTCACTCCAAACCAGTGTTTAATTACAGCCCCTAATAAGGGGCTGTGCTAGTTAACCCGCTTTTCTTCTCATGAAATAAGAATCAAGGAGACTGTTGACAAGAAAGTGTGCAGTGTATTTGATGCTAAGCAACATCGCCAGCTACCAGCAACTAGTAAACCTACTTTTATTTTTTCTTTGTGTCTTGCTATTTTCACTTTATCTGCGTCATTAATAACCATTTTTATGGTAAACTTAGTCCTTACTGTACTTCATCTGTTTTCATTTCTATCCCTGATTATTTCACAAACAAAATCTTACACTGTGGCTGAACATAAAGATTCTTTTCCACGTAGAAAGCCATGATCAGAAAGTCTTCTGCCTCTTAAGCGCAGAAACCATACTCATGGTTCATTCACGTCAAAACACAACTCTCTTTTCACCATATTTACTCATAAGTAACTAAGATTGACGTCTTAGTCAATATTGTTTTATAAAACATCATCCAAAAGGCTTCTAATGTGCTGGACGACACTGCACCTAGCGTTATTACAGGCTTAAAACAGCACTAATTAAACATCTCGCTTCAAATGACTAACAGAAGTTTCAACAACTGTATCGACATGTAACAGTTATATTTCTCAGTCACTCAACCAAATAATTATCGTGATCTAATATTTTAATACTTATGATATATTTATTAAACAACCACAAAAACAACGATTAGCCTAATTCGTCCGTTTTATAAATATTTTTTCACGAATTAGACAGAGCGGCAAATAATAATCAGTGAAAAACCCAAAAGCCCGGACAAGACTTCAAGCAGATATCAGTAAGAAAATATCTACAGGTTCTAGCCAATAAGTGTCCTGAACTATGACCAACGACTCCTCATCTTTCAACTCTATGACGAATATTAAGAAGCTTTAAAAGCAGCTTCAACACATTCAAAACTAACAAGCATGCATAATAATCGCAGTATTTTTATCTGAAGTATGCTGGTAACATAAGCGTTATGGTACCCAAACCAACTGGTGTACTCACTCTTAACTCTTGGCTGAAGATATTGGAAAATGTGTAGGGCAGATCTTTTTATAGATAAGCAGAACGCAGATCAACTGCAGCAAGCTCCTGTATTCGAACGTAAATGATCCTGACAAATCTTAACATTTCCATGAATTTTTATATACGGATATGAATTAAACTTGATCAAGATAGAATAAGTCCTGTATCTCAAACAACCTTAACCGACAAACACCAAGAACACGTACTACAACAGTGGTACTAAATTTAGGAGTTCGAAGCAGCTTTACAAGGAGAAATTAGACTTTGGTACATGATATATCTGAAGAAAAATTTGAAAAATTTACATAAGGCATATGAAATATTGTTCTCACTTGGAAATGTAAATGAAAAATAAGAAATTATGGTGTTCGGTAAAGAAAGAATCACTAGTGGTAGTAATGACAATAAGTAAGATGACTAATAATTGTTCAAATTATTAACATTTTATGGTTGATTACATATACTATGAATAACAGAGGATATGAGAAACATAAACTAAAAAAATGTGAATATTCGATTAGGACGAAGCGTAGTGAACAACATATAAAAGAAGTCGAGCATGGAAAGAAAAAAAGTAAATGTCTTTTTTGAACGTGATAGCCATATACCGTATTCAGAAAAGTTAACTTAGTAACGGGTTCAAGACATATGTACGCAATACAAAAAATTTATCATGAAAACCTGAGGATAAAGTTGTGGTTAATGAACCATACCACCTGATCAAACTAATCTTCTAAGTTTTCCTTAAAGTATTCTGGACTCTACAAGCTGAGATGACGTAATACCTATGAAATTTATTCGGTTATTGATTTACATACTCCTAAGCAACTCCCATTTTGATTACCTTTTCGCTTCTTCCCTCTTACTGCATGTTTAATATTTTCGGGATATTTGTGATCATTTGACTGAACGACGTAATGAGCTGACTGGCAGTCATAATGAAACTGCCACTTTTACCGAATTTTGATCGCAGTTTACGTGTCCAACCGTTTCATGACCTCAGATGTGAATTTGCAATATACATTCATCACTGATTATTAATAAATATACTTCTTATCCTTTTACGAGAAAAGAAGACAGTCCTCTGACTTAAGGTGAATCTTGGTTTCATAAATCTAAGTGAAGCTAGCATCATTGCTATTGACATGTTCTTTATGGCTTTCTGAAGTACCGTTGACCAACACAGACATTACTCTGTAAATACTGGTTGTTTTTCTTGAATCTTCCAAGTATAAGAAGTACTAATAGTGTTCGCTGTTTTAACTGTTTCATTAATCTAGGAGGATCATGCCATCTGCAGTCTTCAGCAAAACAGAGGTGTAGAGATTTTAAGTGATCGACAAAAATTAGTTAGTAAGGGCTAACGCCAACTGTCAACCACACTAGAACTGTTAAATCGATTCAAGGACATCTTGGCAGTTTCCCATAGCAGTGGTGATTGGAAACTGCCTAGATGCAGACTTGTTGAGAATTAGTGGTGGTTAGCAATGAAGACCAAAGAAGAGGAGTAGATAGTAGGGATAAGTGCTAGTAAACAATCATTTAAGCTAGTTAAGGAAACGGATGAAAAGCCAGCAGTTGGTGAACGCATACATTCTACAAGATGTCTCCTCAATCACTCACTTTAGAGATAATTAGAACACTGGACTCCTGTCATTTTTTCGGCTGCAAATTGTTCAGTTACAGTCTGATTGGAACATTGATATGAGCCTACGAACTGTTTTTGAAGTAGATGAGGTCTGAGTTACCCAGAATGAGACAAAATAAAAGGCTGAGTAAATTTAAAACCAAAGTTGTTTAGTCATAGTGGCCTAGGGTTATCTGGTGCTTTACCAGGCGTATGGAAACTCTCAACATGCGTCAATCATTGATTACAGACTTTCCAGAATCGATGAAAAACAGATAGTGATAGAGACACTGGAACCCGCCTCACTAACACAGATAATATGATAATCCGATGCCCAACTTCAGCTCGGAAGTAGAAAACTCTAAAAAATAATACAGTTTTCAGATCTTGCGGTGGGTACACCAACCAGATATTTAACGTACGCCAAATTGTAAGACAGATAGACTAACAGTCACTCAACAATAACATTTCTTGGGCCGGAAGAGATGTGAGAGATCGGTGGTAGTTAGAAATTACGACGTCGTCTTTCAATGAGAGAGATTTCCATCAAAAATCCTCCTAGAAGGAGTCTTTATACTAGATCAAGCATGATCATATCAAAGCCTCAGATGTGCTACTAATCAGTTAATTTCTGGAAAATGGTATTTGCCAGGAATATTCACTTTTTCCAGCTCATATGCATATGCTATCTTCATCCTAAGCAATGCCTTAGTCGATCCAGAGTTAGTAAAAGCAACATACCTGTTAGGTCTAGATGCAAAAATAATACAGAATCATTAAGGAATTTTTCAATGTGATAAACAAGCTGAGGGAACCATCAATCCAGGTAATTTTGGTTAGTAAATCAGAGGAGTACTTCGCTGTGAGTAAAATTACCTCCAAGATCAAATCCTGCCTTCTCAGTACAATCCCTATTTTTGACGTTTAAGATCAAGTACACCAAAAAACGCGACCAAGTACAGATTATATGTACAACAAACTTAGACAAGTAAAAATTAAATGCACCATGCTAACCCACAAACGAGTGTAGTGCACCTTCCTGGCACCAAAATATAACTAGGGCTAAAATAAATAGTTTAAATTAAATTAACTAAATAAATCTCTAGCTTGCCTCCGGATGCTTAGGGTGCTTTAAGTTTTGTTTTAACGAGCATGCATCCGAGCAGGCTTGGAGGCCATTTTGCGCTCCATTGTGCTGATTACCACGCACGTACTCCCAGTCCCTAGTTCAGCCTTACAAGCCAGATAAGTTGATTAAACTTTTCCCTCATTCATTATTATTACACTTACTTTAATTAAATACATAGCTCCTCTAAATACATTGCGTATCAGTTCTTTTGATTTGTGTTTTGTTACCAGTACTTACACGTTAGGTAAAGTACTAGTTAAGCAGGTACTAGAGCACATCAAGTTAAGTAGGGTTGATCAAACGTTACGGAATTGTGACACGCATCCCTACACGAGCATTGAACTGCCTTTTCAATCATTCTATTGAGATAAAACTTTCCCTCATAACTAACTAAGCCTAAGCACAGTTTCGTTGCCGGTATACAGAAATGAAGGACTTTCATGCTTACCAGCTAACAGCCACCAGAGACTTGGATTTGTTGGCAATAATGTGAACAGCGATGGACTTGCAGGAATAACTAAGTGCATACAGAACAGACCTTTGCTTTACACTGTTGCTACAACCACAAATGTAGATGACCGACGAATCAACAAAATTTCCTTTGGCTCAATGTAGTAGTATTGTTCGAGCACACTGTTAGCCGTGGAAATAGAAATAACTTCTTCTTATAATTATTCAGCTTACCTAGATCACTGGCCATAATATTCCTACCAGCTTTTGGACCTCTTAATGATCTAGATTATGGCTCCTACATTTTGCCTGGCTCAGAGATTCACGAGATTGAAACGGAGGACTATGAGACGTTCTGTGGACAGAAATACATATTTTAAAACCATGAAGATGAGATCAGGTATTCGACCATATAAGTGAGAATTTAAGTGTACGCTGATTAAGCTTCTTAAAGTCAGTATTTTGATAAGCAATCTGGAAAGAGCTCAGAAACACTAGATACCAGTATTTTTCTCAGCAGAATTTCCATCATTGATGATTGCTCTTGCATTCTTCTCTAAAATCCTGGACATGTTAGTTTTATCAGCTAGTTAGAGTAAAAATTCAGGGTGAGAAATTGCCTCATCCTACACAGTCAAGGAAACAAAGTTGGAATAAATTCTTTTTGAGCATCTCTGTGTATCACTTTTCTCTTGACTAAATAATCCAACCAGAGTACCTTGTAGTGCACCTTCCTGGCACCAAAATATAACTAGGGCTAAAATAAATAGTTTAAATTAAATTAACTAAATAAATCTCTAGCTTGCCTCCGGATGCTTAGGGTGCTTTAAGTTTTGTTTTAACGAGCATGCATCCGAGCAGGCTTGGAGGCCATTTTGCGCTCCATTGTGCTGATTACCACGCACGTACTCCCAGTCCCTAGTTCAGCCTTACAAGCCAGATAAGTTGATTAAACTTTTCCCTCATTCATTATTATTACACTTACTTTAATTAAATACATAGCTCCTCTAAATACATTGCGTATCAGTTCTTTTGATTTGTGTTTTGTTACCAGTACTTACACGTTAGGTAAAGTACTAGTTAAGCAGGTACTAGAGCACATCAAGTTAAGTAGGGTTGATCAAACGTTACGGAATTGTGACACGCATCCCTACACGAGCATTGAACTGCCTTTTCAATCATTCTATTGAGATAAAACTTTCCCTCATAACTAACTAAGCCTAAGCACAGTTTCGTTGCCGGTATACAGAAATGAAGGACTTTCATGCTTACCAGCTAACAGCCACCAGAGACTTGGATTTGTTGGCAATAATGTGAACAGCGATGGACTTGCAGGAATAACTAAGTGCATACAGAACAGACCTTTGCTTTACACTGTTGCTACAACCACAAATGTAGATGACCGACGAATCAACAAAATTTCCTTTGGCTCAATGTAGTAGTATTGTTCGAGCACACTGTTAGCCGTGGAAATAGAAATAACTTCTTCTTATAATTATTCAGCTTACCTAGATCACTGGCCATAATATTCCTACCAGCTTTTGGACCTCTTAATGATCTAGATTATGGCTCCTACATTTTGCCTGGCTCAGAGATTCACGAGATTGAAACGGAGGACTATGAGACGTTCTGTGGACAGAAATACATATTTTAAAACCATGAAGATGAGATCAGGTATTCGACCATATAAGTGAGAATTTAAGTGTACGCTGATTAAGCTTCTTAAAGTCAGTATTTTGATAAGCAATCTGGAAAGAGCTCAGAAACACTAGATACCAGTATTTTTCTCAGCAGAATTTCCATCATTGATGATTGCTCTTGCATTCTTCTCTAAAATCCTGGACATGTTAGTTTTATCAGCTAGTTAGAGTAAAAATTCAGGGTGAGAAATTGCCTCATCCTACACAGTCAAGGAAACAAAGTTGGAATAAATTCTTTTTGAGCATCTCTGTGTATCACTTTTCTCTTGACTAAATAATCCAACCAGAGTACCTTGTAGTGCACCTTCCTGGCACCAAAATATAACTAGGGCTAAAATAAATAGTTTAAATTAAATTAACTAAATAAATCTCTAGCTTGCCTCCGGATGCTTAGGGTGTTTTAAGTTTTGTTTTAACGAGCATGCATCCGAGCAGGCTTGGACGCCATTTTTGCGCTCCATTGTGCTGATCACCACGCACGTACTCCGAGTCCCTAGTTCAGCCTTACAAGCCAGATAAGTTGATTAAACTTTTCCCTCATTCATTATTATAACATTTACCTTAAATACATAGCTCCTTTAAATACATTGCGTATCAGTTCTTTTGATTTGTGTTTTGTTACCAGTACTTACACGTTAGGTAAAGTACTGGTTAAGCAGGTACTAGAGCACATCAAATTAAGTAGGGTTGATCAAACGTTACGGAATTGTAACACGCATCCCTACAAAAATTGGTGAGCCCGAGTATCACTTCTTATTTTGTCTAGTACCTTTGTTCTCTTGCGTTGATTTGTCTGGCCTATTTTGTTTTTGGCACGTCTAGCTTTTTTTTAATATTATTGCACTCCTCATTGGTTATTTTTGCATTGTAATTTTTTTTATTATCACTATCGTGCCTCGTTAATTCCCTGATCAATGGCGGATAACGACTCGACTGCGCAGATGGCCGTAACCCTCCAGCTTCCCACCTTCTGGGCCCACAGACCATCTGCATGGTTCTCCCATGTGGAAGCTCAGTTTGCCTTGAGACACATTCAATCACAAGAAACTAAGTCCAACTTAGTCATCGTCAGCTTACCGGAAAATGTGATTGAAGACGTCTCAGATGTGCTAGATGACCCAGCACCGAATCTTTACGATCGCCTCAAAACCGCCCTCATCAAACGTGTTGCACTTACTGACCAGCAGAAAGTGCAAGAACTTTTCAGGGATGTGCATCTGGGTGATCGCAAGCCGACGCAACTGCTTCGTCAGATGAAGCAGCTGATTGCTGACTTCAACATTGATGAAGCATTTCTCAAGCAACTGTGGTTACAGAGGTTACCACAGTCGGTTCAAGGGATCCTCGCACCCTTCCATAAGTGTCCCTTAATAGAGTTGGCGGAAGCGGCTGACAGAGCTGTGGATGCTACGAAACCCAACACTAGTATCTCAGCTGCACTGTCTACTGCCACGGATTCGTTCAAAAATCCTCCCTCGGCTGTTGAGCCAACAAGTTTCGATGTTATAGCTCACATCTCAAAATTGTATGAAGAGTTGTGCAGCATCAGGAACGAAATGCGGTCTGGTAGTTCTTACAAAGGTCGCACGTCTCGCTCGCGCAACAGGTCTGCCTCCCGTACCGATAGCAGACGTTCCAAATCGCGACAATCCCAACCCAGGTTGTGCTGGTACCATAAACGTTATGGTGCCAATGCCAAAAAGTGCACTCGACCTTGCACCTTCGAGGCTAACCAGGCGGGAAACGTGTGAGCCAGCACGTGACGGCGACTAACGTCGCTGGCGAGCCACTTCCATGTCGCCTCTTCTTCGTCACTGATCGACATTCTGGGATACGCTTCCTAGTTGACACTGGGGCAGAAGCTAGCGTCATCCCACCTACGAAGGAAGAGCGTCTGCGGCCAATGTCTCTGCAACTTCGTGCCGCCAACGGTTCGCCCATCACAACCTATGGTCGGAGATTCCTCGATCTCAACCTTGGATTGCGTCGTCCCTTTCGTTGGGTTTTCATAGTGGCAGATGTGACCACCGGCATTATTGGTATGGATCTCTTGCAGCACTATCAGCTGCTGGTAGATGCTGGCAAGCATAAGTTGATAGATTCTACCACAACACTCTCTGTTTCCGGTATAGTCACAAAGACGCCGCCCCTCAGTCCCGTGTACTGCACGACGGACGCTTCTAGTCCCTATGCGTCTATCATTCAGTCCTTTCCGGATGTCTTTAAGCCAAGTCGTTGTGTCCCTTGTGTGACTTCGAACGTTTCTCATCACATAACGACGACTGGCCCTCCAGTATTTGCGAAACCACGGCGATTATCCCCGGAGAAACTGCGTGCTGTAAAAGCCGAGTTCGAACACATGCTTGAAATGGGAATAATCAGACCATCCAACAGTCCATGGTCTTCACCCTTGCATGTGGTACCCAAGAACAATGGCATGGACTGGAGGCCTTGTGGTGACTACCGAAGGCTCAACGCTAAAACGATTCCAGATCGTTACCCAGTCCCTCACATTCACGACTTGACTGCATCTTTAAAAGGCTCGGTTATCTTCAGTAAGCTTGACTTGACGCGTGCATATCATCAGATCCCGGTTCATCCTGATGATGTTCCCAAGACAGCCGTCATTACACCGTTTGGTCTTTTTGAGTTCCTCCGTATGCCTTTTGGTCTTCGCAATGCAGCACAAACCTTCCAACGTTTTATTCACGATGTTTTACGTGGACTCGATTTCGCCTATGCCTACCTAGACGATATACTAATCGCTAGTCCAGACGAAGACACTCATATTAACCACTTGAAACAGGTTTTCGCCAGACTGTCAGAGCATTCGATGACAGTCAACCTGGCCAAATGCCAATTGGCGTTCGTTCACTAAAATTTTTGGGACACGTTATCGACGAGCAAGGCATTCGCCCACTACCTGAAAAGGTACAGGCGATCCAAGACTTCCCAGTCCCAGCGTCACTTAAAGCTCTGCGTGTGTTTTTGGGTATGGTGAGCTATTATCGTCGCTTCATTCCCCAATGTGCACACATTTTGACTGCACTGACCGACCTGCTGAAAAGTAAATGTAAAACTTTCAGCTTGACTCCTGAGGCACTAGAAGCATTTCGCAAGATCAAAACCGCAATAGCAGACGCCACGATGCTGGTGCATCAAGACGTAAACCTACCTCTCAGCATTGCGGTTGACGCCTCTAACACGGCCATTGGAGCTGTGTTGCAACAACTTTCGGATCACACTTGGATCCCAGTTGCATTCTTCTCCGGAAGTTATCCACCTGCGAAATGCGGTACAGCACTTTCGGCAGGGAACTGCTCGCCATATATGCCTCAGTGAAACATTTTCGTCATTTTGTGGAAGGTCGTGACTTCATCATCTTTACCGACCATAAACCTCTGACGTATGCCTTACACACCACTACTGACAGATATTCACCGCGTGAATTACGTCACCTAGATTATATTTCGCAATTCACGTCGGACATCCGTCATATTTCTGGTGTGAATAACCCTGTCGCGGACGCACTGTCTCGCGTTTGCACCACTACTTTGCCTCGAGCAGTCGACTTACGGAAGATTGCCGAACTTCAGGATTCAGACGAGGAGATTGAAAAACTTCAACACTCATCCTCTCTGAAGATACAGCGTTACCGCTCCTGAACAGTGAAGTGTCAATATTGTGCGACACCTCCACAGGCACACCCAGACCCTTGCCGCCGGACTCCCTAACAGACTCGTTTAGTCGCGCGTATCCTGAACCTTCTAAAAGAGCCACGTCTAGTAACACTGATCCAGTAACCTCTACACGTGCTGGGAGGCGTGTACATTGGCCCAAGCGATACGCCGAGTTCGTTAATTAGCCCCAGAGCAACTTCACACTTGGTGAATTCGGAGTTTCAACTACTTTGTCGTGGCATACACTTTCAATGCGTTTTCATACCTAAAGTTTTCAAAAGTCATGTTTACTACTTTGCAAACAGTTTTTTTTTCAAAAAAAAAAAACCAAAAAAAATACAATTTAAATTCCGAAAACTTTTTTTTGGTTGGTTTTATTTTTTTTTCTGTACTACTCCCACTTCGAATTGTTTGGTTTTCCTTTTCTTAGCACTCTAATGTCCCATTTCTTTCTTCTTGCAGAACCTAGAAAATGCGTTGAAAATTGGATACAATTGGCCGCTGACGATGCTACTTGGATCGTTCTTCGGTTCTCTTTGTACCAATTTCCCCCTGTACACCCCCCGGTAGATTAAGAAGCAATAGGGAAAAGTAGACGGAGGCTTTGGGTCACCTTCCACCACTGCGAGAAGGGTTGCGTCTAGACGCAAAGTTATCTTACCTCGTAGGTGTGCATAGTTGCACTAGCTTCGGAGACCCACACGTCACCTACTCCATCACCAATATGGAAAGGTGTTGCGTGTCCGCCTCGCAGTCGCCTCCTAGGATCGAAGGTTGCCGGTATCCCAACAACCTTCTAGGAGGGGGATAACCTGTAGTGCACCTTCCTGGCACCAAAATATAACTAGGGCTAAAATAAATAGTTTAAATTAAATTAACTAAATAAATCTCTAGCTTGCCTCCGGATGCTTAGGGTGTTTTAAGTTTTGTTTTAACGAGCATGCATCCGAGCAGGCTTGGACGCCATTTTTGCGCTCCATTGTGCTGATCACCACGCACGTACTCCGAGTCCCTAGTTCAGCCTTACAAGCCAGATAAGTTGATTAAACTTTTCCCTCATTCATTATTATAACATTTACCTTAAATACATAGCTCCTTTAAATACATTGCGTATCAGTTCTTTTGATTTGTGTTTTGTTACCAGTACTTACACGTTAGGTAAAGTACTGGTTAAGCAGGTACTAGAGCACATCAAATTAAGTAGGGTTGATCAATCGTTACGGAATTGTAACACGCATCCCTACAACCTTCCTCCTGGTGTACTAGTTAGCATTCTTTACAAAAAGGAATCTATCCTGTGTCAAACTCATGAAAAACACAATGGAAATCACAACAATTTTCTGAAATATATTGTCCGTTAAACGCTCAAGGGACAGCTCTTAGTCAATAACTGCAAAAACTTCTCATACTTCTTTATATAGATAAGAATCTGTTGTATACCCCATGCAACTTTATTAAAATTTCTTGACGAATACTATGTGTACCAATACCACTTTAATATTGAGACAAATTTTGCTTATATACGTTGGACAGCAAGTAACTTAATTAATTACAACTTTTCAAATCCTGTAGAGTTTGTCTTTTGGTTTGTCTTGTGTTCGATTGGCGCGTGTCGGTCAGGATAACGCCTGTAACATTCTGGTCAAGTACAGGTGACATCCGCTCGTTTCATCTGATTCATGTTGGAACACGTTTGGAACTAGTACCGTTGGGCACACAGTAACCACAACAGCGGTCACTGACGAAAAATCTACTGCAACGGATGGCATATGAAGGCATGCGAAGAAAATATCTTTCTAATAAATGTACTGAGTATTCAAGATAAAAGTGAGCATGACTTGCATGCGTATACTGTAACAATGTTAAAAACTTATCAGGACGCATTTACTGGAAAGAAACTTGCAGGTGTAAACTAAACAACAATTCTATGTGTGCATGTGTGCATACCTTTCCAAATGAATTGTGATACACACTCTTTCCTCGACCGTACGCCCACTTTTTTCTTTACTTACTTTACTTAGTTGACTATGGTCATAATGAGGAGTGAAAAAACTGGACATAAATCGACTAAAAGCCTTCATAATCAGCACGAGCTATGGTGGTAAAGATATCGACCCTGGATAATATTTGGCAATTACTCAGCTTTGTTAAGAAGAGTAGGACTGGAGATACGACGAGTACCTTGAAAAACGTTGTAGCGTCACACACTTCCCCGAAATCAATAGCCTAGGTTTTGACGACTTTCGACATTGATGCTGACCTTGATAGTTTAACTGGACTCGATAAGCTGAAGGAACCCGGTCAAGCATCCTCGCCATTTGGCACGCTGTGGTGTTACGTTGCGCTGCTCGTATTCGATAACTCCAGGACTATGTGCACAACGAGCACCTTGAAAAAAGTCACACTTCAGTCGTCAGAAGCTTAGTTTTGACCTGAGAAGGTGGTGGGTCTTGGTTTTCAACTCTCATCTAGGTGAGAAGTCTGCTTCAAGGCTGACAGAGCAAAGCGGCAGAGTCTGACAGCTGGCAGCCATTTCACTCTCTTCTCTGCAGTTCTTTCAACCTGGGTCCACGATTACCCTCAAACTTTCATTTCTTCCTCACACCATCTCCTCCACGTCCCCCTCGCCTCGGATGCCCAACTCGTAGTTTCTTATTTGGGTTACACTCGACATCCTGACCTGATGCGTTATGCTCCCAATCGGTCTTCTCAGTCTGTGCCTAATCCATCTCCACTCGCTTCTGCACATTTGTTTGGTGACGGGTTCTTGGTTGGTTAGTTGCCAGCCAGCCAGCCAGAATTCCTTGTTGCTTATTCCGATTATTCTAACTATCTGATGTTCAGCAAGCAGCGTAGGCGGCAGCTGTTGGTAGATGTCTATAGTTAGTTGCAAATGCTTTTCGTGACGCGACAAGTTATGAACCATCATATGGAAGCAGTGACTTGCTTGATTGACATTAGTATTGAAAATCTGGATGTTGTTCACCTTTTACGCTAAATGGAGTGAAGTAGATCTTCACACTGGTTTCACATTATTGAAGGCCTGTCTTGCTGTCTTTCCGATCCTGGCTGTGACTTTCTCATCTGTACAGCCACCTGCGGAAGTAGAAACGATGCTGCCTGCCTGGGAAGGTAAAAGAGACTACTTCCTTCAGGCTCCTCCCGTCCATAGTGATTGGTGCTTGTTGCTGATGTTGTTGTTGATTGATTATCTTCATCACCTCTGTGTTCTCTACCTTCGCCTGAAGGAAGTCCAGCCTTTGCTGCCCTACCTCATCTATCAACGTGTTGGATTTCGCTTGTAGATCTTCGAGTTTATGCGACGAGATATTAGACATAAACATTGTGGATAACTTGCCATGTATCATCATAGTGCACGTAGCTGTTGAATGAGGTTGATGAGGGTTCGTGGAACCGAAACCATAGTGTTGAAGTAACTGTCAAATTACTTCTCGGTCGACAATGTCGAAGGCCTTTCCAAAATCGATGAAGTTGAGGTTGATTTGAGTTGACAGTCACTCTACGCTTTGTTCTGTAGTGATGCGTGGTGTGGCGTTGCAACTTGGTTCGCACATGATTTGTACTTCCTGAATTCAGCCAGCGCACGTTTAGTCTCTCCAGGATGATGCAGCCTAATATTTTCTTTGAGTGAACAGAGGTGGGGCATGGTTCCCTGTCAGTTGTTGCAAATACTTAGGTCTCCCCTTGGAAGCTTGACAAGTTAACCCTTCTTCCTATCGGTGTTTCGCATTTGCGCACACTCTTCTTCCCTTCCTTGCACGCTGTAGTGTTTTATAGGTTGTATCCAGTTCATCTTTTCGTTGTTCATCCGTGCAAGCAGGGCACTGCACTGGTTTGTCTTCTGCTTCACCATCCTCCCCTCCCTTCCCTATCAGCTTTCATGTGTCAGCACAGACCCATTCCTTATCTCCCTTCCCAACACGGTTATGAAGGTTTACTTGAAAACCTCTTTCAAACAGATTAGGCAATCTTCCAAGTAGTTTTCCTTAGGGATGCTACCTAATGTCTGTGTAGACTGCAAATAATTGTGTATATACCACTTCAACCATAAACAATATTTCCTCTTCACCGTTTCTTCCACACATTCGGTATATTCTTCCTAATACTTGTAAAAACGAATTTTGTTTATATATACACTTTTTTGGCTGTGGCGGTAATCGCATCTTTCGCCGCTGCTAATCGTGGAAATATAATGTGCTTCCGAAAATTCCGACTTCTGCCTCCGTGACTATTGCCTGTCGTGCATAATAACTGATTGTCTTGGGAATTTACAGGACTTCTCATCCCGCTTCCAAATATTACTACAATCAAGCTGACCGACGACCACAGCAGAGAGACAACAAATATCGCCTCCTGATCTCCGGAGTATCCCAAAATTGTGGTGGACAGTACCGAAGAGATAACCTCCAAGTAACCGGGATTATCTATAACAGTGACAACACTATTTTTGCTATAACGTATAACTTTTCACACATATGTATCATAAAATCCATTTTTCTTACAAATTGTGTCTAGTTTGCCATTATGGTTTACTTGACACACTTTGGGTCCACTACATATCTCCCATTTGGTTCTGAGGACTGACGTGAAGATATCCTTTGTAGTTTCGTCCTTCACTTTCTGGTCTGCATGTTGAACTTGAACTCTAGTCTACCACCAACTTCTTTGAAGGCTTTCAACTTGATTTAAAAGGCACATTCCTTCCACTAGATAGTGAGCGATGTGAAACTACATCTGCTTCCCTTCTTCATCTGATCTGGTCTTGTGTCCAGTAGGCTAGCTGTGTCTCCACTTCCTTCACACTGAGATCAAGTCGATCTGATTTGTAGTGTAGTGTGTCCGTCTGGTGAAATCAAATCCACATCGCTCGCTGCCTTGTGAATATCCTTGTGTTTGTACACACTACCCCCAATCACCAAATCGTTGAATGCAAAGAAGTCTCCAAACAGTTTTCCATTCTCGTTCATCATTTCACCGAGTGCTTCTCGACCCAATGTGGATGAGTTCTCTACCTGTGCGGTCCGCTACCAGTTTCGCATTCATGTCACCCACCCCATGAGAATGGATTTTGATGTCACCAACTGGGGTGGGGTCCTGTCCATTACTGATTGCAGTCGTCTGTTGAACTCTCCCTTCTTGTCTTGATCCGCATTATCTGTAGGTGCATAGTGTAGCATTGTGTGATTATGGCTTCCCTTCCGGTTGATTTGAACCCTACTGTCACGATCCTGATCCTGGAGGAGCAGATTGGTTCCCACTGCATGAAAGCCTTCGGTGCTCTTGAGGACATCATGACAGCCACCCCAAAACTCAATGTGTTCGTGCTAGTCGTATGGGTGGCAATGTTGGAGTAGATTACTGACCCTCCAGATGACAGTTGGGAGAGTCCACTCCCATTCCACGTGCAAATTCCCCGCAGATTCCTAGCACACCTATGCTATACCTTCTCACCTCTTTTGCAATCTGGGAGATAAAATATTGTGTTCCGGTTGTCAAAAGTCTTAACACAACATGAGATTCATTATAGAGACGCTTCAATCAAATTCGGAAAAGGAGGGAGTTACAAACAATTCATACGGTGTGTGCTTTCTTAACTATAAGTGTTGGAAATTTAGTTGGGAACACTGAAATCCTTTCATAGACATTGCTTTGAATATATGCAAAACATTGACGAATATTTTTAGATGACCCCCAAGCAAATCAAGAGGAAGTCTGTTTGGTTGCTCCGCAAGCGTTCAATATAGAAAGGACAACCACAAATTGCCCTCCGAAAAGGAATTTGAGAGTCTTTTCAAGATTTGCATGAGATTCAGCTTCATTGGGAAGAAGGCTGTTCATAGTCCTGACAGAGGATGTATGAGAGGCGGGAAATTTTAGATAACACAGATGAGCATTCAAAAGTTGAGTTTTATGACAAAAAAAGGAGGGAAAAAGGAAAGAAATTTTCTGCACCACGGTGCTATTTCCAAGTGCTCTTCAATAAGACTGGTGAATACGTGAAAAGACATCACCTCTGTTTGGCCAGATATTTGCGGCTCTTATCCTAACCGACAGGTGCTAATGAAACACACCGTATAGACAGGCAAACAAAACGACAAATGTGATTCGGAAAGATGTGGTCAATTGAGCTGTTAGACATCTAGTGTATATCAGCAAAATTAGTTCCAGTGTTAATATGATGTTGGTACACATAGTATTTTTCAAGAAGTCCGAAAAAAGTTACATGGGCAACTAACAAAATCAGAGACGCTTTTTGATTGGTGTCAATCATCAGGTAGTTGAAACTTCCTAAGATAGAGACGAATCTCCAATATTTTGTGGCTCAACTGTCTGTGCAGAAGATAACCGCTTAAGGTTAATATTTAATGCTTGGATGTTATTTCTGTTGGAAATGCAGTTACTAAGCTTCCCCTAGAAGTTTTTTGCAGCTGAGCCTCGTCCAGCAGTGTGAGGTGGACAGTTCCATAGTTGCGTGAAAGGTAAAGTAAAACAGTGTGCCCTAAGCGGTGAAGAAAATTCGGTTCTCTACCACGCCTAATGTCAGTATGGCTGAGATTTCTTGTAGGGATCCAGTCAACTCAAAGGTTTTAGATATCTGGAAGAAATTGTACTATATGAAAGTGAGGTTGCCAGTGTAGCGCAACCCCAGGTCTTCTTTCAACTGCAGCTGAAATAGTTCGACTCCATCAAACGTCATGAGTGCACCTTCTAGCTCTTCACCCGAGAACATCTCACCGTTCCTACCGAAATTGAACTGCAGGCATCAGAGACTAGCTCACTTTTCCAAAATGTTAAGGTGACTAATCACTGAACACATCTGATGTCTAAAAAAGATAATTTTTTAGAAAGCTGTAGTTTAGCCTCAGTTCATAAGGAAATAAGAAAGACGTATCATATTGAAGATAATTGGATATGCTATGTACGCTGGAAGATGTAGTGGTTTGGGAACGCAGCCCTGAATAACTCCACTGTGAATGATTCAAAAGGAAGAAAGCACTAGAATATACCTTAATAAGCTGAGATCTGTCACAAGGAACAGACAAAAACCATCCAAGTGGTGGTTCGTGGATATCAAGAGAATGAGGCACATTTAACAAGAGGGGTGTGACGAAATAAATTATTTGAAAACTCTCCTCGAGCACTCCACCTGACAGAATTAATATCAGTCTGAATATTTTCGCTCTCTTTGTAGATACCATCCTTCAACCCTGACCTGTGTGGCAATGTTTTTTCGCCTTTACGCCTTCTTCGACCCAATGTTCACTATTCTTCTTCTTTTGATTTGAGAATTATCCTCCACTTTGTTGCTGCGTGATACTGAACTGTTGACAATATGATAACACTCCTTTTGTCTCAACTCAGTGTTGCGTTGTGTATCGTACCCGTATCGTTTATTAGTCATCGTCTGTTATTAAATGCGAGCATGCCTACATGCCTGCTGAGTGATTGGCTCAGGTTCTTCTCGTCCTTTCTTCCCTTCAAGATTCGCACCAATAAATTAACATGCTCCACTGAAACAATGTACTACCTGCCTACAGGCTAAACGAAACCCTATCAACACCTGGCCGTTACAGCTGGGATGTGACTACCTGTCTTCTGACTGTCTACTCGATACCCTCATTGCCTGATTTATTTCTTGTGCGCAGAACATGCTTTTTGACTTTCAGGTGCTTAACAGTTGTATTTAGCGTATCGTTTTTTGACTAGTTGGTACGTATTCTGCGCCAGAGATATCTTTAAACCGTACGGTTGTTCAGTGACCTCGGGGTACTTTTATAATTTCGATGCAACATATTGTTCCGGAGTACCACAGATTTATTACGTTAAATCGCGTTTTCACTGTTGAAACGAAATCTTTGACTGCGCGTGACTCAAAAAGCTTGGGAAACAACACAGAAAAGTGTGGTTACTTGTCTGGATCGTATTAACGTGGTTCTGTCGAATCGTTTCCTGCGTCCAGACCAACATACCTTGACTTTGGTAGTAACGAAAGACTGAGAGACTTTGTCAGATACTTTAGTGACGTCAAACTACATGGTTAGTCCACAGTCGTAATCCGAAGTTACTCGGCCGAAAATATCGTGGGGACAATGTATTGTACGGCATGGTCATAGAAAATCCCCTCTATTCTGCCTAAGGGGTAACTCATCGTTTGTAAAATTTGAAACCTGACTGCTAAAAATACTCTCCAGTGTTCTAAAAACGATCTCAGTGAAGTGGATAGGACTGTAATCGGCTAAGATATGTTTAGAACCGTCCAACTTCCAGGAAACATGGAATTGTTTTTCCACGATTTGGGGTCTTCGGAAGTAAAGACAGATAGAGTGGATACTTTGAGAGGCAGCAGAGGGATAACAGACCCACTGCGGTTGAATGATGCAGAGGGCATACCGGCACTACCGGAACTTTACGACAGTTTCAAGTTAACCACCGGTGCTAGGAACGGTGAGGTTTATGGGGCACGAAGACCTTAAAGTTAAAGGACGGATACTGAATGAGGGTGTGGAAAGGACGGCATAGATGAGAGAAGAATAACCGTTAAATAGCCGGCGACTTTTGAAGGTAGTAGTTGCGGCGTACTGACCAATAATACAGTGAAGAATTTTGAAGGGGTTTGAGCATCTAAATCGTTTCTTCAACAACTGGATGAGTCCCGTAGCTGTATTGGAGGGGTCGGAGCCAAGCCCCTCTTCACACGACATGTTAATTTGCAAAGCGGATAGAAGTCACGACGGGGTAAAAAAATCCCTAGTGAGTTTCGGTGAATTACACCTGGTTTCCGAGGGTAAGTACGACAACTAGTCCATGCCACGCCTGACTTCTTTGAGAGGGACGGTAACGTTATCTCTATAATATGCCCCGATTGAACTTTGTAGATCATCTCAGGGAGAGCAATCATCCAGTTTTACACTGCGCCAGAGGGAAACAAAATGTTCCCATCTGGCCCTTACATAGTTCCCATATGTCACAGGCTCCATGAAATGCATACTGTTGCAAAGCTATGGGAGTTAGTAAAATGAACATACTGAAATTTTGTGGTCACTCCTGTGGAACCTGGGGCCGACATAAACATTGGGCGATTCGATTTTACGGTAAAATAGGGGGTCCAGTATACTGCTGTTACTTGCTGAAGACGCAACATGCTGAGCCCAACCTAAGGTCTCTAGAACATCAAAAAACTCATCGCGGCACTTACAAACAGAGGGGAGGCCTCACTGAAAATGTGGCGTACTAAATTCTCTACAGGTAGCTTTGCAGTCATGTAGGAAGTTCGAGGCGGCTGCGAAAGCCTTGTGTATTTCCCGATAAAAATTTTGGTACAAACATGGCGGGCTATGTAAACAAGCTCAGAACGTGGACATACCTGGTATGGAGAGTAAAACCCACAAATGGTCCTTAATATCATTGGAGATGAGTCGGTCCCGAAGGCCGCGATGCAACTGAATATAAATGAGGCAACTATCGCAACATTTGCTTTTTCCGCCGTTCTGAAGCGGGAGATAGCTATCTACCTGAAAGTAGTAATATGAGTCGCCTAGTGGGTACCAAGCTTCGCCAGGTGGCAGAGGGTGCTCGAAGGTGAAGTGACCGAGTGGATGTGACTGACGGAATAATACGAGATACGAGAAAGCTACTACTGCAATGAGATACTTGGGCTGGATACAAATAGCAACTCCTCTCTATCAGCACCTGATACTTCACTTGGCCGCGAAAATCAGAAGATAAGGACCAACCTGTGACTCCAGGAATGATAACCTTACTTGCCAAAAAAATATCGTTTATGTGCAGTTTCCTCTCTGGAAATGAATCCATTGGGTTACAAATTAGGTACCGGTTCTCACTGGTCAGCTGAGGTTCAAAATTGCCAATCAGATTTTCCAGCCCACACAGATACACAAAGCAGTGATTTGTTGTTATATGGTCGACGGCTTACTTCACAATCACTTATTCCGCAATCCTGTATATTATTTACATGATTTCCTTAGACAGGTGGTCTTCAATATTTGATATTAGTCCAAACTTATTCTTGGGACTTATGTGTGACGATTTCCGTCTCTTAAGATAATTGCCACTAGAAAGGAGCATATTAAACAGCTTCATGAGGATCAGCAGTATATCCGCGCCACTCCTTTTCAGCAAGACGGTTAGAATTCCACCAGGTCCTATACTGTATGAACCTCTAGTTGGTGCTATCGCAGGGCTGACATCGTGTTTAGCGAAGAGCCCATTACTTGAGGAGTGAGTTGGTGTTGGCGGCTCATCAGTGACTTCTGTTTTATCCTTTTGTGTGAAACAGATGTCATATTGATAGCTGAGCAGCCCGCAGATTTGTCGACGGTCGTCGCAGAGGATCCCACAATCCATAGATATAGTATGAACAATAGTTCCGGGGTTACCTGTCTTGGGTTTCGTCAAGTCCACCAACCCTTCTGTGTCGCCATTTTCGTTGTAGTGAATGCTTCCACTTTTTTACAGCCCTAGTAACCCATCAGCCCTAAGCGTCACCATCTTATTCAGCATGATAAGCGATGGAAAACCGCGTAACTTATGGAGCTTCCCAGTATATCAACGAATGCAGTTGCGTACTTTCGCCGGAATAAGTTCAGCTCTGTTGTTCTTCATTCCTGCTAACAGCGCTGAGGTAATGCGGCCAAGAGCTATGCCACTGTATTCACAAAATAGGTCGCAGTCTTTTGATGAGCTGCGGTAGGTTCGAAATTTTGTTACATTTTAACGTGATTTTGTAACTGTATCGTAACTTTGTTATTAGCGTCGTCATAAAGCTGTTTTAGTTTTCAACTGGCTAACTACACATCAGGTATGCAACTAGATCTGGATAATGAATGTAAAAAGGTGCGGACACAATTATCTGTGAAGCAGTGCATCAACGATACCCAAATGTTGGTAACACCAAAAGCAGGTTCGCCTTGCAACGGCACGAATGGGTCAGCTTGTATTTCATTGATGCCAAAGAGAAAAAACGCTTTGTTAGATAAGCCAGTCAACCTCAATAATAACAGGAACAATTCTGCAGGTCCAACTTGTAATAGGACCGCAACAACGAATGTCATAGCAGATGTAAAGCTTAGCGGAAGCTCCATGCCTTTTGTAAGACGGACTAGACTTCAGCCACAATTTGCGAAATTTTCACTCCTCCCAGAAATCTAAAGCCTGAAGTCCTCTGTACGGGAATTAAGGGTGGAAGTGCGCTAACTGGAGGATTACAAACAGACTAATGCAGCACAAGAAAATACGATAAGGGCATCCGTAGTGTCACCCCAGCGGGACAAAATTAGAGCTCGGGTTAGCAGTCTCTTGCCACTGAGCATCTTGATGAGTAATGAACCCACTAATAATAATGATAATAATTATATACTACATACAACATAACTGACATGAATACAAACCAGTCTACAGGTTTGATCATTTTGGCAATGAGAAATGACTGTTATGTGCAGTGTTAAGGTGCACATTAGATACCGTTATTCATGGCATATAAGAGGTGTGTCGAAGCAGGCTCAGTTCGAAATTGGGAATTATTCGGTTATTGTTTGAATCTTCCAATATTCCTGAAGGTGGGGCCGCATCACAGTCATGACCTCAAGGTGCGCGCGTTCGCGTAAGGTTTTGGTGGGTAGGCGCCCACTGACAAATGCGATCTCTAGAGTTCCATTTGAATTCAAGACTGGTTAGGTAAACGTAAAAAGTGAATAACAGAAGCGAGCAGCAGGCGAAATTGGGAACAGCAGCACAAACATACGCAGAAGTAGATCAACCATGATAATGAAATTGACACCTAAACACTAACCAAGGTAGATCATCTGGTAAACTTCATCGCAACTGAAGTAAGTAAGAGACTTATGCTTAAACAGAACACAACAGTTTATGCCCCCCCTGACACGACAAGTTGAAGGTGGTACGGGACATTTTGCTAAGAACAGCAAAAAATGCATGAAGCAGCCCCCGACCCAACATAACGTCGGTTATGTCAGTTGTAGGTCGTAACAGAAGGCAATAAGGATTGCAGTGGACCCTAAAAACACGATTTTTATCCGTTACATCCCTATCAGCTGCAGCTTTGGCCAAACAACTAATGGGGATGTTGAGGCCCCTTACTCTGAACCACTAATCTTAGCGCTTTCGGAGCAGCGGAAAAGACGCAGTCAACTATACGCACATCCAAGGCGCCAACTACCCAACTGGCGTCAACAGACGCAAAAACACGACGTGTCTGTTGAATCCTCCAAGCGGTATCACCAGCCCCACACACCCACCACATGGAGTAGTAAAACTACCTACCCTCCGTGAAACTGATACAGATGCTGGGGACTACGCTTGAATGGGGTCAAACTTTGTGTAAGTGGATATAACGTGTACATTGGACATCTTACATAAAAACATTGCTCCGTTCTCCCTCAGTAAAGGCGATACTACTTCAAGTCACTGTGTGGTCCACTTATCACTAGGGTATCCTAGTAACTTTACAACAAGTGAGCAAGGTGTAGAGACGTTTTATAAGGCAACGGCGTCAGATCAGACCCAATCAAGCGACGCTGTGATACCTTTTGGCCTGCTTGGCGAATCAGAAAGCCTCACGCATTATTACTCCCACTTGTATACCGGTCTCATAAACACAAGGTCTGCCCTTGGCAAACTATCAATATTGAGGGAAATCGCGCTCACATATAAGCCGCCTGTAATAGTTATCGCTGTCTTGGTGTCATGCGAGTACACTACAGCTCCAGGTGCAGAACACTAAGTCTAGAACCACTTTGGATGAGATGACTCAAACTTAACGCACACTCTTCTTCAATAAGTTACGTAAGTTCACTTTCAGTTCGATCACAACGGTTGATACGACCTGCCCAATCACGCCCACAGCGTCACAATGAAACCATTTGAATCCTGCTTGCGCGCAAACTTCTCCATCGTCAAATTCGCTCAGTTGTGGAACAGGCTTCCTGATAAAGTGAAGGCCTCCAAATCAACCTCTGAATTCGGTCGATTACTAGTCAACTTCTTATCATCTGGCAACTTTTCTGGCTCACAGAACACACCAACAGTAACCCTCTTGACATTTCATATACTGGGCCCGCTTAATGTGTAACGAGACATCCACCACACCTACACTGGCCTTTCATATGAACCGTCAGGGAGACCCCCATAATTTATGACCTCAAACAAACGGCACATTCTGCCCTATCTGACGTAGCAACCAAAAACAGAAGTTCTACACTAAACGACTGCGTGAAAGTTATGTTCTTAAGTACTCAATAGAAAAAGCACATACATTGAACGCCATAGCAAGAAAAGTTAAGCAGGGAAAAATGGAACACGGATGACGCTTCTCTAGCTGAAATTTTTGTTCCTTTCCCTACCTGCTGCTTTGTCTGTTTTTTCTCGCTTTAGAAAAGCAATTCGGCTCTAAATGTTGGCTCGGTCACCATCGAGAACTAAGTATTTAAGGAACAGACACTGGCTGAAACTAAGCATCATGGGGTGTAACCAGCTTTAATGCCTTCACAATACCTGACTGCAACAAGCAGAAATAAAAAATGTTCACTGGGCTACAACTTCATAATTATCTAGGCCTAGGATTCACACGCTATAAAAGTGATCAAGAAAGCCCGACATTTGCTGACCGCAAGGCTGTCACGACCAGTGAAAACGGTGGACAAAATGTCCTGGAAGTCCACTTGGCGCATTCAAACAAGTCTATTGCTTCTGGATGCCGGAGTCGCAGAAGTGAAGATATTTGGCCCCCAGTCGTAACATTCACCAAGATTATGAATCTCTGGTGTGGAATGGAATTGACGTGCATGAATTATACAGTTACGGAATCATCCATGAAGTACAATAAGCGAACAATTTATGCATACATTCCCTTACTAAACTCTTCATCATTATCTCAAGCAAGATGTACAAGCTGTTAAAATGGAAGTGCTGGCTTCAGGCTTTGTTTTTCTCCAGGTAATACACATAGTGTCGGGATATAAACTTGGTTTTTTGTTAATCCGAAGACAATACTTCCACCTGTCCGACTTGTAAATTTTCCACACTTGTTCTGCCGCGGTGCTCCATTATATGAACATTCAGTAGTTATATCTTCTGATGATAACAAGTGGGGTGTGAGATTATCTTCTACGAGGAAAAATTTAATTTATGTACAAACTTATTCGTGCCTGCAAAAGTGGCACATGCTTGTATATTCATAATATAGGAACCCCAGTCTAGACAGTGCAGGAGCGATTGTGGTTCGTTGCGCTCGGCATATCTGCAGTTTCTAGAGAGAATCGTCCCTGGATTTCGGAGTTAGTTGGCCTTAGATGCATCGGAGTTATCAAGCTGTATCTTATGATCGCTGCGTGTGACTCGTGTTCCTACCTGGAGCTTTGTAGGTGTGATCCTGTCGGTGAAGACTAGATCCGGGACACCATGGCACGTGGTAGATTATCTCACGTGTTGTTGCTAACACTTTATTTCCAGAGTGCGTGTAGATTTGTCAAGGCATTTTGGAGAGCAAATTGCATACCGTCTCATGTCTAGCATATAGAAGTTACCACACAATTTTCGTTGTGTGACAGAGATGCCACGTGGGCAAACACCCTCTTTGGCTTCTCGTCGTAATCCACTGAGGAGTAAGATGGTCGGTAGTGGCACTCTATAATGACAGAAGTGGAGTGAGTGGTTAACCAAGCTGTGACTTTGAGGGCTGCATAGCAGTGATGTCAGACCTCATATAGGTAATGCAATCTCCTCCTTTAACATGCAGCCCGTATTCCTCGAACACAGAACAGTGGTCGACGGGGATCTCAGTGTCATATGTGCCAGGAGTTAACCAAGCTTCCGTAGTCATTACAACAGATGGATCTCATATCAGGGATAACAGTGTAATCTGTTTCATTTTGCCACACATAGAATGGGTGTTAAATAGACAAAACAAGAGTCGGTCAGGCGTATGAAAGAGTTCTGGTGATAAGCCAAAAAAGGCGGGACCTGCGTACATATTTAGTGGATCGTTCGCGCATACCCCTAGGGGGGAGAATGACGGTACACAGAATCTCCACTATCAAAGGGTGATGGTAATAGTTAGCTTGAAGAGAGCGAGGTATTCACTGCTGGTCAAAGTAGAGGGCAGATGGCTCGAGAGCACCTGAATCACCGGCATTACAGTTGGCACTGCAGCCGTAGGCTGTTTGAAAATATCCTGTTAATAGGAAACAGAAGGGATAGGTAGGTTGTGTGGTATGCTTATCTGCTGGTCGTTGCATGCACTATGGTCACAGCCGGCGTCGCACCCATCGAATTTATTCTAAGTTAACGGAAAAATCAGTTTCATTGGCTTCTATGCTACACATTAGAGCAGTAACCCGATTTGAGCAATGCCATGATCTATCAGTTCTAGACTTAGTATTCCTTCAAACAGATGATATGAGCTCTAACCAGCACCTTGCACTCCTTGGTAAAAGAAATCATGGTGTGGTCACCTTCAGACTCATGGCAGTCGTCTTGTTGCTGGCTGATACTACAACCAAGCCGAGTATCTGGTAGGCCAAAACAGCATCCATAAGCTTGAGGACCCCTTCAGAGGACTGGGGAGTGAATTCAGAAGCCCCGTGTGAACGTGAACGGTGCATCTTCAGACGGTTTTTTCGGGAGTGACTCAGCCGCTAATTCTGTTGAGCGTCCCGAATAGGTCAGACCACGAAGTTCGAAGTTTATCACGAAGCAAGAAAAAGTGCAAGAGTCTTGCCACTCACCTTAATACTTCTAAAGTGAAAAAATGTTGCAAAAATGACTAGACCAAAATGTATGGCTGCTATCCACCGGCTCGAAATCTGCCTTGGAACAAGCCTTACCCATGCTCCAGTGCAGCACCTGAGGTTATTTTCCTGTGGACCATAAGAACAAAACGTATCGTAGTACCCCGCCCTTATCGAAATAACATAAGCTAACTATTTAATTGACGACGATAAAAACGAAACAAAGACTAAGGCCGATTACTGTGATGCGAATATTACCCAAGAAGCTTTGGTGGACACGAATCTAACAGTAAGAACACAGACACACAACAGAGTAATTTTTGTGGACAATGATTGGGATGAACTGCTCCGAAAATTACGTACCCTGGATATAGATAAACAAACAAGGCTGAGGCTACTCGAAGAGCTTGCACCAAACGCAACTGTCCCATTAACTACAATATTTAGACTAGCCCTCAGTTAAGGCCTACTCCCCCGTGGCTGAGGGGCAGCTATAGTCACACTCGTCCTTGAGGCAGGTTCCAGACCGATAAGCTTGACTAATACCGCAGTTAATTTCCTAGACTTTGTGATCAAGAAAGACATTAGAACTCACCTGAAAACCAACACCGTGTTGTCTCGTTTGCAGCGTGGCTTCTTCAGAGGCATCTCTGACATGACGAACCTCACATTGGGAGGAAGTTGAATTAAGTCTAAGGATGGAAGGATTCGTGTAGATATCATTTTTACAGGCTTCAGTAAGGCACGAGACAGGGCGTCTTTTCCCACGTTGATTGCGAAAGGCCGGAAGGTCTTAGGATCACTGGAAATCTGCTTGGATGGATAAGAAAATTCTTTGTGAGAAGGCGAGAAAGGGTGAGGTTCAATTGTCAGCTGTCCTCTTGTAAGTCTTTACAGAGTGGAATATCTCTGGGTCCCCTGATATTTCTTCCGTACATCAATAGACGGTGGAATATCATATAATTTCCCACAGTTCTTAACGAGAATGATGTGAAATCCTGGCAAGAAATTAAGGATGATAAAGATGTACGTGTACTTCATGTACATTTCAGCAATTTGGTATTCTATTCAAAGATGCGGCTGACGTCTAATAACGCAGGTAAGTGCATGGCGATGCAAATGAGGTGTACAGGTGGCGACACCTATGACCCTGGTTGAACTCCTTTACTTTCAGTACTGACGCGCAATAAAATGGAAGCAAGAAAAGCAGTGGTTTTAAGACCATAGCACATTGTTGGTTAGCTGCAGCTCGAGGTTCGAGAACACTTCGGAAATTGCGCAGAGATTATACCAATATGAGTGGCGTTATGTCCCCTACCCCATGCAAATCCCGAATTAGATTGAGGCTCGAAAAAGTTAAGGGTCAATTTGACCGAAGAAGAATGACCTTAGGACACGAGCCTATTCCTTTTCCCCCATAGCAGATTGAGGAGACATGCAATCATGCAATAAGGATTTTAAGAAGTGACTTTGAACCTGATGCATCATCTCTTTTCCTTCCCACCAGGAAATAATGCCTTAGGAAAACGTGGTGAGAAAATACAAAAGCAAAAGATGAACTCTCTGACCGTAGAATAATGGTTTTCTAGTAGGGTTACCAACTCCTAAAACCGATTCGTAGAAGTATCGTCAGCGTTATTAATTGTCCCGTTGAAAAGACGACTGAAAAAACAAGGATTCATTAAGAAGAGACTGACACAGGCCCATAGCCTTCCTCCATTGAGTTCAAAATCGTAATCCGATATTTGGGTAAGCAGAAAAATATTGTACATTGTTCTTTGTAAAAAGGGACTGATTTAAAGTGCTACGTAACGGTTCGTCATTTCTCTCAGATACTGGGCATATAAAAGTTAGTTTGACGTATATGTTCTGTTTGCATAGTCTGTAACATCAAAACGTCAACGAAAATAATTTTAATTACCTATGGGAACTGCAGTGACAGCAAATTTGTGCATATTAGCGTCATATATGTTGAAAATTCGTACAAAACGCGAGGTATCGCAACATTATGCCTCTGTTTTTTAGCCCTATAAGACTGAATGCAATTGCGGCTGAATCACCTTCAGTCAGTTTACCCTTCTTTTCCTTCCATTTGGTTCATTCTTCTCTCGATTTGTTCTCTTTTTTTTGAACAGGATGTCTTGCGTTTACTGGATTCACATTTTCAGTTGTACCTGACGAGGACTGGGTGTTTAACATTGGCGCCTGAAGGTCGGTTAGACCCTGTGTGCTAACTTCCTAGTGGAAAATCACCGCCGTAGGTTTTCACTAAGACGTTGGCAATGTGCGTCACATTGCTTGGTGTCATTATTAACTCATCATTTAAGTTATCCATATTCTACATAGCTACCTAGATACGACTGCGATAAAGTAACTACATACTGTTAGGGCATGACATTTTATTGAAAAATCAACAATCTTTCATTTTCAACTATCGCTTGATCCATACGGGTCCTCGAAGTGGGTATATTTTGTTTTACGACTAGATGTAAGTATATGCCAAAATATATGAAATTACTTGTGAGCAATCTACTATGAACTGATATATAACCGCAGGATACTGTATAGAACTTCTCTTCCATAATGAACATACATTGTCTTGTATTTAGCAGAGTTGATTAGAATGTGATATGTGATAACAAAAAATCAAACATATTCCTTGGTTTGCTAATCATCCCGTAAGCTAACACAAGGTCAAAAAGCTAAGGTAAAAGACAAATGTCTCCAACATGCTTGGCATCGGTTCCTGTCCTGAACCATATCGGATATCGTCTGAGACAACTGAATCACTCAACCTTTTGAAACGTTTGTTGTCAAGCGGATAGTTTGTTCATTCTTCCTCTTCTTACCAATTTTTGTGTGTGACCCCATAATGTATTGTTGATTTGTATGACCCTTTTCTCGATTCCCTTGTTGTATTGAGTCCGGTTGAATAATAACCTATAACATTGCTATCTATCGTTGATCTCATACTTTATAAAAAAGTCTCAAAAGGCTATGATAACCTTAAAATATAGATGGGTAGAAAGTCCTAATAGGTTGCTCCCAGATACTCAGTGAAGGTTCGTAATCATTAGTCAAGCTACCTGAAGTGCATATTTAAAGATGCTTTGAGGGAAGTTGATTTTGCCTACTGTTAATCATTAATCCTAGTTTGACTAACCGCTCAGTATCATATCTGATTTACCCTCTGAGGCTCTTATTCTATAACTGTGACTTAAGAAACTACTTCTCAATGTTGCTTTCATTTTTGCCATCTACTACGGAAGTTTATTATTGATAGGTTACATACACTCCAGTCTGTACTTGTGCATTTAATTGTATCGGAAAATTTTGGCACGCATAAAATAATATACTATGATTATGAGTACCAAGTTATACTTGCAACTCAATCTAATTCTTCCAAACATCATTAGGATTTTACAAATATATTTCACTTATCATCTATTTATCCAACGGTCTACTTATTGAACTCTAACCGCTTAAATTTTAAGGGATGTTTGAGAACGAAAGCAACATATCAAGGTTCTTGTCATATCATTTCAGATGCTCCGTCCACGTGCACTCACTTCTGCTTTACGAAAAATGAACACCGGTGGAATGCAGTCGGTTATGCTTTTTAGTCCTGAAGGTGTACTTCTTGCTTATACAAGTCTTGCTGGCGACAGTGAACGATCTAAAGCGGCAATTGCAGCAAATGTTTGGAATATATATCAACGTCAACTGGAATCCAGCGAATCGGTAATTTGTGTTAAAACGTGCATATGGATATACTTTCTCTAAAAATTTGCTATCTCCATAGTTTAAATTGCATCAGTACCAGATTTTTTTAGTTATCTTTACCTACCTCTAAAAATCAGTCTTTTTAACGTGACTTATTTTTTTGTTAATTTCTGCATAAGTTTCAGTAATCGTAATATGCAAATCCTTGTCTCCTCAGAAAGCCATTCTGTACTATATCAGTTTTAACAATTCAGTTGTCTATTTACCCAAAATATGACTGTAGCTCTTGTTTCCGGAACACATGTGAGTCTCACCTATTTATTCTCTGCACTTCACTTCATGAGTGCGATTACTTTATCATGTAATCTGCTCGTGTATTGAGATGTTATGAGTTTATAGTTAAGTAGTTAAGAAAACGACAACATTATCAGGAGTTGCTGACATCTAGCGACATTGAAAAGTTATTTTTAACCGTTATTTAGGTTTATAAGTGAAGATAATCACAAGAGCTTGGTAATTAATTGGTTACCACTGGGATATCAGGGCAGTGACTCACTCCTACAGAAGACGCTTAATGACATCTAAAAAGCTCGAATTATTTCAAATGAAGGGGTTATCCCCATCAATTTTTGTGATATCATTAAAGCTGCTTAAAACTGAAAACGTCATAAAGTTATGATTGGTTACTGTACTTCTATATGGATAGCAGGTCAAATGTAGAGGGTCTGTTCGATTTAGGTAAACTTACGCTAGCTATGGCAAAAGCGAAATGTCTAGATGCCTATTAAGTGTACTACACAAGAGCTCACTCTTTTCCATGAGTGAACACGTTCACAAACCTTGATTTTTAAATTTTGCTCCCATACACCTTCGATTTTGATGAGTTAATCCACCCACTCATTCTTTCCATACTTCTCTGAAGTGTAACTTCAATCGACCCACTTCTGTGCGAGGTTCTACGTTGATTTTATCTCCGTTTGACCGTAAATTTTGGCCACTGAAGATGACATATACGAAGGGCTGAAGATTTTGGCCGTTTTCATAGCATTGGTTGCATGTCATGGGACCATCATGTGAGAAAAGTAGAGGTTGGCTATAGGGTCTCAGGTAAACGGTGGTATTTACTAATATTGTGATCCGTTACCGACTCGGTTGGTAGGGACTTGTGTTATGTATGCTAAGTCATAATCTATCCTAACACGCTATGCCAGCTGAAGTAGGATTAGGTTAAAGAAAAGTCACAAGTGACCAAAAGTAACACCAATCTATGAGGTTTATAATTATTGTTCTGTACCGTACAGAGAAATGTAGATTTCCAGTCGAAACTGATGGCCGAAGACTCGGTGGCTTGCCTCAAAACAAGTTAGAATGAGTCAGACTCATCTTCGTTTGATTTTGCTGTACTGATGTTAAGTGCAGCAGCTTGAATTGTTTGACAGTTGTAGTGTAAGCCTAGTGTTGCTAATGAGTGAGTGGTAGTGGTATAGTAATAGTAATTTGACGGATATGTTAAACAAGTTATTAAACTTGGGAATATCCCATTCATATTTATTTTTATTCCATATTCCTTTCATTGAGAAATACTACAATAAAACCTCTATATTGATGGAGTCGATAGGTTGTTTAGTTGGATACAGATCAGTTAAAGCCAAACCTCAAAGTTTCGGCATGTGACATTCTTGGTAGACCCCACTGAACGTATACAGCTTACCATCGGCTGTGACACGCTCATGATTATTTGAAAACAAAACCCTCAGCAGAGTGCTGTACCCATTTGGTACCTCTTTTAGCTGGGACCCTACCATAAGAATTCTTGATTGACGAAGTGGAATGCTTACTTCAAGTCGAGAAATACAGCTAGTGTCTGGCAACGGTGTACCCGTATTCCAAAACTTTATGTAGGGTAAGTATCTGGTGAACACGCCCATGACCAGATCTGAAGCCTCTGTTTTCCTCAGGTGTGCCGTTTCCGAGCTTCGATTATGCGTCTAGTGATAATGGGACCTAAAATCTTAGACACTTCATCAGACAAATCTTGCGACTATTACGAAGGGATTTCTCCTTTTTCTTGAGAACTGAGACAGTTATTGTTTGATATCAGTCGAAGGGATCATATGTGATTCCCATGTATAAGCTAGAATTTTAGTTAATTCAATCAACAATTCCCGACTACCTTCCTTAAATACCCATAAGTATTACCACAAATTCTTAATTAGGGATACTTAGTCTCTAGGAAAAACTAACTTATGCACATACTATCATTGTAAAGTTTTATCCTTGTTCTCGTATCCTTTTTGCACCATGCGATGTTACTTATTTTTACCGCAGTTTAAGATATTAAGCGCTGATTGGTCGTTTTTACACTTTTAATATGCCATTTTGTTTTGCCTGGTCAAGGCTATCCAGGAATTTATAAAAGACTGTTTTCAGGTATGGGATTATTCGGTTGAAGTGAACATACTTTCAACCCCGTTGTCTTATTCTGGTGTCAGCTGAACATCAAGTTGAGAAGTCACTGTTCTCTCGCTAATCGTATCTTGTTGGAGCATCGTATCGTTATGTATATTATGGAACATAACAGTGGCGACGGAAATGGGGTTTTGAGAAACGAATATTTTGAAGTTGGAAAATTTCCTAAAACAACAAATGAGGATTACCAGGATACTTACGCAATCGCCTACTACACCAGTTTTAATAGCTCCTTCAGTTGATGGCATCGCCAATGGCAACACTAAATTTCACTGTGATCCTGTTGCCAATGAGACTTTCGATAGTTGGTTCAGGCGTTACGAAGTCTAATTCAAAGTGGATTTTGCTGGCCAAGAGGATTCCCGGAAGGTATCTCTCTTACTTCGAAAGCTTGGTCCGCATGATCTCGACCAGAACTGCAACATGATTTCGCCGCAGAACCCACGTGGTCACACTTTCGACGCCACTGTCCAGATACTGAATGACATGTCTGCAGAATATCAACAAGTGAGCAACGTGCAGCGTGATACCAGTCTAGCTCAATCCAGAAGCCAGAGTACCTCTGAAGTACGTAAAGTTCTCCAGACATCTCATTCCTTCGCGTCGCCCTCTGGCCTTACCTCGTCTGTTCATCGGCCCACTAACTCATGCGATACCAACCGACCCTCGAAGAAGACGCCCCCATCGTCTTGCTGGCATTTTTTCAAATCTTGTCCACCTAAACAACATCGATCCCGGCACTGTAATGCTGGGAGCCATAAGGATGGTTTTTGTTGCCAACACGCACAACGATGTGTACAAAGGTCGTCCTCCAGATACCACCGTAGATCCCATTCTCGGTCGGGAGGTAAATCCCTCGACTTAATAGCTGATTTTTATGGTCATGCGCCCGCCCGCTGAAAGAATATCGAGAAGACTACTGATGCCCCAGTAAACAAGACGATACTCCCTGTGTCTGTCAGATAGATGCAAGAAAAAGACAGTGCGGCCCAATCTGATCCAAAATAGCATTCTTTCGAAGAGGGAGGTGATATGCGGATAGAGAGAAAAACAGTCTGGAGAGGGTCCAATCAAAATGTACTTTATGTCATCACGTCTACAGTTAAACAGACAGACAGTGGATCAGCCAATCAGTATTATTATTTTAAACAGCGAACTATCTGTATATTTGATATATTTTCCCTTGTTGTTTTCTTCGATCTGTCGACCCCAATACACGTTTCTAAACGTCTATCGTGTCTCCTTCATTAGTTAGTCTTATCGGGAATTAATTGGGAATTTTGATATCTGACAGTAGATATACGTACATCTTTAGGGGCAGTAACACTTTTTGAATCATAGCAGATGCGTTACACAGTTGGATTTCGTAGCATGAGCATTTAAACTAGTATTGCCATTGGGAACTGCGTTGACGTTTTTTCCATCACATAATTCAAGAACTTGTCATATTAAGTGCATGAGCTGTGGTTATTTTACTTGTTAAAGTGATGGGTCATAAACATAAGTTAATCCTCATAAATATGGTTATCCATATACTTATGCTTTCTTATTTACAGTGATACAACAGCATGTTTCTTGGCTGGATGGATTAGTGATAAATTGGAGAATTTTTTATTATTGTAGCAATTTTATGGATACGATGGAGAAACGAATGTTTTCCGCTTTCATGTTGACTCACGTTGCTTAGGACTTTACTAAATATTCCTCATGGTTGCTTTTGCCATTCCATTAACTCAATGAGATGTGGAAACAGAGTGAACCTGATTTATCTAAAATCGAATTGACCGAAAGAAACACTTAGTTCCTCTTTCTTGATTTAGAGGTTTGACTTCTCAAACAGACAGACAAGCAAAATCAACGTGGAACCTTGCACGCACATGCAAGTGGATAGAGAAAGAGTGGTATCAAAGTAAACAAATTAGTGTGAGAATAAGCAATTTGGAAATAACGGTTAGCACAAATATACAAGCTCTCGGTTTCAAAAAGCGAATGCATCTGTACCATTGTGACTAATTTTCAGCCATATCATCAAGGGTCCTCAACCACTGATTTCTTTCTTCTCGAGGACCCCAACCAGACAGTCTACACCTCCCTACATGGCTCAGACCAACAGTCATGGACTTCATCGACTAGCGCCAGGCCTGCATCTGGCCATCCTGATCCCTCTTCCAGCCTAACACAACTACCCGCGGCATGTCACGTCGAGATAGGCGGTGGCTTGGCATGCTCAACACATGTTCAAGCCATCTAAGTCGACTAAGGTTCACAACCTTATCAACCGATTTAACTACCCTGCCCAGTACTCTTCGTCTGACTTCCAAATTGCTCACACAATGATTCCACCAAACGCGAACAGTAGCTACGAAGATATATGTGATCAAAACCCTATAGTCGCTTCATATCTTCTACTCTTAACGGCCGTGTCTTCCAGCCGTATAACAGAATAAAACAGACTGCGGCACACTATGCCCATCCTTTGTTGGACAGTCAGATATCTTGCCAGTCGGCTCTACAATTGACACAAACCGGCCTTCTGCATCTGAGCTGAGATTTCGTCAGCAACCAACCCGTTTGGGCCAGTGCAACTCCCTATGTGAATGAAGTGGTCGACACATTCCACTACTTCACTTCCTATCATTAAACTGGGAGCGCTTGCAGCAGATCAGCCCTAGAGCATCATCTTACATTTTACAAGTCTGAAACATTTGCCAAACATACTCAGATTTCTGTTCAGCGTGTTCGAAACACCCCACATTGCTCCAGCATCTTCACGTAGCCTAACAAGACAATATTGTCTGCATAATCCAAGTCAACCAGATGGCCTCCAGGGAGTAAGTCAATTCCTGTGAAGTCAGACGTGTCGAAGATTGTGTCTATTAGTACATCTCTAACAAAGTTATGAAGGGACGCTGCCAGTGTTAATCCCTGGCAAACACCACTAGTTGTCGTCGATTCTGATGACAACCCTCCAGAAGCTCTTACATGGCTGGGTGAGTTCGAGTAAACAAGTTTGATTTACGCTGTATACTTGCTCGGTACTCCCTTCACAGTCAGACAATGCCACAACATCTCATGGTTGACAGAGTCAAATGCCGCCTTCATGTCAAGAAATATGGCAAGTGTTGGCCATTGGGTGGTAGGTATGCCTGTGTTCCATAGCCTGTCGAGGGGTGAAAATCTGACTGATACAACCTCTTTCAGGCCTGAAACCTGCTTGACTTCCTCATGTTTGTTGTTCTCGAACTCCAGTTAGGCGTCAGTTTGATCTCTAAACTACATTGTTTCTCAACCTATTTAACTACCACGTAGGCTAGTAAGTTTGCGTTCGTAGTTTATCAGTTTTCGTCACGGCTGCAGTGTTGCTTTTCATGTAGCGCGACTGCGTTTGTTTACGGACGTGCACGAGAAATAGTTGGCTATCACGACTTGAGGAGTTACTCTAAAATTCACAATATTCACGTGAACTGTTTCTCAGTTGGCAAAATAGTTAGTACTCATTTAATGATATACGACACTTAACCTCCATCTGCATAAGTGCATAGTACTGTAATGTTGAACACAAGTTACAGTTCACAGTTTAATATATGAAATTGCATTCAGAGGTGCTAAACACAAGAAAAAATAGCAGTGATATGGAATCAAGTTAGGCGTTTTTGAAAGTCCGCGTAGTTTGAACAATGCGACTCTAAGCAGAGTCAACCCGGATACATTGCTAATGATCTGAGTCCTCAAACTAGCAAAACAGCCATCTGGTATTAAGGTCACTTTGATCTGACTGGCTAGTAATGCTGATCTATGTGGCTTGTCTAGGCATACTCATGTCATTCAGTAGTATATTGCGTTTAACAGTTATATTACTTTCAGGCGAGAGATGGGCATACTTTTGTTAAGTGATTAAACTTCTGACTCTACTATGTAACCGAAACCTTTTGCCAGGCAAAGGGTCTTCCAGGACGTAGAAACTTTTTGTAGACCTCACTGGTAGTAAAGAAGCATGCATTGATGTCCGTACCTCAAACAAATCATTTATTCACCAACCCAACAGTCCCATTGCATCCTGTCCACCCATTTCCAATGAAAAATGTCTAAAATTCACTGAGAAAGATGTTTTCAAGAGTCTCCAATCCCTGAACTCTTCACATAGTTTAGGTTCAGATGGCATGTCATATTTCATGTTCATGAAATGTGCTGATATATTGAACCATCTACTAACTAACATGTTTGATAAATCGTTTTTAGAAAGTACCTTACCAACTTTCTGGAAAGATATTAAGATAGTTCCCCTATCTAAGTGCATGCTAGAAATTTCGTCAAATTGCAGTTGCTTCTTTGTTCTTGAAAATAGTGAGAGAGGCTAATAATATCTGTGATCGAACCTTCATTGAAGGTTTTTGGAAATTCTAAACAGTTTGCATAGAAAAACGAAAGAAGTACCCTGGATACCACCAGTCGTATATCATAATACCGCTTTTAATCTCAATTGAAGTGTCAGATGTGCCTTTTTAGATTACAGCATTTGATTTTGTCCGCAAACCTCTTTTACTGAACAAGGTAGCCGGGATACATACTGAGTCGTCGATGATCAACTGATTATATTCCTTTTTCTCTTAAAAAACAATATACTTTTCACAGATCCAAGCGTCCCACCTCATTACTTACTGAGGCTGGTGTTCCATGAACTGCCCTTCTTTCACCGACCTTTCCTCTTCCTTTCTGTATGAATTGCCATCTTCAGCTGGTTTCAGTCTTATTAAATATGCTAATGATCTGACAGTTTCTATACCTGTCTCCTCTCCAATAGATTCTTTCCAACTGAACAATGTCTTATCTACTGTTAGGCGATGATCCTTCGTAAATGGTCTTATGCTTCAAGATGTCAAACTATAAACTTTAGTGTCAGACGTCAACATAACGTATGTAAACTACTCAGGTCTATGATTCCTGTTCTATTGATGGTTGTACAGTAAAATGTTACGAGTGCGCCTTATCTCGCCATGTGTATTTCTTCGGACCTCTTCTAGTCCTCCCGTATCTTACTAATTTCCGGAAGAATTTTCTGCCTAACTCCCTATATTAGGAAGCTAAGAGTATCTGGTATAACTCAGCCTTTTCTCTTATTTTTTTTAGACTTTTCCATCCTACCTATTCTCCTCCAATTTCCCCCTTTATTCTTTCCTGGGTTGTTGAAAAAAACTTACGCTATTTTGTGTAGACCTTTGAAGATTGTCAGCAGAACTAGTGACGTATCTCTAAACCTTCTAGTCAAAACAGTTATGGACAAACATCTTAACTCAAGTAAACATCTCGTAGAAGTTATTTTATCATATGACCGGCATCCTCTTACCTCAAAGCTTTTTGGCTATCGGTCCTCAAGAAAGACCAGGAGCAAGTGTATGATACTTTGTGCGCGAACTACTGGTTATAAAAATCTCTACCAAACCTGATTTAACTGGTACTCTGTACGACAAAGAAAGTGTTAAAAATAAACTAATTAGTTGGCTTTTGTTTATTAAATCAAACCAATTAAAGATTACACAGCTCGATTTTATCTTTGTATTGTGAATCTAATCATTAGTGTGACTGTTTGACTCTGCATTTTCAAAAAAGTTGTAGACTGAGTTAATATGCTTATCTTTTATATATATAATTTCCACATACTTCATTTTATAGTGTGTATATAAAACGTTTCTGTACAATTGATGCTCTGTGACTTGCTGAAAATTCTGCACAGTATTGCCGAAATATCTTTCAGAATATGGTCATTATTATTATTACTATTATTAGACATTTCAATAAAACCACTTAGTTGTCTTTACGCTAAGGTTATTCCCAATTTTGTACTACCACTTTAGGGTTAGGGAGTTCTCCGCGTTTATTAAGCCTTATGATCCTGACAGTTATCCATGTTATACGTATTGTAACTAAGGAATCGAATTACTGTGGTAACTTCCTTCTGTAAGTGTAAAGTGGCGAAAATGGTTTACGAGTACAGAATAATTTGAAATACGCTAGCTTTAGATAAAAATAAACTTCAGTTCACCAGGTACATATGGGTCCCTGTATATCAAGCTGTGAATCGTACCAATTGTATGAAACTTAACCTCTATGATGCACCCGTTTAAAATCGAAAACCTTGATCACGAGGAGTGACAACCGTAATGTATCAAAGTTAACATGTGTAAAGTTTATTCTTGTATGTCTTTTACTAGTAACCTGAATTATGGGTAAGGTGTCGATAATTACACAAAGTAGTAAAGATCAATCCCACTTGTACCCAATGGAGATGGGGCATGTATTATTTCTAAGCGATTTTGACTACTTAATCATAGCTACCAGTAGTCTATACATATCTTACGGCTGTGGTTCAAATGACCTTCCGTTATATGTAAAAGTATGGGAAACGATCTATGAACTAACCATAATGCTAAAGAATTGGCAGGTTGTCCAGATAATCTGTTCATCTTCAGAAACGTAATATGGTTACTAAACCACACTAGTGAAGTGAATTAAATCCCCGTTATTGATATAGAAACTAGATGTTTGTCTACACGGTTACAAAGGAAGTAGTTAAAGAAGAGTTTTTTTCATGGAGAATGAAGGCATCGATATCAAATACCTCGAGGTCTTTCGGGTATGATGAAAGCCAATGAGTAGGTTTGTTTTTAGATATAATATACTGGGCGTCCGGTCGTGAAAAAGATTGCCCGTGAAATGTCAGTAGTTATCGAAACCAGTCAGGCTTGTGTAAAATAAATTTTTTTTTATTCTTCGAACCGCACAAATTGTAAAAATGCACAAATTTTTTCACACTGTCTAGTTTACTCTCACTTGAGTTATCTAAAAGGTGACTATCCTTTGTCCGCCTCAGTGAACTTCCTACGTTAAACAGTCGTAAATTGGATTTCGGTTATTCCTACCAATAGTACAAACAACAGTCATCGTCTCTTGTTAAGCGCTGAAGATGATTTGACCATGGTCCAAGTTAACCTTATAGTCAGATAACGAAGAACTGTAAGATTATGTCTAATAAATTTAGTTTAATAAAGATTAGGACCAAGGAGACATTCTCTTGGTTAACGGTCCTGATACCAACCCTTGCTGAATCCTTAGGGGTAAAGCAAGCGTTTATGAAATTACATATTAGTGCAGTTAGCTCTTCAGGATCATAGTTATACTATAGGTTACTATCGCGCGTAGTTTTTGACCCCTAAGTAAGTGGTTAGAACCACGCTAACCACAACACACTGTAGTCTCAAAACTACGTTGCTGCCTACGGACGAATTACTCGTTATTATATCCCATCTATCCGATATATTTCTGAATTTGCTGGAAATGGAAATCAAAGTACTTATTGGATATAATGTCTCAGAAGCTCATAAAAATCTGAAAGAAGAGCATGGAAGTAGAGTAGAGGTATGTGCAACCAAAAACATCACTAGCTTGGTCAGTTAGGTTTGGTATATCAGTAAGATTGTGTATCTTTTGCAATCACAGAGTCTGACCTACCACTCAGAAGTAACATCAGAGTGATATCCGATAAGAATTTTTTAGATCACTAACGTCAGGAAATTCCAACGCGTAATATACTTTCCCGACATTTCATTTACTGTCAAAAGTCTCAGCAGTGTACATACATTGGCTTAGATCTGGAATTACTTTTCATCCATTGGATTTACTTTTACTCCCCCGTTGACTGATACGACAAATTAAAGCGAACTCTGGGTTATTTGATTTTGTTTTCCAACTATGCAAGAATACTCTGAAGTTTGTTTGATGTTTCTTACAATTGATGGGAAAGTGTATAATCATATATAGGTTCTACTTGTTGATGTTCTGTCGATGATATCATATATTGGGCGTTACACAGTTTTTTTTCTTAGAGTTTATCTTACGTACTGATTCATGAATGCTGCAACATGATACTAAACACAAAAACTCATTTTTATGTCGTATCATTGATCTATTCACTGAGATTCCTAAGAATGATTGTATGCGAATGTAAGAGATTACTTTTAAACCTTTCGGTGATGTTCGTGTTCTGTATGTACTCTTCCGTCTTGTAGCTGTTACATTCATATGCATAACTCATTACTTGACACTTGTCCCAGAGGGTACATATCTCAATGTTGTGTTATTTATTTGATTCTACAGGATTTCGGCAGTAACTTCCTAAGCATAATCATTCTATTCATAAACAGCTAAAATCAGAATAATTTAAACCACATTTGAAGCATTTTAAGTTATGTAGTTAACTATCGTTTCGTTCAGTGCAATTTAAGAAATTAATTACATGATCATATTTGCTTTTTTTTCCCTCCTTTTAGGATACCGTACAAGAAATAATTTTAGAATTGTCTGAAGGTAGACTAATCATTACACGTGTAGCTTCTGTTCTTCTTTGTCTTCATGCTTCAAAGGATGTTGGTTTGGGAATGTTACGAGCTAAAATGAACGCGTTAGTACAGAACCTACAAGAGCCCCTAAGTATTATTGCAGCTTCCTGAATTGATTTCTGATCAATTTACTCATAAAGACGACTAACTAATGTGATGTTGATAAGAGTGTATAAAAACGTTTCTGTGAAACATTGACCTTTGTAAATACAATTCTACTAAACAATATTGGTTATCATTTTACTCACTAGTTCTCTGAAATTTACCTTAATGTTGTTGATATGTCTTTTACTTGTTAGTTGTATCTATCATTACTCTACTAATTCTTCAAGTCATTTTTTACATTGTTAGTTTGAATATTTGTAAGTCTTGTTTACCAGACTGATCTTCGTATACATTACAATGATGATTGAAGTTGATAATCCTGACACAGTTATTCACGAGGATGTCAAAGCGCAATACTAAATAACAAGCAATTCTATGACATCGCTTAGTTTGTATCTCAGTAGGTGAGTTTTGAAGTTTCCACTCCTGATCCCGTGACTGAATTTCGACCACCTAAATGTGTGTACCGCATTCTCGCAATCCATAAAAATCAAGATTAGTATCCTGAAAGGCTTCAGTTCATTTTATCTCTCAATTTCAATCACTATCCCGTACATATCTCTTTCTGTAACAATCGCTTAGTGATACCAAATTGTAGTTTATAACTAAAATCATTGAAACTTGAGTTAGCAAAACAAGAACAATATATTAATATATATGCTCTTAGTCATTAGTTATTGTTTTCCGCGTATTGTAAAAATTCTTTGTTATCATACTGGTGTCAGGCAGTGATTATTTTGATATTTGTTCGAACTGGTCAGAATAAAATGTGGCATCAGTCATCGAAGTTCTTAACTGTTGATCTAAGCCGTGTAGAAAATTATGAACTTCCTGGATGGTATTCATGTGATAACCCAAACTGATAACTGGAGACCAGATGGTATGACTCAGAATCGGCCTTAGTGGTGCAAACATGCCCTTATCTTCATCCTTACTGTTATATCACACTTCGTCATTTGCGTTATCTCCTCTTCTTATCTTTATTTGACTTTCTACAACTTTTGATCACATAGGTCCCGGGACCGAAGTAGTCTCATTACTGTCTAAGCAAGAAGTAACAATAGGACGTTCCCCATGGACTCCCAGAAGTATTGGTGATGCTGCCTTCCCATTCTAAAATAAGTTACTAGAATTCAATCTAAAAAGCTACCCATTTCGCCATACCTCATGGGTCTCTCTGTTACTGGATATAAAGTATCTTAGGGAATGAACATTATAGGTGCCAACACTTCTAAAAAGTAAATAAACAGTTTCAAACAGATACCCCTTGGAACTCGAAACTGTACAACACTGACTTTATTTGAATATCTAGGAGTAATGAAGCACACAACCCCACTAATGTTTGTTCCTTACTTTATCATCATTATCTTTCCCATGGACCAAAGCACTCACGTTTTTCTAAACTAATTTCTACTCTACTACCCTTCTCGAATAGTACGTTTTATAGCCTAGGTAAACTGCAAATTAGGACTTTGAACTTCGAAACCCTGTATTAAATTTAACGTCAGGCCTCACTGTAGTGTTGTGCGGATCTGTGTTGTTTTCATAAGATATGCGTAAGAAAACTGCGAGTATAGTTATTTATTTGTCCATACCCAGCTAGTGTTGTAGAGCGATACAAGAGAAAAGACGAACAATAGCAGTTCCAAGCATGCCTTGGATGTAGGGATCAGATTTTCGTGAAGTTTTGAAAAGCACCAACCGATTGGTGCCTCCACACTAATCATATTCCTTGATGTAAAGATCCTATAGGTACATACGTTTCAGTTTCTAGTCTCTCAGAGCAAGAGAATTCCATAAATACCTAAATATAGAGCAATACGTATCTGTGAGATGTAAGTGGTCAAAGAATCAGTTTCGAACTACATTCTGCGTTTTTATGCGTTCTTTTGGTCAACTAATTCTTGCGTTTCGTAGAGATTCTTTAGCTACTTAGTAGTTACTGTAGGTGTAACTATTGTTGGCTGTCTATCTGATCCAAGCATACGCTTTGTGTTCCAAAAGCCATAGAAACCATATTTACTGCGAATAAGCTCTCCCATGAACTTATTTTATGTGCATCTGTAAAGTCTATTTTAAATGCTGTTTGCATTTGTCATGGTAACTTAAGTCAGAGTTATGCAAGTCATTATTATATCATATAATTGGATATAGAGGTTACATTCTGTCCATAATTAAGAATGAACCTTAAGACTAGCAAGAACATTCAACTTTAAGAAACGTCATATTTCCCGAAACAATTTTCATGTTGGATTTTTGCAAATTATAGTCTCTAATTATTGCTTCTAAACGCTGGTGACTTTATTTACATTAAAGCAATGCGATGTATGACAGCTGATATATTGTGCGGTGCCAGAAATGTGTTCTTTTGTGTACGAATGAGTCGCCTAAGAAAATAATTTCACAAAAGGATCCCCAGTTCTCCTAACTGTCATCATCTTGACTCAGATTCAGTGTAACTTGGTATGTATTTCCAAAAATATATCAGATATTGACACTGAGCTTCTCTTACTAACGAAGTTCATAACGCAACTTTACAATCATACATAGATTACTTACTAATCACACTCCTAGTGTCCAAAAGTCAAGGGAAAGATCTGGCCGCTCATATCTTCTTGGCCAACTTATCAGTTGAATTCTGAATATCTAAGTAACTTGGTCATAGCCTAAAATTCATTCATTTCGTTTATGTAAATCTTGTGTCAAAAATCATGGGATCCAAATTTTTTTAGCATGGATGTTTGTATTAACCGGAGTTGTAACTTCTATCAGATACTTAACTCTCAACTCATCGGGGTTCGAACAATCAAGCAGTCTCACTAACCCTTACACAAAAGATATGCCGCATAGTCTAGTTTAACCTTTACCTAGCTTAATCTTTACTTAGCTATTCATTTGCATTTCATCACTTACCAGGTGTCAAAGTTGGTTAAATAGATTCAGTACTTCATGTTCCAGAAAAGAATTTCGCATTAAAATTCTGAAGGCAAAACATTATTACACAAGGAAAAGTATGTTTATGCATTACACTGAGTTTTGGCACTGATCTTCACCTTTATATCGGCAAAAATTCATCAGAAATTTGCAACCACTAGAAGTTACTCAGAGCTTACTACTTTTATACAAGTAACCTTGAAATACTATTACTTTTTCAGCCACAGTGATTATTGGGTGTATGAAACTGCTTTTCTTATATTTAATAAGTTCTGTTTTGTGTAATGCACATACATTTTTGCATATTTTAAAACTTGTATTATTTTCATTACAGTTTCTTATAATCCAATCAAATTACGAAGATAAATATGTTTTGAAACAACCTGTCACCAATTAGAACGTTATGTGATTTTGTTTATATCTATATATGCATATTCAAGAGGTGAATACACCAGTGATTCATAATATGGTCTCGGTTATGTCATTGGAAAATATGTCAGCTTTTGATAACGAATCATCTTTGGAAGTATCCAATTGTCAAGAGTACAGTTCTCATGAAATTCATTCTGATGAACAATCTACTGAAGATAGTACTAGTAATGAATTAACAACCACGAAATATGAAATTACACAACTCTCTGGATTAAATTCATTTCAAAATGAAAATGTACATAAATCTAAAAGTTCCTCATATATCCATCATATTCCATCTGATGAAATTAAATCTAAAGTTGAAAGTTATTCTGAATTGAAAACCGGTGATAGTATATCTCATCAGTTGGCTATACCCCCTACAGCCTATCGTTCACCAGCACCATTCTGGTATGAACCAGCAGCTGTAGCTGCAAATAATGCTTGTGATTATACAATTAAAATTACTTTGGAAATGGCTAAATCTGGTCAAGGTAAGCGACGTGAGGTACTTTATTTTATTTGTATTTTCTTTAGTTCTCTTTTATGTTGTTTGCTCTATCCTGTCTATGCAGTTAATTCTCCAATAATTATAATGAATGCCTAACTTTTCCCATACTAAATTAAAACTCCTAAGTTGATTTTTGTGCCCTATTCATGAGGGAAGTCATCTTATTAAGTGGTACATATAGCCGTATTAAATAAACAACTAGATTTCTATGCTACTACACAATATCATAATATATAACTATGAACCTGTGGATTATTGACTTAGATACCATGCTACTAAAGTTATAAGACAAATGTTCAAATATCAAGTTTGGCTCATACCCATGTGCATAAGACTGCAATATTGCTGTATTGCGTTATTTTCGTTTACTATGACTATCCGATATGATATTTGTTATACTGATGGACTTGCATACCTCACAATCTTGAAGTTAGCCTGTCATTATATATAAATAGAATTTTGGCACTATGGCAAAGTATAATATCATTTTAGTTCTTACGTAGTCTTTATCTTCTCACTACATACTAGACTTATTCACAGCTTTCCGTTGTTTAATAATGTGTTTAACCTTTCTAGTAGCTTAAGTTCTCTTCTTTATTGTCTCATGCTTTGCATAACCTTGCCAAGGTAACTAGTTCACTAGTTACTAGCCGGTCCTAGGCCTGGATAAACAGCGAAGGTTGAGCATAGAGATAGCAACCCTACCACGGAAAACCAATCCAGTCGCTAAGGAAACTTCAGAGCACAAAGAAAATACAAAAAATAAAATAAACTTATTCCTCACGTGAATTGGAGAGGCGAAAAGACGCCGGTTGGTGAAAGCCTTCTGGAAGCCAATCGGCCGATATGTCTTCTCTCTTTGGATGAAACCAAAAGCAAACATGGGGACATGGAATGTCCGCACCATGTGTGGACCTAGCAAGGCTGCACAGATTGCAAACAAGATGAGAAGGTATAGCATAGGTGTGCTAGGAATCTGCAGGTAGGATGGAAGTGGACTCTCATAACTGTCAACTGGAAAGTCAATAATCTACTCCAATGTTGTCATCCAGACGACTAGCACGCGCACACTGAGTTTCGGAGTGGCTACCATGATGTCCTCAAGAGCACCGAAGGCGTTCATGCCGTGGGAGCCAGTCTCCTCCAGGATCATCATCATTATCAACATAGGACCAGGCATTACTGCGTAACGGTCCGAGTTGCCACACCTCATATCAGCACATCAAGTAAAAAGGTAGTGAGGTGAAGGATGAAGATAAGTGAATGCAGTCAAAAGAAATATAAAGTATGAGAAGAAAGGAAAGAGGAGTGACAAAATAGTGAGATTCGGTATAGCGTTGTTAAGATGAGGATAATGTGTGTATACATCTGCGCCACTGACTTCGGTTCTGAGCCATATCACCTAGGGTCTCCAACCACTGGTTCCTCTTGTCCCGTGGACCCCAACCGGCTAGTCTGCATCGTCCTACATGGCTTAAACCAACAGTCAGAGACTTCATACATTGGTGCCATGTTTTAGTCTGGCCACCTCGGGCCTTTTTCCAGCCTGAACCCATCTCAGCCAACATTGTGTGACGAGGCAATCGGTGACTAGGCATACGTAGTACGTGTCCCAACCATCTCAGTCGATGAAGGTTCACAACCTCGTCGACTGACTTACCTCTTCTCCCTAAAACTCTACACCTAACTTCTGCATTACTCACATGGTGACACCACGGAATACGTCCTATACTACGAAGGCAACGGTGGTCAAATACCTGTAACCTTCTCATGTCTTCCACTTTCAATGGCCATGTTTCACAGCCATACAGTAGAACAGAGCGGACTGCTGTGCAGTACACGCGACCCTTAATAGACAAACGAATATCACGGCGGCGCCATAGGTGGCGCAAATTGGCAAAAGCCAATCGAGCCTTTTGTATCCGTGCAGAATCAGGATCATGACACCAAGGTCCAACTTAAAAGGAAGAGAAGTCATAATCATACAATGCCACATGCCTACAAATAATGCGGATCAAGAGAAGAAGGAGGAATTCTACAGACAGCTACAATCAGTAATGGACAAGACCCCACCCCAGTTGGTGACATCAAAATCCATTCTCATGGGGTGGGTGACATGAATGCGAAACTGGTAGTGGACCGCACAGGTAGAGAACTCATCCACATTGGGTCGAGAAGTACTCGGTGAAATGATGAACGAGAATGGAAAACTGTTTGGAGACTTCTTTGCATTCAACGATTTGGTGATTGGGGGTAGTGTGTACAAACACAAGGATATTCACAAGGCAGCGAGCGATGTGGATTTGATTTCACCAGACGGACACACTACACTACAAATCAGATCGACTTGATCTCAGTGTGAAGGAAGTGGAGACACAGCTAGCCTACTGGACACAAGACCAGATCAGATGAAGAAGGGAAGCAGATGTAGTTTCACATCGCTCACTATCTAGTGGAAGGAATGTGCCTTTTAAATCAAGTTGAAAGCCTTCAAAGAAGTTGGTGGTAGACTAGAGTTCAAGTTCAACATGCAGACCAGAAAGTGAAGGACGAAACTACAAAGGATATCTTCACGTCAGTCCTCAGGACAAAATGGGAGATATTGAGCAACACTTCTGAAGAAACCTATGTGAAAGAATACTGGAACTCTTTGAAAGAGATATGGAAGGTAACCTGCATAACCGTATTGGGAAGGAAGAAGAAGAAGGAAGACAAGGAATGAATCTCAACGGACACGTGGAAGCCGATAGAGAAGGGGAGGGGAAGGTGGTGAAACAGAAGGTGAACCAGTGCAGTGCAGTGCAGGGCAGGGATGAACAACGAAAAGAAGAGCTGAACACAACCTACAAAACACTACACTGGACAAAGAAGTGAAGAAGAGTGCGCGCAAAGACAAAAGACACTTCTAAGACACACTGGCAAGTGAAGCAGAACAGGCTGCAGGTAGGAGAGACAGAGACCTGACAACATTATATCAAATAACCAGGTCACTATCTGGGAGGGAATAGATCAACGCAGATAAGACCGATGCGAGATAGTGAAGGGAACTTAGTCACTGCCAAAGGGGAGAAATAAAGGAAACGATGAACTGACCTCTTCAAAAAACTCTTGAATCGACCACCACCATCTCCAACTTTTCTGGATATACCACCAGCAGACTAACCACAGAACTGTCAGTGAACACAGGCCCCCGACAAAAGCAGAAGTCAAGCCCTCAACGCCATAAAGTTACTGAAATCCAGTCTGCACCGGGACCAGATGGAATTCCTCCAGAAGCACTGAAAACAGATGCAGCGACAACAGCGGATACACTCACACCAGTATTACAATAGGTTTGGTAGGAAGGCAGGAAGGAAAGGTACCTGTCGATTGGAAGAAGGGCTACCTTGTCAAACTTCCAAAGAAGGGAGACCTAAGTCTTTGCAGGAACTGGTGGGGAATCATGCCCCACTCCTGTCCACCCAAAGCAAAATATTAAGCTGCATCATCTTGGAGAGACTAAAGGATGCACTTGATTCAAAATTACGACCGGAACAGGCTGGCTGAATTCAGAAAGTAAAAATCATGTGCGGATCAAATTGCAACGCTATGCTATGCATCATCATAGAACAAAGTATAGAATGTCAGTCAACACTCCACCTCATTTTCATCGATTTTGAAAAGGTCTTCGACATCGTCGACCGGGAAGTGATTTGGCAGGTGCTTCGACACTTACGGTCTTAGTGCCATAAACCTTCATCAACCTCATTCAACAGCTATGTTCTATATGATGGTACATGGCAAGTTATTCACAATAGAAAGGTAAGTGGCGCCTTTGAATTGAAAACAGGAAGGAGTAAGACAAAGCTGCCGCCTACTCTCACCGATGATCTTCCTGATTGTTGTCGACTGGACTGGAGTGGATTGGGTCATGCAACAGAAAAGTGTGAGGAGCGAGAATAGCGGCATAAGCTGGCTTGACTGATGAAAAAACCGTAGATTTTGATTTCCCCGATGATGATTTATGTCTAATATCTCGTCGCACAAACTCGAAGATCTACAGGCAAAATGCAACAAGTTGACAGAAGAGGTAGGGCAGCGAATACGGGACTTCCTTCAGGTGAAGGCAGAGAACACAGAGGTGATGAAGATAATCAATCAACAACAACATCAGCAACAAGCACCAATCATCATGAACGGGAGAAACCTAAAGGAAGTAGTCTCTTTCACCTACCTAGGCAGGCAGCATCGTTTCAACTACCACAAGATGCTGTACAGATGAGGAAGTCAAATCCAGGATCGGAAAGACAGCAAGACAGGCTTTCATTAATCTGAAACCAGTGTGAAGATCTACTTCACTCCATTCAGAATAAAGCGTCAAAAAGATGCGGATTTTCAACATTAACATCAAGTCAGTGCTTCTATGCGATGGTTCGGAAACTTGTCGCGTCACGGAAAGCATTTACAACAAAGTACGAGCATTCATCAACAGCTGCCGCCTACGCTGGTTGCTGAAGACTAGATGGTCCGAATAATCAGAGTAAGCAACAAGAAGCTCTGGCTGTCTGTCTGTCTGTCTGTCTGTCTGGCTGGCTGGCTGGCTGGCTGGCTGGCTGGCTGGCTGGCTGGCTGGCTGGCTGGCTGGCTGGCTGGCTGGCTGGCTGGCTGGCTGGCTGGCTGGCTGGCTGGCTGGCTGGCTGGCTGGCTTGCAACAAACCAACCAAGAACCCATCGCCCAACAAATATGCAGAAGAAAGTGGAGATGGAATGGATTTGACATACAGTGAGAAGACCGACTGGGGACACCGCGTGCCAGGTCAGGCCCTCGAATGGAATCCAAAGGGGAAACGACGAGTTGGGCGTCCGAGGTGAAGGTGACATGGAGGAGATGGTGTGAGGAAGAAATGAAAGCTTGTGGGCAGCCGTGGAGCCAGTTTAAGCTGACTGGAGGGAAGAGGGTGAAATAGTGACGTGCTGCTGAAGCTCTCTGTTCCACTAGGGACTCAAAGGACGAACAATAATAATAATAATAGTCTCATGCTTTGTATAGCAGTGTATTTTATGTCACCTTTCAATCGTATCGCGAAACATTCATGAAAAGGTGCGTAGAGTTTCTTTTGTATTGAATCGCCGTCCTTACGGTAATGTGTGATGGATTTAAACCGCATATTACTGAAATGCGAAGTCCACAAATTTCAGAAATTTAAAGATTTTCATTAAATATATTAAAAGTCAAATATGAATGAAGAATATTCTTTTCAGCAATTTCTCGTCAGTTTCTACAGTTATAAAATCAAATTCGTTAATATAGCAATCACTAAATCTTCTGGGAGTGTATTTTAGAATGGATGTAAAATTATAACTACAATTGAGTGATAATCTAATATATATGTATATGTTCGATTATCTGAGATAGCCTTGGTCTGGCAGTGTGTCAACTGCGGTGATAAGTTGAGTGTAAATTGTGTCAATTGGCTGGTGAGCAGACATAACGAAATAAAAATCTGGTCAGTAGTCGGGCCTTGTAGTTCAGTTGGTTGAGCACCGGGCGGGAAACCCGGAAGTCTCTGGATCGAACCCGGCGGCGGTCCAGATTTTCGTTTCACCTTGTATCGGGTGGGTAACTCGTAAAAAGAATGACACGAACTCACCAGAAGGGTAGAAATGAAATGGATATATCATCATAGAATGGTCAAAATGTTTAAAATCTTACAGGGAATTTAGGTTTATTAGAATAAGAAGGGAAAATAAAATAAAGATCTGATGAAAAATTTGTTTTTAAAAAAAGGAGAGGCGCGAACTAAAGAAAACAACTGGAAAAGAAACAGAAAGGTTGAGGGAATATTGTTTGCGTAATGAAAGAGCAAGGGAAGAGCAAGACTCGGATGTGCTCTTTTTGAATACTAATTTCAGGCTTAGTTAATATCATAACTACAGATTCAGCTATGTGAAGAATGCGTAAGCGAATGGTAGGTGGTAGAGTCTTCAGTACGCAGTGTATCACAGTAAAAGCTGTGCTAAAATCTATTTGATGATGTTCCTTGTCTACCAGATGTGATAGCATTGAAATAATTCAGTTTGTAGTATAGAACATAGTTTTGTTATCCTGAATCATTAAGTGGTTGGTAAGAGAATTTGTTTTTTCACTAACTAATTATGTGCTGGTAGGGAAATTTACGCTCAGCTTAGCAAATTTTAACAATGCAAGAACAAATATATTTACAGGTTAAAATGAGCTCATTTTATTTCAAGGCCTTTCTTCAGCTCCCAACAGCCTACAGTTAAGATGAAGTATTAGTAGTAATAATGGCATAACATACTTTAAATATGTAGAAATAAATGAAGATTTGAAATCCAGGATTAATAATAAAGTAATGAGTTATGGAAACTCGGGATTGATAACCACGAATCTTAGTCAAAATTAATGACAATTTATATCTGATGGGATAGAAAATTCTGGAGCTATCAAGTAGGGGGAACCTCGCCTGGTTAACTAGTTTACTAGTTACTAGCCGGTCCTAAGCCCGGGTAAAGAGGGAAGGTTGGGCATAGGGCTAGCAACCCTACCCCGTAAAACAAATCTAACCGCTAAAGAAACTTCAAAGCACAAACAAAATATAAAAAATGAAAACAAACTTATTCCCCGCTGGAATCGGAGAGGCGAAATGACGCCAGTTGGTGAAAGCCTTCGGGAAGCCAATTGGCCGATGTGTCTTCTCTCGATGAAAGCGAAAGTAAACGTGGGGACATGGAATGTCCGCACGATGTTTGAACCCAGTAAGGCAGCCCAGATTGCAAAGGAGATGAGAAGGTATAACATCGAAGTGCTTGGGATTTGCGAAAGCAGATGGAATGGGAGTGGACTCTCCAAACTGTCAACTGGAGAATCAATAATCTACTCCGGTCACCCAGACGCCAACCACGAGCACACTGAGGGAGTGGCTATCATGATGTCCTCAAGAGCATCGAAGGCTCTCATGCAGTGGGAACCAATCTCCTCCAGGATCATGACAGCAAGATTCAACTCAAAAGGAAGAAAGGTCACAATCATACAATGTTATGCACCTACAAATAATGCAGAGCAAGAGAAAAAGGAGGAATTCTACAGACAACTTCAATCAACACTGGACAAGACGTCAGTTGGCGATATCAAAATTCTAATGGGCGACATGAATGCCAAACTGGGAGGGGACAACACGGGAAGAGAACTAACCATGGGTCGAGAGGCGCTAGGTGAAATGAATGAGAATGGAGAATTGTTTGCAGAATTCTGTGCATTCAACGATTTGGTGATTGGAGGCAGTGTGTTCAGGCACAAGGATATCCACAAAGCGACATGGATTTCACCAGATGGACACACTAAAAATCAAATCGACTTTATCTCAATCTCAAGAAAATGGAGACGCAGTCTACTTAACACAAGGTCAAGAAGAGGAGCAGATGTAGGTTCAGACCACTATCTAGTGCAAGGAACCTTCCAAATCAAGTTAAAAGCCTTCAAGGAAGCTGGTGATAGACCTCAATTCAAGTACAACACTCGGAAACTGAAGGATGAAACTACAAAGGAGATCTTCAAAGCAGCCATCAAGACAAAATGGGAGACGTCGAGGGACATCCCTGAAGAAACCTGTGTAGAAGAACACTGGAAGTCTTTGAAAGCTATGTGGAAAGAAACCTGCACAACAGTATTAGGAAGGAAGAAGAAAGAAGACAAGGAATGGATCTCGACGGATACCTGGAAGCTGATAGAGGAGAGGAGGATGGTGAAGCAGAAGATAAACCAGTGCAAGGATGCTCAACGACAAGAGGAACTGAGCACAATGTATAAAACACTGGATAAAGAAGTGAAGAAGAGTGCACGCAAAGACAAACGACACTTCTACGACACACTGGCAAGTGAAGCAGAACAGGCTGCAGGTAAGAGAGACCTGACGACATTGTATCAAATAACCAGGTTGCTATCAGGGAAGAGACCAACACAGATGAAACCAATAAAAGATGAAGAAGGAAATTTAATTACAAAAGAAGAGAAACAGAGGAAACGATGGGCCGACCACTTCAAGAAGCTCTTGAATCGACCACCACCTGCACTTCGTCCAGAAATACCACCTGCAGCCGCTGAATTACAAGTGAACATAAATCCCCCAACGAAAATGGAAGTCCTGAACGCCATAAAGCTACTGAAATGCGGGAAAGCAGCAGGACCAGATGGAATACCGCCAGAAGCACTGAGAACAGATGCAGAGACAACAGCGGACATGCTCACACCACTATTGCAGAAGGTGTGGAGGGAAGAGAAGGTACCTGACGATTGGAAGAAGGGTTACCTTGTCAAACTGCCGAAGAAGGGAGACCTCAGTGCTTGCAAGAACTGGCGCGGAATCACTCTCCTATCCACCCCAAGTAAAATATTAAGCCGCATCATCCTGGAGAGGCTTAAAGACGCACTGGATTCAAAACTGCGACCGGAACAGGCAGGCTTCAGGAAGTACAAATCATGTGCTGACCAAATTGCAACGCTTCGTATCATCATAGAACAGAGCGTAGAATGGCAATCAGCTCTATACCTCAACTTCATCGACTTTGAGAAGGCCTTTGACAGCGTCGACCGAGAAGTAATTTGGAAACTGCTTCAATACTACGGAGTACCGCAAACCTTTATCCGCCTCATTCAACAACTATATGAAGATGCCACATGCCAAGTAATCCACAATGGGAAGCTCAGTGATGCCTTTGAAGTGAAGACAGGAGTGAAACAAGGTTGCCTACTATCCCCCATGATATTCCTTATTGTGGTGGACTGGATCATGCAGCAAACAGTAGGCAGCGAGAAGAGGGGGATACACTGGACGACGGAAAAGAACCTAGAAGACTTGGATTTCGCCGATGACTTATGCCTAATGTCACATAAACTTGAAGATCTGCAGGCAAAAACTAACAAGTTGACAGAAGAGGCAGCTAAGACGGGACTTCAGGTGAATATAGAGAAGACAGAAGTGATGAAGATACCGCACCACCACCATCAACAACAACAACAAACTCCAATCACCGTCAACGGGAGAAACTTGAAGGAAGTAACCTCCTTCACTTATCTAGGAAGCACTGTTTCAACTACAGGCGGGACGGACGAGGACGTCAAAGTCAGAATCGGAAAAGCAAGACAGGCGTTCATTAGCCTGAAACCAGTGTGGAGATCTTCTGCACTCAGCATGCGGAACAAGATACGGATTTTCAACACCAACGTCAAGTCAGTGCTCTTGTATGGCTCAGAGACTTGGCGCGTCACGAAAGGCATTTCCAATAAACTACAGACATTCATCAACAACTGCTTACGCTCGCTGCTGAAGATCAGATGGCCAGAAAAAATAAGCAACAAGGAACTCTGGGAACGAACCAACCAAGAACCTATCACGCAACAAATATGCAGGAAGAAGTGGAGATGGATTGGCCATGCACTGAGAAGGCCGACTGAGGACATCACGCGTCAGGCCCTCGAGTGGAATCCCCATGGGAAGCGACGAGTTGGACGTCCGAGGGTGACATGGAGGAGGTCATGCGAGGAGGAAATGAGAGCTTCTGGGCTGTCGTGGAACCAGGTTCAAAAGATCTCAGAGAACAGAGGTCACTGGAGGCGTGCTACTGAAGCCCTATGTTCCACTAGGAACCCAAGGGACTAATAATAACTAATAATAATAATAATCAAGTAGGGGGGGGGGGATAGCAAACAAACAGTGTAAAAAAAGTGGTTGTTAAAGAGCTAGTAGGTTGCACAATTACATGAAAAACTGGAAACTCATCAAGTGATTAACAGTCAGTAAGTAATTAATGAAGAAATGACCCAATCAAAAGAAAAGGGAAGACTGTATACATACACACTCAAAAGATTAGCTACAGTTACCCAGTTAAAGAAAAGTAAGTTACAGTCTCTTTCTAAGTACATAGGTCAGGTTGAAAATATTTGATGGCGAAAGCTTCCGCAAACCGTAATAAACATAGCGTTCTTTGTTTGTTGATTATCCTGAAGGATTGATAGACATCTATTTGATGTCCTGTTTCCACCAAGGACCTGTAGATTGTGTTTTCCCCCTCCCCGCTTCATAGCTCCAGAATTTTCTATCCCATCAGATATAAATTGTCATTAATTTTGACTAAGATTCGTGGTTATCAATCCCGAGTTTCCTTAACTTATTACTTTATTGTTAATCCTGGATTTCAAATCTTCATTTATTTCTACATATTTAAAGTATATTATGCCATTATTACTACTAATATTTCATTTCAGTTGTAAGATGTTGACAGCTGGTGAAAGGCCGACACTAGTTGTAATAGTCGACCTGAGGGCTGCATTTGGAACCGTCAGTTGACAAGTCTTATGGTAGTGTTTCTTACTGAAAGGAGTGTATCGAATAAGTACCTCATTGTGTTAATGTCTTTGTACTCGAACTCCTATAGGTCAGTGTTGACTTGTGTGTGTAGAGTGGCTTCCGTCAAGTATGTTCACTCTCTATCCTTATTCAACTTTATCATAGAGGTACTTATGTAGGTCTTCTTCTCATCTAGATTTGCGGACATTGACCTTGTCATAAAAGACTGCTAGACCTAGAGTACGCAAATGAATCGTTTTAGATGAAGACGTTGATATGATGTTGAGCCTCCTGGACGTATTGAGTGATAATTTGAGAATGTTCGGGATGCGTTTCTCATTTCCCAAATGCAATTTGTTGCTGCAGGACTGGTCTGCGTTGGTTCCTCGTTTAACAATACGGAGTGAAGTGTTTGAGCGCGTTGACCACTTCACATAGTTGGTTAGTCGGATAAAAAAAGTCAAATACAACTGCGTGCACGTTGGTGCAGCAGGCAGCAATGCACATCTGTTGTGTGAGAACTGAGAGTACTACCTCTCCACTCAAACGTCTCTAAGTCCAGTGTGGTTCGAACGCGTGACCCACCGCTTACAAGTCGAGTCCCTAGATCGATCAGTAGTCGGTAAAGTTTTGACACATAAAAGCTTACTTCGTTTGCGCTATCTTTCTTCACTTATGGCTCTGGCTAAATATCCGATTGTCTACTAAGGGTCCAGTGTACTGTACACCACTTAAGCACGGAAACAAAGATGGAAGACACAAAAAGCTTCCAGGTATCTAGCCACCATTGCCCTCGTAGCATTGCTCGTGCATCTTGCTAACATCACGTCAGAAACTCAGAAATCAGGCACAGACTTTAGGAGAGACAAGTAAGTAAGTTGACCTTCATAGATTCAGATGACCGGGGCATGTGTCACGCATATCTGATCAGCATCTCCGTTGTGCGCTGTCAACTGAATTGGGTCCAGACTGGAAAAGGATTAGTGGCGATCAGAATAAAATATAGCATCAGTCCACCAAATCTCTGACTCTTGGTTTGAGCCGTGTTGTGAAATGGGAATTTCCCAATCAGGGTCTGCATGGCAATCGAAGTTGTTGACTAGATAGCCTAGGAGATATGACTGATAATCGACCTCAGTGACGCAAGTGAATCCACACATTATCTTTATTTCCGTCGTCTTAAGGGATTTCGCTATTTTCTTGTCACTTCTTCTTTGTTGACGAATTTCTAATACCCTCGGCTACTTTCACTTTCTTCCTCTATCTTATTAACTTTTACTGTAAAGTGGTTCTGTGAGGTGTTGGGAATTGAACCCTTACGCCAGAAATTCCAAGTCCTGGGTTGATACTGAATAACTAACTGATGTTTTGTTTATTTGTTTATTTTCTTTATGGACTAGCCTTTCTTGCATTGTTAAGTCGCCTTACTAGCTTACGAAAAAACAAACGGCTTTCCGTATTTATTCATTTGACCTTTTTGTATATATGTATATGTATATATATGTGTACATACATAGCTATTTATGTATTATTGGAGTAATTGCCCTCAGTAGTTTTTCTGACGACAGCCATCACTACTTATGTACTTAAGTATTTCCAAACTATTGTTGGTTGTGTACACACCTTTGATCTTCATCGTGCTTCAGGGTCTGTAAAGCAAACAAGTCGGCACCCAACTGTCACCATGTTTTTTTTATTCACAGCAATAGAATATGTGTTGGCATAACAAACAATTGCTTTCTCACTTCAAACCCTGAGCGATTGAAGTTAAGACCTTATCAGCAGTCATGTCTCGTAGCTCAGCTGATAGATCACTGCCCTGGTTATCCGGAGACCACTGGTTCGAGTCTTGTCACTATCTAGGTATTCATTTTACTATCAATCACCAATACCTAAACGATACGTGCTGCCTTGACGTGGTGGCCGAGCTAACAATGGCCCAATGAGTTACACTGGCTGAAACGCTTGTTCCCTCAAGGTCCTACCATGCCAGAAAGGTCTTTTGGATGGTGGTAAAGCGAAAAGCAGTCACCTTTGTAGTGTAAATTGCTACGCCATGATGTGGGTCCGATGTCAAAGTCGTACTACTGACTATATGGGGTGTAACAGCAGTAAGGTGTTTCCCCTGGAATACCAGCAGTGCTGTGTTGGTGCTGCCTTCCTAATGGGAAGGGAAGATTAGAAAAGGTTGACCCCGAAAATAGCACACTCCTCCATGCCTCGCGGTCTTCCACTGCCGATGGTATAATTTTTTTATATCCAGCGTTAGAATCAGGTCGAAAACCAGAAAATACTGAAAGGGCTGTGGGTGACAGGCCTCAAGGATTTCCTATGGCCTCTGCAACCACATGGATCTCTTTCTTTTCCGGGTACCCTACAGAAACAATTCCCGTAGCTTACGCAGCCGGGAATTTCAACCGTCCTCACGCTCACAGTAGCATACAAGACCAAATCAAACATAACCTATTCTCTTCAAATATGTCTTCTTTGCTTTCACCTCTTGATACTAATATTATGCATCTTACACCTTCCCCAACCTCTCACTCTGTCTTTACCATTTTACACTGTTTAACCGATCTGGTTCGGCTTGTCATTCACGGGTTTGCTGCCCACATGCATCCAGATTCGTGCTGGACTACGTGCACACTGGCCTTGCGGTGATAAACCTAGGCTGCAGCGTTGACCCAGCAGATCGTGCGTCAAGATATCGGTTTGGTCTATTGGAGAACTGTATATAATCTATATATAACGATCAAAGCCATCGAAGCCTCATTCCTTCTCTCCTAAGACCGCACTATCGATTTCATGTAAGAGCTTTTAACATCCGAACTCTATGCCGAACAGAACAGTAGGCATCACCTGCCAAAAATAGGATCTCGAGCCATGGATGTATGGTGCGTCTGTGAGACAGGGACAGGGACCCGAATGTGGTTATTAAACTAACCTAACCTACCCATGGTAGTGAATCTTCAAAATTCACCTTAAGAGAATCTGGAGACCCAATGGCTGATGTAGGCATAGCAATGAACTGTAAAGCAGAAAGTCCTCTTCTTGACTGGAGACCAGTGAACAGCCGTATGTCTGCTGTTGGACTGAATAGATCTGTAAGAACTAGGAAAGACCGCAAGACTAGGCGATACCTATTCGTAACCTCCGCCTAAGCGCCCACCGACTAGATTTCGGATGATCGAAGGGATGAATCCTATCAGGAGCTGTCAACTTTACTACAGAAGGCCAAACATTCAAATGTAGTCATAATGGCAGGTGGCTGTAACACCCAAGTAGGGAAGCTAAGCCAATCGGAAAGGCATCTCGGACGTATTTACGGAATCCCATGCCAACGAATGAATAGCGGTGATCGTCTGTTGCAACTTTGTTCTGACTATCACTTGTTTCTGATGAACACTAATTTTGAGCATAAGAAGAGACACTGCCTGACATGGCGTCTACTGACATCAAACCAAACGAATGATGGACAGAGATATATCATATTGCTACGAGCCATGGTTGGAGAGTATCGGTGGAGGATTCCCACTCTTTCTGGAGTAGCAGTTCGAACTCCAATCACGCGCTAGTACTTCCTCGTGTTTGTCTGAGCCTTACTGATCGCATGAAAAAGGCGACAGTAAAGCCTTTCTATGGTCGATTAGTAGATGAGGACGGCAATTACGTATTTAGATAGGAACTAGCTAATCATTTATCTGAACGTGACAGGAATGCTCATCGTGATGAAATCTGGAGTTATATGAAGTCTGCTGTAGAAACAGTGGTAATGACAGTTGGTAACCCACACCTAAGGGTTAGCAAACGTCATTGGATTTCCACAATGTTATCCTAACTGATTGATGCGAGAAAACTGATTCCAGCTGGCTCTAACGACGATAAAGAGCATAAGCAACTCAAACTTAAGTTGATCAAGTGTTCACGTTAAATATGAGCAGTGGTGAGTGGCAAAAGTAATCGAGAGAGATAGAGAAGGCATCAGTGTTGGGTAACACTTGGTAACTGTTTAGACCTAATAAGAATATCGGCAGTGAGAACTCGACGGTTAATGAAACCATCATGGAAAAGAATGAGATGCTGATAATCTCTCAGGACAGGTGGCTAGAACGTTGGACAGAATACTCTGAAGCATAGCTCAAGTGATTCATAGCAACGCTTCAGTTGCCCAAGATCCGGTCTGAACCTGAATGGGACGTAGATGTCGGTCCTCGAACTCCTTGAAGTTGAGAAGGCTTTATGGAACCTGAACCGATGGAAAGTGGCAGGACTTGAAAGTTTGTCATCTGACATCTCCAAGGATGGAGGTGGAAAATTACTGACGAGAGTAATGGAGGTATTAGGTAAGATATGGGAATCAGGGGTAGCGCCGTTAAACTGGTCTACTTCTGTGATTATCCCAGTGTATAGGAAGGGAGAAAAGTCTTATGAAATGCATATGTGAATCAGTTTGACTAATATTGTGCCCAAGATGCTGGCGTGCATAGTTATCCGACGACTAACTTGATCTCGAAAACAGCAAACTTGAGAAAATTAGGCAGGTTTCACACCTGTACTTTGGTTCTGATGAGCTAACAAATGTAACTGCTCTTTTTTGAATTTTCGTTTAATCTTCGTTATGTACTTGGTAATAGTAACTAGTAGGGGAATATTCAACGTTCTTCTTTACATATATGACTCTCTTTGGCATCTATCGAACATCAAAACTGCTGCTTATTCATGCAAATCAAATTTTTAGGGTCAAAAGGTCGTGCAAGATTTTTGAAGCCTTGTGATAAGACAAGTGATGTATTTCGATCCACTTCCGTATATATTTTTGTGGTGTATATTTCATCAGTTAATAACAGATAGAAACCAGTTTTGAATGACTAAGAAAAATTGGTCAAAACAAGTGAAGGCATTACTCTGTATACTTGATATTCATACACTTGACCTTCTATCTTGTACAGCATTTCTCATAGATCATTTTGTCATATTAATTATTTTTTTAATTAGCCCTACAGTTTTATTTTTACGCCAATATTATTTGTTTGTTAATGGCTAGTAACGGAATGCAAGATGCGCATTTAATCAAAAATGCAAATCATCTGAATATACTTGCCTCCCAGTGACTGTTAGTGTTATCATTGAGTAAAGAAATCACCTCCTGTTATTGTCCACTAGACTACTAAATTACAATAGTTTACTTTGATCAACAAGTGTGTTAGTTTGAAAATTTTGGCCTTTCCTATTATTTCTTATACGGGAGTGAGTCGACCAATCTCTGGTGGCTACCATAGATTCCACTTTCATTCATGGTTAACCATTTTGCTGCAATGTTATCTTCAGCTTTTTCGTTTCTTCTTCAATACAGTCCTCAGAACATTTATTTCTTATTCTGCAACTCAGGCATTTGATCGAGTTTCTTTTATATTGGAATAGTGTGAGGCTATGAAAGTGAATATATTGACCAGTCCATGTGTTCTTTTGAAAAATATTCCTCCTAATATATCCATCCGTTTCCCTAGTGAGGAGGACATCTAGGAAAGGAATACTATTCCGTTGTTGTTCCTCGCAGTTGAACTTCATTGAAGTTATTGAAGGTATTCAAAAGATCTTCTTTATTGTATTCATTATTACAAATGATGAACGTATTGTCTACATACCAGCAATAATAGTCTAGTTTATCAAGTGTGCCGTTTTCAAGTTTGGCCAAAACGATATCCACTAGCGCAGGACCCAGAGGAGAGTCCATTGCAACCCCATCTACTTGTCTATATAATTCTGTTCTGCCAACAGTGATTTCATTGCACAACTAACACACTAGACTGATTATCATCCCACCATTCCATTCGACTTGATCTCCATCCACCCATAACACTGATTGTTTCAATATACTAATAATTATATATCATGCCTTATTTTGGCTATTGTATTTCACTTATTTTCATGGATTTATAACTGTAGAGCCTCAAGAAGTTACTGAAAACAACTGTTCGCTAAGATTATTCTTGTTTTGTTTGTTTGTCTTTTTACTGTACTGAATTTTTCTTTCTATCCTCTTACGAATTGTGATAGCACAAATTGAAGCATTGTTGCGCTAGATTTTACTGGGTTTTTTTTGCACTTATAGTTACTTGCCTCTTGTTCTGCTCCTCACATGGTAGACAAATCAGAGAGAATATTGTAATATTCACAAATTGTACCGACTTTTATAAATATTCTCTAAAAAGACGCCTTCTATGAGGCTGGTGAACGTGAGAAATTCTCTTCCTTTTTTTACTCCATTCGAAATTTCGAGATAATAACCTACTATCCATAAGTAGATCAGCTGTAGGTGTGGATAGTCGATTTGATTTGTATCTAACATTTGTTATGGAATTTGAAGAATCTGTTCAGTTTATGTAATGGGTTTATTTCTTTATTTTAAAAACGTTGAAATCTCATCCACTTTCAAAAAAAAAATAAACTATTTGATTATCTTAGCTCCTAGACCAGTTCGAGTGTATGCTGATGGAGCCTATGATATGTTTCATTCTGGTCATGCTCGCCAATTAATGCAAGCCAAGTGTGCCTTTCCAAACACTTACCTCATCGTAGGTGGTAAGTTATATTTTTGTATTTGATGAATTTAAGTGATATAGTTCAAAGAATATTTATGAACAGTTAAAAATTCGATGATTAACAGAAAGTTAAACTGATGTCTAATTTCACGTTACAGCAGTCAAACCAAATGGGTCATAGGTTTGAGGTTCACTCCATGTAAATTTGATATGAACACCAAGGTATGACGCCATCTGAAGTTAACTGTGAGCGTATTTTGTACAGTACGTAAAAATGTATAGTGTTAACAAGTTTCAGAGTGTTAACGAAATTTATGTTATTTAATCTGCATCGGGGTGTGAACATGAAAGGTTGAAAGTTTAAACAGCCTAAATAGTTTCAAAATACTCGAGTCAGATATCGTAGAGGAGAACACCTTTACGAAAGCAACTGCCTTTTAATCCAAAACGATATAGAAAGACTGAAAGTTTAAATAGGGGCGAGTAACTGAATAAAATCGAAAGAAAACAGTAAAAGTGAAGATGGAAAAATAAAAAAGCATTGGACATTCAAGCATAAACAAATTTAAATAAATAAATCTAGATAATGTAGTGAAAAAACGAAGAATAACTGAAAGATGTGATGTTTTAATGCTATATACATTCCGAACAATCTAGGGATTAATTACTTTGCTTAAATAAATAATGCAGCTATATGTGACACAGGTATATGTAGGCTATGAATCATACTTAAGGGCTTATAATAATACTCATTTGCACAGACCGAAGAAAGTGGAGCGAAATTTGAACCCAGAACACATTGTTTGAGAGTCGACTCTTTAAGTCAACGAACCACGCCTTCCAGTATGACATAAGTAAAATGAATGACTGAGTAGTTTGCGGCATTATAAACTGGATCAGTGATCGGAGTATTTGTATCATATCATAGACATTCAAGCCGAAACAGGTAATTGTCTTGAGAACCTGTTCTGAAGTCTTGGGTTGTAGTGTAAACTGAAAGTATCACAACAGCATCAGAAACTGCTTGTGACCAAACTAAGTAAATACACCAGCCATCCCTACCGTATCCTGAAATCTCCGTCATATTCGATTTCATACTTTCATATTCCTAGAAACACTCACTAGACGAAGGTAGTGAACAGGACTTCTATGGGAAAACTATAAACCCATGAATGTATGGTGGCAGTAAGAGAGTAGGAACAGGCTTTACCTATCTTCAGTATTACTAGGGTGTTTGGATTTGCAGATTCTTAATTGATTGTTTACATTTTTTTGGCTCTCTTTGATGCAGATGTTAGCTCATTAGTCCAAGGAATTGTAACTAAGGGAGAGTTGCACCTATATCTGTATTTAGCAGAAGTCTGACAGGTTTTGTTGTGTTGTTGTTCTCGAGCTTTAGTTGGGCGTACGACGACTATGCACTTCAGGGTCTTCGATACGATGGTAGTGAACCTCTACGTTTACCACAGAAAAACGTCTATCCCCTCTAGTAAACCGGAATGATCAACTGTACAAATCAGTCCGACAGAACTCCCTCTGATCCCTGCTTACCTTGTACCTCGCTTATTCTATTTATTAATTTTCCACCTTCATACTTGACGACAACTCCTAGTAGTGAACCGTCAAATCCTGCTGCTTTGCATCTTTTTAAGTTTAAAACCGCCTTATCCAATTGGATGAGATTTGGAGGACCGACATTTTACACCATACATAGGTTGATGCTGGATGTTGAACAACTGAAGCATTTCTGCAGGTTAAAGGAACTGTTCCGCCGAAGATTCTATCCATCTGGTCTGGAAGGTTATCAGAGAACTCTATCAAAAACTGTTGAGAATCGCTTAGAGATGATACCTTCTCTATCTCTTTCACTTTTGATACCCAACGCTTCACGGTTATTACAAAGGCTCTTAGTTGTTCTCACGCCTCGTCGTGATCATCAGCATAAACACAAGACCAGCCATAACTGCATAAGTTACCACACTTCATATCAACACATCAAGCAAGAACCCGTTGGAATCAGTCTTCTCAAGTCACTGAATTTAGATGAGGTTTCAGAGATCCAACAGCTTTTACTCACCTTTGGATGTATACTACTGTAGTGGGCGTTGCTGATCAGAACATATATAAATAGTATATGTTGAGAGGGCGGCAGAAATCTTAAGGAATTACCAGCAATGGATAAAGATTCTGCCCAGAGGAACACGAGAGACAATATGGATGTATTAAAAGCAAATCAACATCGAAGCATAAGAGTAAATGAAGCACATTATGCAAATGACTGTTTTAGTGGAAAGTGTACAGTATGTGATGACTATTGTGCAAGATTTCAATAATAAGCATTCCTTCCTGTGTCTCAGTCTTCTCGTTCCCTACACTTACTAGCTGTCTTCACCGCTGGCGTTACAGCGGAATGGTATACTGTTGATTCATACCACTATAACTTTATTTAATATCTCCGTCGAAACATACTGGTCAAGAAATCTACACTTCGTGATACTAATTGAAATGTATGTAACTTTCATGTCAATACTTTCTGTCGTCTAATTTGATTTTTAATTTTTTTTAAAAACTTTACTACAGTATCTAATGATGCTGATGTACATCATTATAAAGGTCGCACAGTTATGAATGAAAAAGAGCGTTATGAAGCTATTCGGCACTGTCGATATGTAGATGAGGTTATAAATGATGCACCTTGGTCTATTACAGACGACTTTTTACAAAAACACAAGGTAACTACCAGATTATTGTTTAATTCTGTTGACTATTAAACCTAATAATACCACTAGTCCGAATACTTTTTTCCGGACTTCATTTCATGTAACACTTTTTGGCTGAATCTTGTATCTTAGGATGATTTTTTTTCGATATTTAGGTCAGATTGGATGTTGTTCAACTGGCTTAAGTTTTGATTATATCTGTAGTATTTGTGTCGTTCGCATTTACAAGGTTTACATACATTGCGAAACACTCATCAGCTGTTTCAACAACATTCTAGTTGTTATAGCCTCACGTAGTCTCTTGGGTAGGTTAGAAAGCACTTTAGACTGCCTAAAGATTTAACACAAAATGGTTTAGAGCTGCGGCTTATTGGTTTAAGGAGATGACTTCCAACTGATGGGTCACGGGTTCAAATCCTGCTCCACCTTCTGATGTTTGGACAGCTAAAAAGAATATCATTAGCCCTCATACAATAAGTGTGGCTCGTTACCCATGCTTTAAATACGGGAATCACTATCGTATGATAACCTTGGTTGCTTCAATTATGGATTTTTCAGTGCAGTAACAAGCTTATAAATTGTTAGTGTTTTCAAACCTTACATTGGATGAACCAGGATACGTTGATAAAGATTTAATGCAGTATTTTTGCAGATAGGAAAGTACGTGACTAAGCATTTCTGATGAATAAAACAACATGTAGATATGGTTATACGAATTTCGATTTGATTGTATTGGTTTCTCATAGTCCCAAATACCTGTCTTTAACGAGGACATAGTTGAGGTTGTTTTCACATGTGTTACTACGTGGTCAAAATTATCACTGTTCTTCATTTCATTGGTGTTGGCACTCGATTGTTAACCAGTTGGCCACTTGTTCAGAACTTGCTCCGTCTACCGGTTGATTCTCACATGATAGATTAACCTCATAGACCGAAACCACCAACCCTTGCATGTTTGCTGAGTTGCAATGCATTGGAAATAAGTTGAATTGCAGTGGTGTGTATCCGCAGTTGTTGTAAGTGTTAACATATTTTTAAAACATTCAAATAGCGAAAAAACAAATAAGAAAGCTAGGTGTACATAATAACAATGTACATATGAAACTAACAGTAATTGCGTATCTCCTTTCTGCATTTGATTCATGTTTCATGTATACAGTAAGTGGATTTATGACGAGATTGCAGATATTCTCACAGTTACCAACTACAACCATATGCAATCTTAGTCCTATGTGTAACAACGACACCTATATTTCTATTTTGAGTGAGAACTATTGCGATGCCTTGTACATTGAATGTTTTTGTGAAGCGAACAAATGAACTATGCTCTAGATAGTATGCATCATGAATTGATATCAGTTGGAGAATCATTCAAACCTTGGGAACACTGGGGAGGTGTTTTTAAATAGTCTGAGACGTTTCAGCGGTGCGCACCCATGACACCCCACTAGAGGTCTCACAGGTCTCACAGCGAGCACGTTGCATCCAGCTACTGGGTTAGAATCCATTGGTACAACATTTTCCTACTTCTGTGAGTTGGCTACATAGCGCAACCATCATTTAATATCACTGGTAGGCATTGGTCATCACATTCTATATGGTTGACCCCATAAGTGATAACTTCTCATTAAGACTTCAGGAAATCTATCTTGAAACTAATGAACACTGTACAGTTACTCAATTGGTGGTATTTGTTATGAACTGATATTAGTTCGCGAACTATTGAAGGCCTTCTGGTGAGTTGAGCACCTCGATTAAATTTGAGCTTTTAATATGAATAGTTTCTCTTTCTGTTTTCCCCTTCATTCTCTAATTTTTATCACACTGACTGTTTATCTCCTGTGCCCTTGCATTTCTCGGACTAAAACATTCAAGTGATATATTATCCTCATAAAATTTATGCCATGTAGAATTTTTGTTTCACTATTACTCGGTATTTGCTGCATATTTCACTGCACTTTAAATCTTTACCACTACACAGTTGTTTGATTTTAGCAATGTGATAAAATATTTACCGCCCTAACCTCTGATACTCTGCAATTTATTGTGTTGACGATGATTTTTAAATCATCAAAACAATCCCGTTAGATAATGAAAAGTTAATGAAATACAATCCAATGAAGAAAAGCTTTCTATTCTCTTTAAAAAGCTGAACAATCCTAATGATCCTTACTTATATGTCCATCCATGTTAATGGATCGAAACAAGGTCATCAAAAAATATCAATAAAGCCAGAAGGCGATAACGACTCAAAAACGACAGTCAAGGTCATCAAAAACTCCTTATAAGATCATAGTAAGTAGACAAAAAAATTAATTAATTGTTTCAGGGAGACAATGATCACGACAAAATTAGAGATTGAATGTATCTCTTTTGGACACTAAGATCAGCCGTGTACCGCTGGATCGCTGAAACCTAAGTTGGCGAAATATTTGAAACTGAATCGTTGAAAAGAGAATTTTCCTCGCTGAATTCTGTTTCCATAATTTTTGGTTATCCAATTAATTTATTTCGATGGTTGAAAGATATCGAGAATCCCATGGCAGCTAAGGAACTCTCAGTGGGTTCCTTCAGTTTCCTGTTAAACTTGCTATAGCGAATACTACAATCAGTTCCTTGAAAAGTTGTATACAGAAACGTGAATATCCATCGTCCTAATCACATCCATCCACATCATCGATCGTACTCTGAAACGTCTCACTCTCAACTATATCGATGAGACACAATCTAGATTATACAAAACTGAAGGCAATATCTCATTTAGAGAGCATGCCTTCTATGAATTGTCAGATGATGAACCTGAAAATTTCAAAGACTACACAAATACAATTGTGAAAAAATGCTCAGAAGATGTAAACCCAAGGCTTATGAATAGTCTTAAAGCAACAAATTTCTAATCCCCTTTTCCTGAAAACTATGTGTTTAACTAATCTAATATAACCTTATCGGCAGTCCAATTCCAAACATTTTCGTTAGGCCCTAAGTTTTGTGATATTTCTACTTCATTAAGTGAACTTGACAGTAAAGTTCAGTTTGAAAGTTTAATGAAGCAGACAAACGATCTGATTCCAACCTCCCATAAGAGTCTTCAACAATTCAAATCAACCATTTTCAACTGCTCCCTTTCATTACATAAACGCAAAACTAAATACTAGCAGACTATTTATTGTCCAAAGAACACAAAGACCAGCTAAATGAACTTTCGACAAATAAGGTACTGTTGTTGGCTCATCCCAACAAAGGACTCGACCATAGTTCTGTTGAATTGCAAACACTATGCTGATAAACTGTCATGTATACTAGCAGATGTAAGTTAATTCTAGAAAGAATAGTATTAAAGAGATGCAATGGAACGAGCAGAAAAGTTGACAAAAATTTCGAAGAAGATGAAAGACAAATCAATCATCAGTGAAGAACTATTTGAAAACCATCTGGTTCAGTAATTCCTCGTCTATACAGTCTTCCCAAAGTTCAGAATACAGATATTCCTCTTTGTCCAATTGTTGACATAAACAGTTCACCATATCATGGGATTGCTAAATGGTTAGCAGAAATGTTTCAGCCAGTGAAGAATCAGATCACTAATTACAGTACTACTGACTCCTTCGACATTGTTCACTGTATAGGAGAGATCAAGGTGTGTGTTAAGCGTGTATTATCATTGGATATCACATCTCTCTTCACAAATGTCCCTTTGATGGAAACAGCCTGACTTCTATGTGATCATGTTGAGATCAACAAGCTTGAAATTAGGATTCCTAAGCATCATCTGAAGAAATCCCTATTTCGGTGTGCTTATAAAGTAGAATTTAGATTCAGTGATGAACTTTATCAACAAACAGATGGAGTGGCAATGGGTCCTCTCTTTGCTGATCACTTCATGTCGAGTCTGGAGAACAGTAAACTGTGTCCGTCAGTCGACCAGTTCCATCTATATAAGAGACACAAGGATAAGTCTTTTATCATCTGTGGGGAGGATAGCAACCTTGAATAAATACTACGAAAATTCATCATCATCATCCTCAACCTGAGTTACAAATATTTCCTATCGTTTCACTTAAGAAAGTTCAATGAATGTCACAAGTCAATTCAATTTACCATGGAAACTAAAAATAACTCAGAATTCTACTTCCTGGACGTTCTATTGAGAAGAAGAAATGATGGTTCACTGAGAAGATTGGTTTAAGCAAAACAATCCTGGAATAATCAATATACTCATTTTCAAAGCTGGGTCCCACTAGTCAGCGAAAGAAATCTCATTCACTCACTATGTACATGAATTAGAAGAATTTGTACAGATGATGCAGTAAATGAGGAGCTGGAAATACTTCGAAGAGTGTTAGTCGAGAATAATTGTCCTTCAAGATTCATTGAGAGGAACATGAGGCCTAACAGTTTCAATGAAGAACCCCCTACGGTTTCAACGAATATATTGTGCATGAATATTGGATTGGAAGGAGATACATTGGCAGAGATACTGAAGAATCGACTGCGCAAAACACTGAAGAAAATCTCCTTTTCTGCTCAGCTTTGGATTGTTTTCTCCAGTCAACAACTAATTTGAGGGTGTGTAAAGGATAAGCTATCGCTCTGGGTTACTTCCATGTATGTTTACCAATTCCCCAGCTCTTTTGAAGCTGATTACATAGACCTCATAAAGCGTGTTCTATGCACACGCATCTCCGAACACTGTCGTACATGGTTATCTGAAGGACAGTGTAAAGCCGTCAACGGCTCGATTTTTGAGCATTTTGTCATAAATGGTCAGTGTGCTCCACGCGAAACTTCATTCACAGTCATTTATAAAGTGAGTGTGTAATTGCCACCTCATTGTAGTAGAAGCTGTTGCAATTCAACAATTCAAATCTGCTCTTTGTGTTTAAAAGCGTTACACTCAATTTCTAATTTTGTCTTGATCGTAATCTCCGAAGACAGTTTGTTCACTGTTACTCGGCTGGAATTCATCATGGATTGACGTCGGTTGGAGGAACATTGGAAACCTGAGGGCACAGGACAGCTGTTCCGTCCTAGTATGGTACTCAGCCCTGCGCACCCATGACCTCTTCCCACCAGTGATCGAACCTAGATCCTTCAGATTGCGTAGCCAGCACGAAATAGCTATCCAGAGCTCTCAGGTTTCCGATGTTCCTCCAATTGATGTCAGTCCATGATGAATTCCAACGTGAAAACAATTAATAAACCTTTACAAACCTCCAAACATTATTCGTCTTTTTGTTTATTTACTGTAATCCTACAAGAAATTTTTGATGAGCTTGACCTCACCTTCTAGCCGTTTTCACCTTATGACTTTTAAATTCCTATACTCAGAAACCTTCGTTGGTGACATCTCAATAATTATTTCATGCCCTTTATGCATAACTATATTCTTGTAGGTGAGGATGGCATCACTGTTCTCTTAACACCGAATGTGTTGTATGACTCACTGAACAAAACTGTACATGGTTGGATTACTTTTAGTTGCATTGTTTACTTTGCATTCATAGGTTTATGGTTACTTTATGGCATGTGTTGAATAAACATTGTATATTGTAATGCTAAGTACTGATTGTGTGCCAATCGTTAATGCTATACATTTTGCAAATACTAAATTAAAGGTTTTTAAAGTATTCCATATTTTGTTTATTTGTATTATATAACAGCGATACGGTATTATTTACTTGATGACGTTTCCAACATAAGCTATTATTCCCCATAATCATAACAATGTAATCACACTCCTTTCGACATCTGAGTTTTATAGTCCTGTCACCTGATATTCTTTGTTTTTATGAGTGATAAAATTTTCCGTATCCCTGACATAAGAGTTGTGTCATTCCTATTCCGTATGTGCTGGGTTGGGCGGTGATTCGACCTAATTATATTGGACTCAAGTACAGTGGTTTTATCCCACCCTATTGTATGGTTGTCTGTTAATACATGCATTGCCATAGCCGAGTTTTTTTTCTAGATTAATGATTTCGTTGGAGTCTTTCATTCTACATATACCTAAATTCGTATGTTCCGCTATTCTAGCTGACCCCGACTGGCTAGTTTGATCTGAGTACTTGACCTCGCAGTCATTACATGGGATTTGATAGATTAGATTATTTTGCTTAATTAGTTCTATCGGATTCTTAAGCCAATCGAGTGAGTTTGTAGGTTTAAATGCCACCTTTGTTCCAGGTTTGTTGAGGATCTTGCGTAAAGTTTCTGATGTACCTTCCTTATAGGGTAACACAATGGAGGCTGTGAACTTCTTACTACTCGTGTTGTCGTTATTATTTGTACACATGAGAAACGAAATAATGACAATAACACGAGTAAAAAGGAGTTCACAGCCTCCATTGTTAAAATTAAATGTCGAAAGTAGTGTGATTACATTGTTGTGATTATGAGCAGTAACTTATGCTCGAATCGTAATCAAGTAAATAATACTGTATCATTGAGTGCTATAAATCAAATAAATAAATCTAATATGAAATTCAATTTTACCACAGTGCCCAAATTTTACACTTATATTTCTGAAGTATATTTTCCAATCATTTGTGTATTACATGTACTCAACATTTTGTAAAATTCCATGCGAAATGTTAATATACCAACTAGTGCAAGAAAAATTTTAATGTTAGATCTGTTTAAAAACCACTATAGTTGTTAAGCAAATTAATTATCCGGACAAATCGTTATAGGCTTTGTGTCTTTCATCACTTGTTTATGTGTAACACTAATCAGTATTCGATCGTAAGGCTACAAATATTGCTGAGGTTTGATTCTATCTGCTTAGAGATAGCAAAGATCGATATTCATTTAATGAACTTATAACTCCGAAATCAGTGACTTCGATGGATTTCAGTGGTTTGACGTCAACCTCACCTCTTTTGTCTGGAACTGGTTGGATAAAAGGACGTAGTGATCACTGTCGTGAAAAATATGTCTACCCGGTTATCATCTCTTGATGCCTCTCGATTCTGTATTTTGGTGTCTTAAGGAATTCATAATTTTGTTTTAGGAAAGATCAGAAAGAAAATCACTAAATCCCCACAAATCTTTGAATTAAATTGATCTAGTGCTCATTGGTGACTAGCTTCACGCGGTGTTTACGAAAGTTCCAATGATAGGTCGTGATCGATGAGGCAAATCTGGTGGACATGAGCACGAATACTCAACGATGACATTGGGTGATGGTCGCTCTATGTCGTGAACTGACAGAAGTAGGGAATGTGGGCGATTGGATCCCGATCCAGTTGCTAGCTGAGTGGCATCGTGCTAGCCATGAGACCTAAAGGTCCTGGGTCCGATCCCTGGTGGGGTGGGGTGGGGTCTAAGTGCGCACTACCGAAGAGTCCCATACTAGAACTAAACGGTTGTCCACTGCTCCCAGGTTTCCAATGTTCCTCCAACTAATTTCAGTCCATGATGAATACCAACTTGGAAAAATTACTCAATCCCCACAAACCCCCAAATTAAAAACATCAGAATAGGTTTGAAGACTCAGTCAATAGTCTCTTATTTTGTATATTGGCATCATTTTATGTTATGTATCGCATATTTTAATACCATAGAGTTGTACCATATTTTTTAATCAGATCTATTTTGTTCACATCTTGTTTTTTCGAAGATTGATTTTGTTGCACATGATGACATTCCCTACGCATCGCCTGACAGTGAAGACGTGTATAAACCACTCAAAGATGCTGGCATGTGAGTTTTCTTTTACAATGATTTCTTAATGAGTATGTAGTTTTTTTTTCCGACTTCTTTCGTTTACTATTTGACCAAATGTATTTGCTAACCTATAAATACAATTATCTCATGATTGATGACGAGTACTGATTGCATTTATTCGAATCAAGTGTTTTCTTAGTAGCAGTTACGTCTACAGTGATATATAATGTTAGAAGCTTTTAACTCGTGTGTTCTGATGGTCACATTGCTTAATAAACTTTAGTTTTTAGCATCAAGCTACCTGGTATCACTTCATGTCTCATCTCCATCACTACCTCAATTTGAGGTGCATATTATCTAAACTATACGTAAATGTAAATTGTAATCTCAAAAATATAGAGTAAATCTTTAGGTATAATGTTAGTTAAAGACTGACTGAGCGAAGAAATATATTTCTTTTCAATTAGGTCTTCATCTTGGGCTCTACACAAACATATAGGTTTACAATTTAATCAAATTACCAATCACGTGATGTTTCGGAAATAATGATGCAAATAATCAATAGAGTTACCAAAATAGGAAATATGAATATTGATAGAAACAAGAAGGGGAAGAGGTGTACAAAGTAAACCTAGAAGTTACATCATGTTGACGGCAACGGTAATGAAAGTGGTCGAACAAACTTCTTTTGGATATAATGGCTAGGTTTGTAAAGGTGGATTGCAATCGCCTCTGCTATGTGAAGTAACCGAGTGCGTAATCCATGGGGTAAATTATTTGGAATCTGATGGATTATTTTGAAGGCTTTTCCAGTAACCACTTGATTTCCTGTGTCAACTAGGTGTGCAAGTATGGAGCTCTTTGTAGTTCTAATTTGTCCCTTGTTCAACCATGATGGGTGGTGCTCAGAAATTCGACGATGGAACTGCCTCATTGTACGCCCAATGTAACTCGCTCCACAGCAGCAGTTGAATTGATAAATGCACACATAATTTTCGAAATATGACTTTGAATATCTGAAGAGGTTTTAGCAAAATAACACACTTGCCTAATAATCTAAAAAACTTTCAATCACTGGAGTCAAATGCTACATTTAGGTCAAGGAATATTCTATATCTGCTTTCTTTTCATACTAATGCGTCTGTGTCTATACTTGAAACTTGCCTATCCCACCCGAATCGTCCACTCTAGAATCCTAGTTGTAATTTGAACGATTTTAGACTAGGATACTGGACATATAGTCAAGTCGATTCTCCTGTGGTTATTATAAAAAGATTTCGCTGTTTATGAATTTGAATCATCGATGAATAATACTAGTTTGACCAAATCACTTCTGACTTCAATACTATGGGTACTACTCCATTTGAATTAACGACAGCTCTTGATGGTAATTTTCAAACACTTCTAAAAACGAACTGTCGCATCTTGTTATTTTGTTACGCTTCAGTTTTTGAACAATATTCACAGTTTCCGTAAAAGTTGGAGAACTGATATCTGCATCCCTTTCAGGTTGAGCTTCGATAGTAGTAAACTGAAGCATACTTTTTAAAACAGTCGAACTGTCATTCAAAAATGTTGTGCATAATGCCTTCTTCATCTCTTATCAGAGTTTATAAAAGACCCTTTTGCAGCTGCAGTTTCACTAATTGTCGCCGTTTCGGCACTATTCACTAATAAACCTTTATAACTCTGTAGTGTTGCCTACAGCTGGTGCCGTCTTTATCTCTTTCACCTTTGTCATGCATCATTGTTTGTGGTCATTATAAAATTAATTATGATTAGTTTACATGTAAACTATTCTAGTTCTTCATCGTGATCACAGGCTGTAAGGATGAGTCTTCGTGCACCAATTAATTCAAGTAATATGAAAATCCAATAATTTCCATCAACTTTTAATTGCAGGGTTACCAAGTATCTTAATATCTTTTTTCACAGTAAACTAAATATGGCTTTAAAGTACATCCCCGTACCATTGTGTAGTGTCTAGGTAAACTGCAGATTAAGCCGAGTGGGTGAACTGTTACTAAATTATAATCGCCAGGTGATTTTCTCACAGCCCAACTGAATGAAACAAAAATAGCCAAACAGCTTCTACGCTGGCTGGGAATACAGTAATATTTGAAATTGAAACCCAGAACTAGCAACAGGGAGAAAAGCATTAAGAAAGGTGATGTGAAGATTAGTAGGTAGTATATTATTTCTTATCAATAGGTGCAACACTACAGTTTAATCAACTCTAACAGTATTTATCATTAGTTTTTACATCAACTTTGGTATATGTACAATGTGTTCAAGCGACAATTCTCAGTAAAAGTTTATCAGTAATTTTTCACAGTAAACTGTATGTAAAAAAACTTTATTCATTTGTGGTAATCTTGCTTTTTTGTGTTCTTATCTGTTGAACACATGGGTGTGATAGTGTAGTGTGTGCCATTGATAAGAATGGATATCAGTAGTATATAGTAAAGGGATGGGCAGAAGTCATAGGTAATTAAGAGCGATGGGGTAAATATTCTACATAGAGAAACGCAAGAGATAACGTTGTCATGTGAAGAGCGAAACGAGGTAGAAGAAGAAGAGGAAACGAAATGCATGAGAAAATGAATATTTCAAACGAAATGTTGCCATAATTCCCCAGTAAATGATAAACTTTCTTCTGCGTTTCATCCTTTGCCTTCCCCTTACAATAGTAGTAGAAGTTGACCTTTATGAGTAGACTAAATGATGAGCTGTAGCTTAAACAGTAAGTGTTACGTTTCCTGTGCATCTTATTATTTTATAAGAATTTCTGAAAGTCAGTATTACCTCTAAAAGTTCTTTTTATTACCTCAGTTTGTTTGAGAATTTAGTTGTACTTCATAATAAAGATAATGATGAAAAGTCCTGACTGAGCAGCTAGTATGAATATGATCAGGCGGTAGTAACGCATCACAAATTCGCATGGTAGTCAGGCAAAACCCTTGGTGATTGAAGTGAAATAAAAATCTGGTCAGTAGTCAGACTTCGTAGTTCATTTGGTTGAGCATCGCGCCGGAAACCCCAGGGGTCGCTGGTTTGAGTCCGGTCACGGTCCAAATTTTCATTTCACCTTTAATCACCACTCACTATTTCGTATATGCTGAGCAATGTTCATTATCTAGTACAGTGGAGATAATCTTCATATCGATATCACTTAAGTCAAACTTTTAGTTAATACTTTGTTTTTAGCATTGCTAGGTGGAGGTTTTTGATATCGTTCGGTCACAGACATAAGTGCATGTATAGCGTTCATTAGTGACATGCTTTTAGATGGATATCCCGAAGTTCTTATGAGAAGCTGTGGCCTATAGGGTCAACTAGTCGGAAGGGAAGCGGATACTAACTGAAGACCTTGGGTGATAATCACACTATGTCACAAATTGACAGAAGTTAGCAACTGTGAAGCACCGAACTCCGACCCAGTGGCTGAGTGGTTAACGCGTTCGCCGTGAAACTTGGAGGTCCTGAGTTTGGTTCCTGTCCGAGTTGTGGGTACGTGCTGCTAAAGAGTCCCATACCAGGACGAAACACATGTCCAGTGCTCTCAGGTTTCCAATCATTCTCCAACTGATGTCAGTCCGTGATGAATACTACATCTGGTTATTATAATTTAAAGTCCGTAATGAAATTAAAAATGTAATCCAGCAATCATATGTAGTTTTGTGCATTTGGTTTCACCTAATGTGTAGAAATTGTAATGTTATCTGGCTGTCCAAACCTCTGTAGGTGAAGTTGGGTTCCTTGGGTTGTTGGTTGCTATTCGATTACTTAAAGTAATGGGCTACAGCCCGCCGTCAACAGTTGTCTTCAAAGCCTAACTGCAAAAATATCGAAAAACCAGATTTTCGTTCAATCAGCGGCATGTATGTATCCATTAACTATGCAGATCATTAATGAAATCAACGGTCATTAAAATATAAATAGTCTTTACAATAGATTTGTTTACTTGATTATAGCACACACAGTTGTACGTTGTTATTAACTTGACGTTTTGAGCCTAAATTTATGCTCGTAATCACATCAAAGTAATCACATAACTTTCGACGTCTTGTTTTTGTATTCCTCTTATACTTCATATTCTTTGTTTTTAGTGGTGGTAGAATTTTCAAGATCTCCGATATAGGTATTACGTCATCTCTATCCACGTGTGTTGGGTACTGATCCGATGAAAAAAGATTCGATAATCAATCCCTCCCTGCACCTAACTGTATTGGACTTTAGTACAGTTAAATATCAAGTTGTGTGATTACTTGATATAATTGATTATGAACGATAATTTGAGGTTAAAATATCATCCAGTAAATACTTTTTTATCACTGAACTGTACTAAATAAACACATCGGTTATGAAATTACATTTCACCACACTGCCCAGATTTTACACTTCAGGTAATACAAGTTGTTTAACTGAAATAGCATCAGTAAACTATATATCACGCAGCTAATAAGTTCAGATAGATGGATTTAAGACTATTTCAAACAACTCAGTCCTTTTTGTGAATGTGTTTAAACATCTGTTGGACTGGTTGACAAAGTAGTTTTATAGTTACCGAAAGCAGTAAATATTTATTCATTATGCAGATGCCTGCTTGAAGGCTAGCAGTGAGATCCGGAACGCGCATCTTTTTTGGGAATCGTTAGCTGGGTATACCTGCATCCCAGTGAATGTCGCGTCACTGAGACTCCAGAAGTATCAAAAACCACAAGTGATACCCGTTGCACAAGAGGTGGCCCTCGTGCCTCAGCGACGTAGTGGATAACTCTTTGGAGCTTGAAGTGATAAGTACTAGGTTCAAGTTTCAGTCAGAACAACATTCACCGGTACGTAGACACATCCATCTGACGACCTCCAAATGGGAGTAAACGCGCGCCCTGGATTCCACTGCTAACCACCAAGCAGACATCAATATAACGAGTAAGCAGGTAGTATCGAGGCATCCGCACTAGAGCCCAACTACCAACAGAGATCGAGTAATTTGACCCAGGAAAGCAACGGACTTTGTACGTCTGACTGTCTGCTAAACCGCTTTCGTTTTATCTCTGAGTCACTTTTGACATGCGAACTTACTGCTTGCTTATAGTTCATACTTTATCAACACTTTGCAGATATTGGGGAACTCACCTAACAAAGTGTTCCTAAACTTTGAGATGCCACTGAATAAATTCGTTGCTCCGTATGATTTATAGACCATTTTGAGTCAGTGCTTATGACAAAGGAACTCTACTTATCTTCTACGTGTTGCAGCTTTTATGTGATGTGTAAATGACCATCGACATAGCTGACAGCAAAGATTTGCCAGCTCAGGATAAAGATGAAATTCTTTTGATATTCTCTTATGAAATGGTGGAGAATATTTGTAGTTCAAGTGCATTACCTTGTGTTATGTTCTCTGAGCTGGGTTGTTTAATCGTGAAGCAAGGCAACATCATCAGCACTAACTTCAATATGAAGTGAGCTGTCAATATCTCTCCGTGAGTAACTCACTAGCTGGTCCTGACTGACTAGTTTATGATTGGCTGTTTCTTTTGATTGTTGTGTCATTGACTGTATACATTTTCTTGCTGGCTGTTCCGCTGCTTGACCTCTGATCTTTCTATCATTTGTCATTTTTCTGATTGGTTGATAGATTGGGTCCATGTCTATACACCCATTGACTGCTGGCTGACCTGAATGTCAAGCTTCTAGGAATTCTCTGATATCTTTTGTGTTTCCTCTATCCAAAATTTCTACATTGTCGAAATTGAATTCATGTCCATAATTATCCATGTGCATTGAAATGAGTGATGAAATGTTATGACTCTTGATAGCTAATTGATGTTCATGTGAAAGAAGGCGAAGAGGGTGACCACGTTGTCCAATGTAGTATTGACTACAGTTACCGAGGTTGATTTTTTAAATGATATTTAGTTTATCTTCTCTGGTTGTGGCGTACTTTGGTCAACATAATAGCGTTTGGAGGGAATTTGTTGGTTTACGAGCCACACCGATTCCAAGTGGCTTCAGTAATCTTGTCGTGATCTCTGATATATTGTTTATGTACGGTTGGATGATCCATTTGTTGATTTCTGCGGATGACTTTGTAGTTGACGATGAACGGAATAGGCATTTTCTGATGAAGTTTCATGGGTAGCCGTTCTTCTTTAAGATAGACACCAGGTAATTTTCTCTGTTTCTCCGTGGAGTTGTTGTGCTGCAGTGTGTTGTCGCTCTTTTGAATTGAATCTGCACGCAACCAATTTTGTGCATTGTTGGGCTGTTGCCACTGTAGTTGAGGATTTGATCAGTGTCCTTTGACTTCCTGTACTCTTGAGTTTCCGATTTTCCGGCGGCTTCTGCTAACCAAAATATCTACGAATGACAGTTTGTTATTCGACCACTTCTCCATCGTGAATTTGATGTCATCGAAACCGTTGTTGATCAAACTAAGTGTTTCCTTAATCATCTTTTTTAATGATGATGAAACTATCGTCCATATAGCAGATCAAAATTCTGGTTTGATAACAAGTAAAGTAGTTGCTCCTAGACCCTGTATCACTGCCTCTGCAATTAGTCCGTATATCGGTGGTCCCATTAGAGTTCCTTTCATCTGTCTATATATCTTGACATTACGTTGGAATTATGTTGTCAGACAAAGATCAATAAGTTTCATCTAACTTGAACATTGAAGTTTTGTGCGTTCTCAAAGGCATGTGTCTTCAGTAAGCAAAAGGGATATAGTTTACTTGGCCAGTTGTGGTTCAATTGATGTGTATAATTCTGACATCGAAGAATACCATTAGTTTATCGTTGCCTATATGAATGTCTTTGATCCTTTCTAAGAATTCTGTTGGTGATTTGATAGAATATCCGCATGATTGCACAAAGTATTTCAGTTTCCTTGAAAGTTCTCTGCATATATATTGTAAGTTGGAGTTCCCGAAAGTGATGCTATTCGTCATAAAAGGATGTCTGGTTTGTGTAGCTTGACGCATCACAACTGATGATTTCAAACGTACTGTGTCTTACTAGCCTTTCTGCATGTTTTGGGCGTAATGCTTTCGCAGTTACCTTTGTACGACAGTCACACTATGTGCCTCAACTTAAAGCAAAACAACATCCTGGCCCACTACATGCATTTTTTGTTATCGCTCTGAGTTTCTATACTGTCGTATAATTCAGATGAATACCGCATAGGTTAAAAAATGTCGAGATACAAAAGTAACTAGGGGAAAATGTCATCAAAAAAGTGTTCAATATACTTAAACGCAATAAAAAAGATTTAAAACGTGCACGTAAACTACTACGAAATTTGACCCAAAAAGTTTTTTTGCTTCAGCTGAAGAGTAATTCAGTTATACCAAAAAAATGACATAGTGCATTAGATACCCACAACAAATGCGAATAGTAAATAAACGAGAGAATAATCAGCTCTTTAAAGTGCATACGTCCACCTTTTTAAACGAATTTTCTGGAGAATATGTATCACTTTACAATCTTATAGTTTGTTATTTAATATTTTTGCAACCACTCTCCCTCTCTATAAGCTTGTTGACCGATGATATTTCATAATTCATCTATAGGCTGTTTTTAATAGTACAAATCTATTTGCCCGTAATTTCCTCTAGTTTATCTACGTACACTTGACAAACTTCCTCATCTTCACCTTTTATCATATTCTACGCTGTTCAGAAATTCTTATGCGATTATATCAGGTGTTTATCAGTTATTTCTTAGGAGCTTGGTTGAACTTGAATTACATAGTTTGCGAAAATCTAACACATCTGTGTATGAGTCTTTTCGGCATGATCTTTGTTTGTTTGCTTGCTTCACTGTTAAGTTGGCTTTCACAAATTTGAGATTATTGATTATTATTTGTCCCTTGGGTTCCTAGTGGAACATAGGGCTTCAGTAGCACGCCTCCATTCCACTCTGTTCTCTACAGTCCTTTGAACCTTGCTCCACGACTGCCCAGAAGCTTTCATTCCTTCCTCACACCATCTCCTTCATCTCACCCTCAGTTGGGACGCCCTACTCGTCGTTTCCCATTTGGATTCCACTCGAAAGCCTGGCCTGGAGCGTGATGTCCTCATTCACCCTTCTCAGTGTATGCCCAATCCATCTCCACTTTACTCCACTGCATATTTGTTGGGTGATGGGTTCTTGGTTGGTTCGTTGCCAGCCAGCCAGAGCTCCTTGTTGCTTATTCTTATTATTCTGGCCATCTGATTTTCAGTGTCAGTATCAAGTGAGCGTAGGTGGCAGCTGTTGATGAATGTCTGTAGTTTGTTGGAAATGCTTCACGTGACGCGCCAAGTCTCTCAACCATCACATAGAAGCACTGACTTGAGTGACATTAGTGTTGAAAATCCGGATCTTCTTCTTTGTGCTGAGTCCAGCAGATCTCCACAGTGATTTCAGATTAATGAAGGGAGGCCTGTCTTGCTGTCTTTCCAATCCTGGCTTTGACATCCTCATCTGTGCTGCCACCTCTAGTTGAAACGATGCTGCCCTACCTAGGTAGGTGAAAGAGACAACTTCCTTCAGGTTTCTCCCGTTAATGCTGATTGTTATTGATGCTGTTGTTGGTTGGGTATCTTCATCACCTCCGTCTTCTCTACATTCACTTGAAGTCCCATCTTCACTGCCTCACCTCTTCTGTCAACTTGTTAGTTTTAGCCTGTAGATCTTCGAGTTTGTGTGACATTAGACAGACGTAAATCATCATCGGCGAAATCCAAATCTTCTAGGGTCTTTTCATCGGTCTAGCTAGCGTACGCCCATCTTTCTCGCTCCTCACGGTTTATTGAATGATCCATTCCACCACAGTTGGGAAGATCATCGGTGATAGTAGGTGGCAACCTTATCTTACTCCTGTCTTCACTTCAAAGGTGTCACTGAGCTTTCCACTGTGAATCACTTGGCGTGTAGCGTCTTCATATAGTTGTTGAATGAGTTTGATAAAGGTTTGTGGCACTGAAATCGTAGTTTTGAAGCAGCTGCTAAATTGCTTCTACACATTTGAGATACCCAAGTTATATTTGACTGAAAAATATGCTGCTACAGGGTCTATTACAAACCTTATTCTGTGTTCTCTTTCAATAATGCAACAAAATGATTTTTTCAGTATTATGGATGAACATAGGAAGAAAAAACTTCCATTCCATGCATGCACACAACTTCTTGGTGGTTTCTGTCAGTAAAAATTTACAATCATTAGATTTCAAAAATAATATTGTATACTATAACCAGTGAAGATCAAATGACAATCTAGAATTCATTGTGATTCACAAAAACTTTCATCCAAAATCACCGCTGCAAATTCTGGCTAAATTCATTTTATTTTATTTTCTAAATCATATTTTGGTTTCCTTGATTTAAATTTATCTAAATAAATGTATGAAATTCTTGTAGTTTAATTACACCTTCCACGTATTTCATTTAGCTCATTAATAATTTTCTTTTGTCTACTTTCAAATAAATGAAAGCACTGTGTAATTTGATAATGCTTATCTCCTGTAGTATCAGTATTGACATAAGCAAGTATAATTTTTGAGCCGTCGCGTACTACAGACCTTAGTGTTTACTTATTTGCAATTATGCTACACTACCCTTATGTAGCATGGCACTAAAAGAAATGAACGTGGATGTATTCGTATCACTTTACTTCTATTCTATTCTGATTCATTTATTTAATGCATGTGTCGTAACTTCTAGGCGTTGTGTTGACGTCATAATTTCATAATCAAACAAGTCATTCATTTAGGTGAGAAATGTCTCGCAGTATTTAGTGAAAATATTGAAATATTTACTTAACAGATCCAGAGCATGTGTCTCGACCGATTGCTGCTACCTTAACGTGATGGTTGGGTTTGTATAACAATGACTCAACGAGCTACACTGACTGGGACCCTCGTTCCGTCAAGGTCCTACTGTGTCAGAAAGTTCTGTTGGATAGTGGTAAGACGAATAGCAGTTACTGTTGTAGTGTAAATTCCTACACTATAATGGGAGTCCGAGGACGAAGTCATACTGCTGATTGGATGAGTTGTGACCAGCAATGGCATGTTGATGCTGTCTTCCTGGTGGGAATGGTAGTGGTTAGAAAAAGTTGACCCCAAAGAAGCACACTCCTCCCTATCTTATCGCCTTCTGATACTGTTAGTAAGGGTTTTTCTATCTGACGTTCAGATAACTTAAATGTGGAGACAGCAATCCTGAAAAGGGTGTGTATGTCAGGTTTCAAGGAGATATTTTATGAGCTCTATGATCACACAAATCTTTTTCTCCTTCAGATACCTCAAGAAGAAATAGCCTTCCACGATTTTGGCAGCTGGGAAGTGTCAACTGCCCTCACACGTTCATAGAGTATACGGAGAAAGTTAATACTCATAGGGAAAGCAATGGAAACAAAATAATTACTATTATCGAAATTGGGTAAATGGAAGTAGATCTGAAGACCTTAGTGAATGAGAACACTGAAAAGACCTCTTCTACAACTAAAGTTCCGATTGGAAATGATGGATTACAAGTACCTCTTTTTATATTTCTTCATATCCGTTGAGTAGATGTTCAACCAAGCTAAATTCATATGTGAAAATTGCTTACTACTTTTACCGGATTATTTTTATGAAGATAGTGTATAATGCCTCACTTTTCACAACAAAGTCGCGAAGATAATCTGAGAACGTATTGCTCAACTCTGGTATGCACAAAAAAGATTCAATGTGCTGACATAAATCAAATGATAGTGATCGAAAAAATGATTGAAACAATATTGCCAAATACCTCTTTATTCAGGTTGTTCAGTCGATATGAAAGTCACATTTCTTCAAGATTAGTTCTGTGTTTCACCTCTTAGAAAAGTACTTATGCCATACCAGCATTTAGAAAACGTTCACTTATTCTAATTGCTTAAATATTCTAATCCGTGTTTTCAAAAACATCTCATACAATCAAACTTGTAACTGTATGGTACTTAATTTCTGTTGTTTGTTACACATTCTGTATTGATTTTCCTACATTTTGCTTCCTCAGCTTTGTAGGCAGGTATAAACTATAGCAACTTTAACACTAAATTAATGTGCTTCATAGAACCAAAGCTAATCTTTTCAAGATTTATGGTTCAAGCTGAGAATGATGCACCTTAGTGAAACAGTTTTAAATGAGCAGTTTGCAAGTTGATCAATAGTGGGTAACCGATTTATCTGTCTAGACCTTAGTACTCAGTGTTGATCTAGGTTTATTGACCAAGTTTACAATGTAACCACTAGGCTCAATGACACGACACTGCACTGTATTTTGGTGTTAGATATTAGGAGTCAATCAGCAGGAAACCCTGGTTAACCTAAGTTTTTTGCATGTTGGCACTCATCAGCAAGGCGTACCTACAACTATGAGGAAACTGGTGTTCTCTCGATGATTCAAAACTGTCACGCAGTCTTGAGTTCTCATAAGCGGAAATTCCCTCTTCGATACAATACATATTGTTACCTAGACAGTAGGAACAACTTATAAAATGGCATAGCATCATAAATTTGAGTTAAAAATTAAAAACTTTTACTCGATACCAGTAATTGACTGGAAAATGAAATAAATCTGGAATAAAAAACTAGTGTTCGAATCTAGGAAAAAACGTCATCAAGACTAGCTAATATGGTGAGAAGCGTATTAATGGATCCAAAGGGAAAAGCCCAATGACTTATCTTTTTGGGGATGCTTCTAAAACTATGTGAATAAAGCAAATGTGTTCCACAATCTTTTATGCTCACAATGATATTGTTTTCTAAACAATTAATATAAACTCATTCACTGCTAGACTGAGTTATACACTTCTTCATTTAGTCAGGATCATCACCAACGTCGGATGTGGTACTACTGCCTAACGGTTGAAGTTGCCATATCTCATATCAGGATATCAAGCCAGAAGGCAGCAAGATGACAGATAGAGAAATAAACAAGAAATCAGTCGAAAGTGGTAGGAAGTCGTGAAAAAATAATGAGAAAGAATTAAACCATAATGAAGTTGGGCATGAAAATTAAAATAATATGTGGATGCATCTGAACCACCAACATAGATTCTGAGCCACATCCCGTAGAGTCTACAAGCAGCGATTTTGGTTGTTATGGTTATCCTAACTGGGGAGTCTATGTTTACCACCTACATGGCTGATATTAATAATCAGAGATTTCATGTTTTATTCTGACTACCTTTTACCTTTTCCAGCATAAACTTACTGCAGCTAAAATCACCCAGCGGGAGAGACAGTTACTAGACATACATAACGCATATCCCAGCCACCTGAGTCGATGACGGTTCACAACCTCATTGACTGACTCTCTTCATCTAGTCAATACCCTACGCCTGAGTTCTATGTAATTGACGTGTTGACGCTACGACACATAACCTATGTTACAAAGGCACGGGTGGTCGAACACTGGGAGTTTTCTCATGTCATCTGCCTCTTACGACCACGTTTTACAAACATTCAGTGGAACGCAGCAAGCTGCAGCGCAGTACACTCGGGCCTTAATTGGGATTGAGATATCATGTTTGATGAAGTCCAACTGAACGTTTTGTGTCCGTACAGAGATGTCATCAACATAGGGTTGATCCAACTTCCTAGGTAAGTGTAGTGGTCAACACGTTCAACCACTTTATACTCCTTGTTTCACACCAAGAGTCAACACAGACCAGTGGTAGAGCAACAATCTGCATTTGGGAGGTGCGAAATGCACTCTAAAAGTTCCCAAATTCCTATTCAAGGTGTCCAGAACATTTTACATCCTTTCAGCGTATTCACCTGGTGAAACTATTTCGTCTGTGTACTTTAGTTCTGCTAAGGTGTCGTCTGTAACAAGGTCAATCCCTATAGAGTCAGAAGATGAGACAAACCTCCGTGTATACGTTTATGATAAAGTTGAATAAGAATGACCAGAGTGAACACCATTTGTACCCAAATCACTTGATAAGTCACCATATGCTATGACACGCCTACAGGTCTTCAACAGAGTTGATGTACTTACCTGTCACTCGTTCCGGCCGGAGATACTCATATGACCTCTCGGTCGACGGAGTTGGATGCCACATTCAGGTCTAGAAACACCGCTGGTGTTTGGCGTCGACAAGTGTCCGTGTTTGAGAGCCTGGTGGAGAGTGAATATTTTGTTGGTGCAAAGATGGACAGGTTTGAAACCTGGCTGTTTTCCTCGGGTTTGATGTTCTGAGCTCCATCTAGACGTATGATCGATATAGAACCTGTAGTCTTAGACACAATGTTAGACTGGTTCTCTTGTGATAATCGTGAGAGAGTTTCTGCTTTTTCTTGAAGAGGGGTGGTCAGTGATTGAGACCGATCAGAGTTGATCATAGATGATTCTCGTGCGCTGGCTGATGTTTCAGTCAACCTACCAAGTAACCAATGACCCTCGGGACTAGCACATCTAGCCTTTCTCGTTCCACGTCTGGAATTGAAACGTACTCATCACACTTGTGCACGTTCGTGCAGTAGGCAATGAACGGCAATTATCGTGTGACGGCTACTACTACTACTACCTGGGTGCCGAAACCTCTGAAGGTGGAACCGTGTTTGACCCGTGACCCAGTGGTTAAAAGTCAACCGCTTGAACCACAGCTCCGCTTGTTTCAAATCACTTACAGCATTCTCTACTTCTGCACGAGTTGGTGGCCTCATCTCAATGTTCCATTAAGGATTTGACTGAAGATGGAGACCTCTATAAATATGTTTATGATAAAGTTGAATAAGAATATAGAGAGTAAGCACCACTGACGCATATCACTCATTCAGTTCGTGATTGAAACGAATTACCAGTATTTTATTATGAAGGTTTTGTTATTGCAACGTACGAAACCACGTATGACTGGGCGATGAATTTTCAAATTTTAGTCGTAGGTTTTGTTGAATAGGACATTTGTCAAACATCAATATTCTACTTACGCTTCCATACGTTGATCGCCAATCTCTGTAGTTATAACAGTTGAACAAATTAGGTACTCAGTTATTCTTTCATTCCATTTACTTTTCTGCTAAAGGGTCGTGTACATTTTTTTTCAAAAGTCATCACGTGAAGTTTCAAACTGTTCACAATTTTCTGCAAGTTTGACCTTCTGATTGTTAACTTATTCATATATTAGAACACTGTCAGCTCATTTGATAAATATCACGTGTGGTTTCTAGAGCCCGTCAAGATTTTTAAAAGTGATTTTATCACTTCACAAGTACTACGTTACACGAGTTTCAGGTAAAAATCCTAGTTAACTACTCACTTCCGAATTCTTAGTGACGTTTTCTTTCTGTTTAAAGTTAAATAAATAAATAATCCATTCATCTCAGAAATGCACTTCATTTCCCCATTAGTTCGTTATCAATATACTGGGTGATGATTAAACGCGAAATGAAAACCTGAGGTGTGGCAGGGTTCAAACCAGCGGCCATCGGGTTACCGATCGGGCATTCTACCAATTGAGTAGCATGGCTGAGCTACTGATCAGGTCTTAAATTCACTTTAATCACCCAAGATTTTGTCTGGCGGCCATATGAATCCATGGTACATAACCGTCCAATCATCGTAATCAGATTGGCCTCCCAAGCAGGTCATCTCATTACAATCTAAATGGAGCATTGTATTGATGGGATTAAAATATTCGTGGTTTAGCGGACTACTGTTTATCATAATTTATATAAAAAGTCACAAAAATAGGCCCAATTTAATGTAATAAAACCTCCCTACCGACCAGTTGTTCACATTGAGATTTAGTGTAAGGTATACTTAATATCTGTGTTCATTGTAAAATATATTATCTGAAATGATGGAATAGGCGAACAGAATAGGGTTCTAGTTGTCTATTTTAAACTGAGTTGTCATCCACTTAGTCTTTTGCTGTCGTTATCATCTGTTATGAAATTTAGGTGTTTGGGTCATGATGCTCTTAACGGTATCATTCGTTGGTTCACAGTCGCTATGTGTAAAACGTACATTCATGTTATATTTATTTAGGCATACATCTTCTTACTTGGTAATAAACACCATTTATTCTGATCTTTTTTGCTTCAGCATGTCTGACTCACGATTTTGTCCACATTCACCAAAACGGTGCCATTTGTACTGATTACTGCTACCTTGTGTGGTGGTTGGGTTTGTATAACAATGACTCAACGAGCTACACTGACTGGGACCCTCGTTCCGTCAAGGTCCTACTGTGTCAGAAAGTTCTGTTGGACAGTGGTAAGACGAATAGCAGTTACTGTTGTAGTGTAAATTCCTACACTATAATGGGAGTCCGAGGACGAAGTCATACTGCTGATTGGATGAGTTGTGACCAGCAATGGCATGTTGATGCTGTCTTCCTGGTGGGAATGGTAGTGGTTAGAAAAAGTTGACCCCAAAGAAGCACACTCCTCCCTATCTTATCGCCTTCTGATACTGTTAGTAAGGGTTTTTCTATCTGACGTTCAGATAACTTAAATGTGGAGACAGCAATCCTGAAAAGGGTGTGTATGTCAGGTTTCAAGGAGATATTTTATGAGCTCTATGATCACACAAATCTTTCTTTCAGGTACCATAGGAACAAATTGCCTTCCATGCTGTGAGCAGAATCGACGACAACTAGTAGTGTTCGCCAGGGATTCCCATTTTCACCGTTCCCATTCAACTCCGTCATAGACGTGCTAACAGACAACATTATGTACGTCTGACTTCACAGAGATTGATCTACCCCTGGCGATCATCTGGTTGACGCGGAGTATGCAGACGATACCATTCTTTTAGGCTGGGTGAAGATGCTGACGCATTACAGGGTTTTTTGAACTCATTGAGCAGAAATCTGAGTATGCTTGGCATACACCTCGCATCTGTCACATGTAAGATGATGCTCCAAGACTCGTTTGCATCTACTCCCAGTTTAATAACAGGAGGTGGGGTGGTGAAATGTATCTACCACTTCGTTCACTTCATGAGTTGCATCAGCCCTAACGGGATGGTTAGTGACGAAATCTCAGTTGGGATACAGAAGGTTGGCTTGGCATCTTCCAGCTTGCGTCGTCTCTGACGCTGACTGTTTGGATATTGGATTATATGTCAAAGGACGTGTATACTGCTGTGCAGTTTGTTGTGTCCTGTTATATGGCTGTGAGACATGACGGTTGAAAGTAGATAGGAATGGATTATAGGGTTTTGATCACATATGTCTTCGTAGCATTGTCCTTGTTAAGTGGAATCACCGTGTGAGCAATGTTGAAGTCAAGTGAAGGGTACTGAGTAATGTAGGTGATTCGATTGATTAGGTTGTAAACCCTAGTTGACTTAGATGGCTTGGACATGTACTGTGAATGCTGAGTCACAGCCTACGTTGACATCCCATGCTAGAAGAGAAGGTGTGTTAGGTTGGAGGTTTGCTCAGAGTGGCCAGACCAGTGTATGGCACCATTCTATGAAATTTGTGACTGATGGTTTGAGTTGTATAGAGCGATGCTAACTGCCTGGTTGAAGTTGGCTAGACGAAAGGAATCAGTGGTTGAGGACTCTTGGTGACATGGCTGAAAAGAGGTCGGAGTGACGCAGATATATTCACTCCTTGACGTCTTCTAAATACTTGCACTACCCGTCATGTTTAAATTGCTCATTCTTTCGCACAACTCTATTTACTTTGATATGACTTCTTTCTATACATTTTGTTCTATGTTACTACTTTGAAAAGGGGCAGCTTAAACCGATGCACTTGTGTGCGAGTTTCTATGTTTACTTTACCTGGTTGGAGACTCTCTGTGATATGGCTTCAGATCGGTCACAACGCTGCAGATATATTCACTCCTTATTATCTTAGAAATTGAGCATTTTTGTAGACCTTCATTCATGTCCCCCCCCGTCGCCTCATACACTTTCTTACATTTTAATGATGCTGCTTTCTGAACCACTTTCTCGATGCATTTTACTGCGAAGCGTAGCAGATTGAACTAGTGCTCTTATTCGTTTGGTTCTACTCGTATTCGTTTGTCTGTTCACGCAATATCTCAGCGGTTCATCCGCCGGGAAATCACTGGAGAGACATCCTTTTTGTTCATACTGAAGACGCGCTTTGTGAAAAAGCGTAAACGAGCCCGAAATTGAAATTCGGAACTTTTTGTGTGTTTGCACCAACCGCCTAATGCTTGCTTATTAACATTGTTTTTCAGTTATTAACTACTTACTGACTAACTTCAGTATTGATTAAGTGTATCTTGAGTTTCACTGAAAAGGGACGAACCTTTTAATATTGAATGTACAAGTAAGTAGGCTGACGGACGTACAAAGATGCACGATGTTGTTTTCAGAATCGCCTTGCGAATGCTTTATAATCTTGATTACTAGTTGAGAATGTACATTCCTGCTTATCCAGTTCTCATAGGCATTATCTGTGATCATGTAGAAAGATTTTGTTTAATTTGAAAGTCAGGAACTGCAACCTACAAAGGAAAAAATTTAAATCGTATCACTACTAACCACTGCTTTAAGAAGATTGAGTCATCACAAAACAATTACACCAACTAGATACTGATCCATCCATGCACGCCTATGTCTACATCTTTGTTCTACTTCCTATCTTGTCTTTTTTGTATTCTATTTATTTCTTCATTGCTGATATGATGATTTTCACAACTCTTTATCTTGCTTCTCTCATCCTGACGCATTGATTTGGGGTGTAGCAACATGGACTAACGCCGTTATGCTTAGTGCTGTCTGTCTAATCATCTAAAGCCATTGAGTATATAGCTGCTAGGAGGTATTTAATTTACCAGCTCATATCAGAAGTTGTTGCGTAAAGAATTCTAGTGTGTTCATCGAATAATTATGAAACACATTGGAACTGTGTTCTATTGACTGTCGAATAGTGTGGGTCTGGTTTGAACCCACCCCCTTCCATCTACTATGGTCTCAATAACTAAGTATTGTTAACTCTAACAGTTATTGTGAGTCACAGTTTAGTACATGCATCCGCATATGCTTCATTTTAACTGCATTACAATCGTATTAGTATTGAACAAAATCTATTTTGGATGCCTGATTATCAAACTGGTGCACTAACTATGTAAATGTGCAAACTTTTAAGAACAGCAAAATGATAAGCTTTCAGAAATCGTTAATGCACTTGTCTCATAGACGCATAATTAGATGGTTGTGATTTAGGAGTTCGTCTGAAAAAATAAGGGTCATACATCCCAAGTATTTGGTATAATAGTTGATATAAAAACTTGTTCATATTTTATTTAACGTATCAATAGTTTGTCATATGTTGTTAGTTGGACTACTGTAATTCAAATGTTTACATTAACAAGTGAATTGTCGATTGTATGAACTGTCAAAATATTCACTTCAAAATAATTATCACGGTTCAGATTATGTAGCTGAAAACGTGCTACAGTTAGGTAGATGCTGTGGCTCATTGTTTTAGGAAATGGTTTTCAACCTATGGGCCACAGGCTCGAACCCCTCTCCACCTACCGAGGTTTGGGTAGCCAGGTAGTAGTATCATTAGCCCTCACACAGTAAGTGTGGATTTTTGCCTACTTCATGAATAATCACAAGGTTGTTGAGTAGATTCCATGTGCAGATGCATTTACCCTTCATCATTCTTTGAATCTTCAACGAATGGTTTTCTATACCTGTTCATTTATTGTTCACTTGTGCCCTCACTTGAAATTCATTTCAGTCCTCTTTTCTTACAGTTGCTTTTTGTTTCCTGCTGTTCGACTCCGTTGTAAATTAAATCAAAGGATTTTTGTGCCAAATTACCAGTCACTGACAAGTCTGTCACTATCGAAATAGGATCTGAAATCACTGCATTACGGTTCATGTTGTCCCACGTTACATCATCACATCAAGGTAGAATGATTATTTATGGAAGTCAAACAAATAAAAATGGTATTATCGGCTGTCATAAAACTAAAAGGAGACGGTTTAAAGCAAATAATGGAATATAGCATAAAGATAAAATATGAATATATACAATGTATACAAACACGCCCATCATGTGAAGGTAGATGTACCTGGTTCTTTTTTCCTGTTACCTGTTTTTTCGCTTTCTTTATCTGGGTATTTGAGAATTTGTTCTACAGATTTCTCGTGATATTAACTGAGTCTTTCTTTTTTTGGTCGATTGTCTGCCTATAAATTGAAATGCATAAACCCATGTCATTGTGTAGTTTAGTGGTGTAGATATTTTCATTCTGAACCATTATAATTTTCTCTACTAAAGTTTAAATTTAGTTCGTCTTATTTTCATATTATCTTGTAGTTGTTGGAAAACCTTGCTGACTTCTTTTGTCTTCAGCAATTGATGGTTATAGTCATTCTTTGACCCATTTCAAGTGTTTAACTTGTCAATCATAATATATTCCGTACAACATGAGGTAAAAAAAATCACACCAATCCAACGGGTATGATTTAAATGTGAACACAGAGTTATATGAATGGAAAACAGAGAATGTTATGTAATGCAGTAATCTCAGCCAGGTTCTTTTGAAAATTGTGAAGTAGATAAATCGTAGGAAGAATGTGTTTATTATGAGTTTACTCGAATGTTTGTCAGCAGTCATCCGAGGTGTGGCGCGTCATATAACTTTTTAAAATGTGGCAGTCAATAAGTTTAGTATGAAATCATGACTTTAGGACTTTCCTGTGATATTCAGAAGATGAGGAAGTAATATTCTAGTGGAGAGGGTTTGTAGATTTATTTCATTCAGGTGACAATGTGGTAATTTCCATGAAAAACAAACGAGAAGAGAGAGGAAGCAGTGCATGTTACCTGTTAATTTTAGAAATTTATTAGGCGATAAAAAAAGACGAAGGGATACTAGAGATTGAAAAAACAGTTTAGCGTTTAAACCATCTGCGTTACATTGCATTATAGACTTGTTCAACTTCAATACTAACTGAAGATTGTGACTTTGGTTTATATTACAGAAACTATGTTAGTTTGGACATCTATCTACGATCTATGAAGGCAGTAAGATGCAGCATTGAGACATGGATATTCCAGTTCCCTTCAAAAATCCTTATGAACTTCAGTACTGATAACAAGTATTTTGTCTCTATTCAGTCCTGTAAATAATATTCCGTCACAGTCAGTTTTAAATATTCAAAGGTAACCGGAGATGATATATCAGAGATAAGCTTATATGAATTCTTAATTGGAGAGTGTTCTCTTCACTATCAGTATGTATCTACTAACAAATTTAATAATTTTAGTCTCTGACAATTGGCTTTCATCGAAGGCCTAATTAATTTAGATTAAATGTAGATTTTAAGTAATTTTAACATTAAAACACGCACAGTTTTATTTAGTGTTCCATTTGGTATTGATTGTTTACAAAAAATCTTGTTAATCAGTCATTATCATCATTTTAGTTTGACCTATTTAGTTTAACTGTCCTTACTGCTAAAATAACTTTACTAATGATACTATATATAATAAAATTCCTTTACTTACTGATTTTCTATACATTACATACAAATCTCATTTTGTTGTTCAGGTTTCTTGTTACTCAACGTACAGAAGGGATTTCTACTACTGATGTGATTGGTCGTATTGTACGGGATTATGATGTCTATTTAAGGCGGAACATTCAACGAGGATTGTCAAGAAAAGATTTAAACATTAGTTATATGAAGGTTAGTTGAATATATTGTTTTTTTGTTGTGAAATGTTACAGTTTGAATTACTGTACTTCAGTACAAGTTGTCATGTTGATCTGTCTGTGTCTTGTCTGCTTCTCGTTAGCATACACTGCAGATATATTGATGAAAACATCAGTCTAGCTTATTAATATTACTGTGGAACTGTTATTTCAAGAAAAGTATTGGATTCTGTTAAAAGACTTTTTTCTTCTCTGTTTATTGACTACAGTTAAGATATTCTTGATTCAGTATTCTTTTAAATATGTCTCAATCTGCTTTTGTTCACTATTTGTATATTGATAGAGTCGTAGTGTAGTGAATAGGGAAGAATTATATCTCAGAATGAGGATAACGCAATTGTTTGGTGTTCTTTGACCTTTACTATTGGTGTGCTACTTTTTCATCATCAGGCTTGGGGATTCAAACCATCAACTTTAGATACATACTAGGCATAATTCCTTGTAAAATTTCAGACTTTATGTATTGTTGGTTGGTCTGTTTGACTCAAACTTGTATTGCAAAACATCGCAAAGAAGGGACGATGTCAGTGTGAATATGTGATCTCTATCAATGATGTTATACCCGGTTGTTGCATTGATAGTTTCCTGCAAGCGAAACTTCGTTCTGTCTGTCTTCCAACTTTCGTAATTTTGTGGTGTAATAATATCTGACGGGCTTTTAGCTTTCTTGGCTTGTTTACATCTGTTTCTACCAAACGTATCATTTTTATTACTAATGCAAGTGCTTAAAATGATACGTTCACAAGAAATTTAGACTTATGTGCCAAATCCATCATAAAAATTTCATCAGCTCTGTCAAGCTGGCTGAGATGGACTTTCGGAGACTTCATAGATTGGTGTCATGTCTTGGTCTAGTCATCTTTAGCTTACTACTAATCCTATTCCACTTCGGTTATTATCACAACCCTATCAGCCGAGTTACTGTCCTTGCCTATTACTCTACAACTAACCTCAACATTTTTCAAATTGCAATTTCATCACAAGTGAGTAATACTCCAGAGTCACGTGTGAGCAGATACCGTTTTTCTCATCATGTCTTCTGCTCCCAGTAGTAATTTCTTACAGTTGTAGTACAGGACAGAGATGATGCAATTTGGCACCTGCTAAGCGGTTATTTTTCTTCTGAGGAGAGATTTTGTCAGTAACCAGCCCGTTCGGATTGATGCAACTCCCCAAGTAACTGAGATGGTCAGCACATTCCACCGTTTTATTTGTTATTTTGTTGATACCAACCAGTCCTGAAGCATCATGTTACATTTAATAGATGGGAAACGAATGGCAGATTCACACGGATTTTCTCTCAAGGTATATAGAAGTCTACGTTCCTTCGATATCTTCACCTAACACTATATATATGTATACTTTAAATCAGCCAGGAGTTCTCTCCAAAGAAACTAGAGTCACATTGGTTTTATCCATCAATGCATTTATGACAACGTTAATAAGAATGGTAGCAGTGGAATTCCTTGGGAAGCCCTACTGGTTGTCGTTATCTCAAACAGTAAGTCTCCACAGGCTGACACGTTGATGTGAGTTTGAGTACCGTCTTGATAAGCATAGTATATCTGCTCAGTACTTTCTTCACATTCAAAACCTGCCACAACCGTTTTGGTCGATAAAAAAGAATAGCACTTTTAAGTCAGCAAATGTAGCGTATCAGGTACTTGTAAATATATCTATGTTCCGAAACCTGTCTAAAGGTATAGATCTGGTTGATACATCCTCATCCAAGTCTGAAACGGATAAAAGTAACCTGATAACGCAAGAACATCGATATTCAGATAGTAACTATTGAAACAACTTCCATCAAGCTTTTCTAAATTCCAGCTAGTGAACTAAACGCTTACTAGTCTGAATAGTTAGGTGTCTCCATCCCTATATTTCAAAACTAGATTATAGTCCTTGCAATAATTCACGAAATTACTAAATAACCCATTCAAAGAGATACCAGCCAATGGGAAAAGGTCGACGCATAGGAGTGGTGAAAACAAATTGAGGAATAATAAATGTCATCATGGAGCAATTTGTTGCGAAAATACTAGTCAAACTTGCAGAAAATAAAAATCACTAATTTAGTCAACTATTTAACAAATCTATACACGCTTACTATGAACTTCATTGGTTTTGTCGATTGTTTTAATCCTTCAGCTTTAGTTTGGTGTTGGATGACTGTGAATCCTGGTAGCTTAAACACATTATAGTCATACTGATTTCCTTTTGGTTGTCACAAGGATGATTTTCTTCCTTATAAACTGTGATGATCAGCAACTTAAACTAGTCTAACAGGACTGCCTCTGAATTCTATAAATTCGCTGGTAACTCATTTCCTGTGATCAGTAATTTTCCTTTTCCATCCTTAAAAACCTTTAAAGCTCAAATCGCTTTAGGTTCTACTACTCTACATGATTTCTGGTTTGAAACAACCTTCTCAACTTTGGTAGGAGACGATCGGTATTTACTAACCGTTTTAAGTTGGTGATGGATATTGAGCAAGCGAAGCGTTGCTTTAGGTTAACTTAAGAGTTCAGCCGGACATTCTACCCACCTGTACTGAGAGGTTAACAGTGACTCATCCCTTTCCCCTGTGGTGTCACTGACAGTCGTCTTCTCAGTTTCCCTAATAAGCCTAAATAGTTGCCGATTATCGCTTAATACTGTCACCTTCTCACCACCCGCCACTTCCCAAAATCACTACTGAGACTCCTAGTCAATTTGCATTTACGCTGCTTTCTCTAGTCTTCACAACCGGTGCCACCTGGAATGAGTCTTCTCGCACCAATCAGTTTGGATGGAGTTGCAGAAGTCCACTGAATTTTGGGAACTTTTCTATATAGGCTACTAACTGTCTTTGCTGATAACCTTACGGCATAATAACATGTTTACTACTATCCAAAAAACATTTTGAACATGATGACTCGTCAAGTAACAAACGTCTCAGTTAATATAGGATGGAGTAGATAAGCACGACCACCACCTCAAGATAGCAACTGTCAGTCGGGGATGTCTTAAAATCAATCATATTACTATACTCCAAATTCTTAACATTCTGTTGACCTTCATTTAGTTATTTTCCATCTCTTCTCTCCTGCACTTGTATCTACTTCAGTGTTATTCACTTACTCTTTATTCTGTTGTGAAGTGTAGCAAACTATATTGATACAGTTTTGCGTTAGTTTTTCTCTCCGTCGGAACTTTTGCCTAATGGATTAAGTCAAGTCATACATTAATGTATCAACGAAAAGTCTGTGCATTGTCGAATGCAGTAATGTGTTATAAATAAATTTTTAAGGATACCTCTATACATTCTCTATATCGTCAACTGACTGAAGTTGAAAATATGGAGCATTGGATTCTGACTGAGTTGCTCAATGACAAAGTGCTGGCCACGGAACCTGAAGGTCCTGGGTTCGATTCCTGGCGGTGCGAGGTCATGGTAGCACACTGCTGAAGGGTCCCTCACTGAAACGAAACAGTTGTCCTGTGCTCCTAGGTTTCCAATGTTCTTCCGACTGATGTCATCTTATGAATAATACCAACTTAACATGTTTTGTTCTATATGGATAGTTTGTTTTCTAAAGGGTAGGTCAGTGTGTACCGAGAAAGAGCCCCTCGATATGTTGGCAATCAATAATTGAAGTTTTTTTTTCAATTGTCTTAATCGTGATCGAACATGATAGTGTGGATATGTTTACTCTTTATCATTTCTAAAAACAGTATAGTTATCTTTGTTTATTTTGCGTTTCGTATACCACCCCTGTTTACTGAAGTATTCTGCTCCTTCTGTTGATTTCCCTTCTGTCTTACTATAACGTATAACAACTCAAATCGATCCAGTTGTCCGTAAAGTTATTTGTTGTCCTGTCATGGGTTTGCTTCTTTTTGCCATGTGTCGTAGACCTACAAGACTAAATGCCTACCAGAATCCTGGAGAATATCTCTTGTCAACATACCGCTCACTGCTTTACTAAGTATTCGTAAAAATAGCGTTTTCTTCTCACATTTTTGTCGTTTTCTTTTTTACCTAATTTCTCCACATGGTCTTCCTAACTGTGTTTCTTTTTACCTTTTACCTTATTCTCTTCCTTCTTATAATGATGGAATCCACATCAAAGTGATTGATTTCAAGGTGATCCTACCAATGTTTGCTTATGCAAAAAGTGCTATTATCTGGTTACTTCAAGAAACTTATATTTTTTCCTATGATTACTGAGTGACTTCATGGATCGATGCAATTTCTTGGCATGATTAATCTCAGCTGTGTGTAGCCTAACCTTACTTCGCTTCATATGGTACAATTAGTTTTGCTATGGTTCAGTGTGATTTATCAAATGCTGTAAACGTCTCAGTTTTGTTCAGATTCACAAAATCATTAAACTAATTTCTTAAACAAGAACTCTTGCTTAATATTAGGATTGCTAATTTTGCGCTATTAAAGCTATAAAAAAATCTTTCATACCTATAAAGTAAAAGCGAATAGATTAATCTGTAGTGTACTTGCCGTTTGATAAGTCAGGTATCTGACTAATGCCATAGATTGGTGATTATCAAAAAGTCTCTTTTATCTTAGCCAAGATTACCTTAGTAACTAAGTCACAACGGCTGTAAGAAACTCCCCAAATACGTAAACTCGCCAATAAGCCGAATTATTTCCACTGGACTTCTTGAAACAGTTAGTTGCTCAACACAATCAAATTGAAACCTCACCTTAAAAATCATAAGTGTGAAGGGCATGCTTCTGCATAAACAGTTGCTCCCAAGTTCGCATAGTTTCAAAATATTATCAAATAAAAATTAATAATAGACAATTCAGTGAAAAAAATCGTTTCGACAAATCATTTTTATTCTTTATAGGATTAGAGTAAATAAACAAAAAAATGAATAAACTATCTTGGGGAGATTACGATCAAGACAAAATTAGAAACTGAGTGTAACGCTTTTAAACACAAAGAGCAGATTTGAATTGTTGAATTGCAACAGCTTCTACTACAATGAGGTGGCAATTACACACTCACTTTATAAATGACTGTGAATGAAGTTTCGCGTGGAGCACACTGACCATTTATGACAAAATGCTCAAAAATCGAGCCGTTGACGGCTTTACACTGTCCTTCAGATAACCATGTACGACAGTGTTCGGAGATGCGTGTGCATAGAACACGCTTTATGAGGTCTATGTAATCAGCTTCAAAAGAGCTGGGGAATTGGTAAACATACAAGGAAGTAACCCAGAGCGATAGCTTATCCTTTACACACCCTCAAATTAGTTGTTGACTGGAGAAAACAATCCAAAGCTGAGCAGAAAAGGAGGTTTTCTTCAGTGTTTTGCGCAGTCGATTCTTCAGTATCTCTGCCAATATATCTCCTTCGAAACAGTAGGGGGTTCTTCTTTGAAACTGTTAGGCCTCATGTTCCTCTCAATGAATCTTGAAGGACAATTATTCTCGACTAACACTCTTCGAAGTATTTCCAGCTCCTCATTTACTGCATCATCTGTACAAATTCTTCTAATTCATGTACATAGTGAGTGAATGAGATTTCTTTCGCTGACTAGTGGGACCCAGCTTTGAAAATGAGTATATTGATTATTCCAGGATTGTTTTGCTTAAACCAATCTTCTCAGTGAACCATCATTTCTTCTTCTCAATAGAACGTCCAGGAAGTAGAATTCTGAGTTATTTTTAGTTTCCATGGTAAATTGAATTGACTTGTGACATTCATTGAACTTTCTTAAGTGAAACGATAGGAAATATTTGTAACTCAGGTTGAGGATGATGATGATGATGATGAACTTTCGCAGTATTTATTCAAGGTTGCTATCCTCCCCACAGATGATAAAAGACTTATCCTTGTGTCTCTTATATAGATGGAACTGGTCGACTGACGGACACAGTTTACTGTTCTCCAACTCGACATGAAGTGATCAGCAAAGAGAGGACCCATTGCCACTCCATCTGTTTGTTGATAAAGTTCATCACTGAATCTAAATTCTACTTTATAAGCACACCGAAATAGGGATTTCTTCAGATGATGCTTAGGAATCCTAATTTCAAGCTTGTTGATCTCAACATGATCACATAGAAGTCAGGCTGTTTCCATCAAAGGGACATTTGTGAAGAGAGATGTGATATCCAATGATAATACACGCTTAACACACACCTTGATCTCTCCTATACAGTGAACAATGTCGAAGGAGTCAGTAGTACTGTAATTAGTGATCTGATTCTTCACTGGCTGAAACATTTCTGCTAACCATTTAGCAATCCCATGATATGGTGAACTGTTCATGTCAACAATTGGACAAAGAGGAATATCTGTATTCTGAACTTTGGGAAGACTGTATAGACGAGGAATTACTGAACCAGATGGTTTTCAAATAGTTCTTCACTGATGATTGATTTGTCTTTCATCTTCTTCGAAATTTTTGTCAACTTTTCTGCTCGTTCCATTGCATCTCTTTAATACTATTCTTTCTAGAATTAACTTACATCTGCTAGTATACATGACAGTTTATCAGCATAGTGTTTGCAATTCAACAGAACTATGGTCGAGTCCTTTGTTGGGATGAGCCAACAACAGTACCTTATTTGTCGAAAGTTCATTTAGCTGGTCTTTGTGTTCTTTGGACAATAAATAGTCTGCTAGTATTTAGTTTTGCGTTTATGTAATGAAAGGGAGCAGTTGAAAATGGTTGATTTGAATTGTTGAAGACTCTTATGGGAGGTTGGAATCAGATCGTTTGTCTGCTTCATTAATTGTATTTGTATAGTCTTTGAAATTTTCAGGTTCATCATCTGACAATTCATAGAAGGCATGCTCTCTAAATGAGATATTGCCTTCAGTTTTGTATAATCTAGATTGTGTCTCATCGATATAGTTGAGAGTGAGACGTTTCAGAGTACGATCGATGATTTGGATGGATGTGATTACGACGATGGATATTCACGTTTCTGTATACAACTTTTCAAGGAACTGATTGTAGTATTCGCTATAGCAAGTTTAACAGAAAACTGAAGGAACCCACTGAGAGTTCGTTAGCTGCCATGGGATCCTTAATATCTTTTATATATTACTATTATTTTTTGTTTCTTGGGTTCCTAGTGGGACATAGGGTTTCAGTATCACGTCTCCAGTGCACTCTCTTCTCTGCAATCTTTTGAATCTTTCTCCACGACAGCCCAAGGGCTTTCATTTCTTCCTCACACGATCTCCTACATGTCATCCTAGGTTGGGACGCCCAACTCGTCGTTTCCCATTTGGGTTCCACTCGAGGACCTGGCCTGGCGCGTTATGTCCCCGAATGATCTCATTGCATGCCCTATCCATCTCCACTTCTTTCTGCATATTTGTTGAGCGATAGCTTCTTGGTTGGTTCGTTGCCAGCCAGCCAGAGCTCCTTGTTGCTTATTCTTTCTGACCATCTGATCTTCAGTAACTAGCCAGCGTAGGCAGATGTTGATGAATGTCTATAGTTTGTTGCAAATGTGTTGCGAAACGCGCCAAGTCTCTGAACTATATAGAAGTACTGACTTGACGTTGGTGTTGAAAATCTGGATCTTGTTGTTAATGCTGCATGCAGATCTCCATACTGATTTCAGGTTAATTGACGCCTGCCTTGCTTTTCCAATCCTGGCTTTGACGTCCTCGTCTGTGCCGCCCGTAGTTGAAACAGTGCTGCCTAGATAGGTGAAAGAGGCTACTTTCTCTAAGTTTCTCCCGTTGATGGTGATTGGAGCTTGTTGTTGTTAGTGGTCGTGTTGGTTGGGTATCTTCATCCCCTCTGTCTTCTCTGTGTTCATTTGAAGTCCCGCTTTCGCTGCCTCTTCTGTCAACTTGTTGGATTTTGCCTGTAGATCTTCAAGTTTGTGCGACATTAGACACAAGTCATCGGCGAAATCCAAATCTTCTACTGTCTTTTCCACGGTCCAGCGTATCCGTCTCTTCTCGCTCCTCACCGTTTGTTGCATGATCCAGTCCACCACAACCAAGAAGATCATGGGTGTTGATATCTTCTAACCATCGAAATAATTCCCTTAGATAATGAAGAATTATTAAACGACAATTCAGCGACGGACTCTTTTCAAAATGACTCGTCGAAAAGAAAACTTTTGTTCTTTGAAATGTCTTATATTATTCTTCATTATCTATGGAGGTTATTTGAATTGTAAAATGTTTATTTAAAGGATTTCTTGATTCGGTCTGTAGGAATCCGCTATTGTCTTGTTTATGTGTTCCTTATTATTGTGCAATCCGTTGTTTCCTGTCTCTGGACTTGATTTGAATTGTTAATGAGTTCCATTATTCATGTGTTGAGGGAATTTTCTGTCTGTCAACTGCTTGCTTATTTTATTTTCATCATTTATAATCACACCTTTCTTATTAATAAGGGCTGTTATAAATGCATTACCAAATGATATTCCTCTCATCATACACTTATGCGTGAATGTAATGAAGTATACTTACCTGATTTGTTTTACTGTTTCTGTACTGCATGTTATTATCTATCTGTCTATCCATCCTAAGACAATTTATTCGATACTTAAGTATATCGTGGTTACACTCGTCATACATAGTAATTGCATTAACAGAAATGACAATTCATTTCACATAATCTTCATATTATGGTTGTCTTACATCAAAAACAAATTGTGTTGGTCCTCATCCTTTGTATGTGTACAAATAACCACTGTTATTTTTGTATTTTTTGACGCCTGCATTAAAAAACGTCTTGGATCTGTTTTCTCACTATTGTAAGAGATAATATCATAAGTATATTCATTTCGGTGATAGTATCTGTGCATTTCTGACACCTTTTTTACTGAAGTGATGACTGCCTCTAAATATCGTTTTCTCGGGGTTATATAGAGATACGGAATACTTTTAAATGACTTGATATGAAGCCCTCATAAAGGGATGCCCTATTATGTGTTAGGACGCATAGTATCTACCTCAATACGCATTCAACGCTAACCAGATTTACTCACAAATTTCCAGAAAATCACATTGCCACACACGTTATCATCGAATTAGATGAGTCAACATAAAGCATTGATAATAACCTTATGAAATGGTAGGGAAATGTTAAATTAACCAGTTGATTTATAAATAGGCTAGTATTTTGCGTATAGTTCACTCAATAGTACACCTACTTTGTTCTACTACCTTTTCTCTTTCTAACCATTAGTGAATGGATCTGAAGGTTATCGTTTAAAAACCTATATATATACTAACTGGCAAACCACTTTATTTCAGTATGAATGGTATGCAGTAAAAGAGGAAAAGGGAAAATTTAAATTCATAATTGGCCCATTACTTAGATCATTCCTGATACTCTCAAATATCTACTTGAAAGTCTAATTTTGATTTTATGGAGAGGGGAGGAGGCGAATCCTGAAAACACCTATCCTTTTTTTCTCACTTTATTGTAGACAATAGCCTAGATCAGTTAGTAGAACATCGAGACGGAAACCCGGTGGTCGCTGGTTCGAGTCCGACCGCGGTCTAAATTTCCATTTCACCTTCAGTCACCACCCAGTATAAATACTAGTCTACGAAACTGCAACTGTCTCAGATAGTCGAATGATAATAACCTAACTATAGAAATAAGCAGATTAACCATGAGGGATAGGCATTTCAAAATCTTTCAGCGTTTTTTATCCAAGTGGGTAAACGGTAATCATCCACGTAAGAAGCCTTATTTAAGTGAGGGGTTCGATATGCATAACCTTTCGATGTATATGAATGAACCAAATAGTAGGGAAGTAATGCCCTAGTTCGTAAGTTTAAATCATCTAACTACTGAAAAGTAAAACCATCAAATATCAACAAGACGGATGAAGTTTTATAATGAACCACAGGAAATGGGGAGATTAAATATAAAACAATTGATTCAGCACTCAGAGTAAAATAGATGGATATATTTTCTCCTGACACTTAAATTTTTCAATCATAAACCTACTTGACATTGTAAATCTTTGCCAGAATGTCTACAGTTTCCAGCACATCTCACGTAAACAGTTATTCGCTCTATAAATTTGTGCTATATTTTTATCGAACTAATTTGAGAGCTATTTCATTCTAGTCGTACTCCACTCATCACAGCACATCAAACTATATACAGCACACTTATTAAACATCTTCGAGAATTACTTCGGCCTGGATCCCATTCATCTTATCTCGAATGATCTTACACATGAGCTGTTTCTAAATGTTCGATTTCTGTCAAATCATTTCGCACTTTTTACTCCACTTAGCATTCAGTTTCCGATTCACTTGTACAGAGAAGTTTCCTAGCAATAGTTGGTTTTCAGCTACCTAACAATTTTTCAACATGGTTTCCAATTGAAAGCAATCACAGGCCATTAAAACACAAACAGCGCAATGTATTTTCACTGCATCACTGAGACTACTTGGGATTAATCAGTAGTCAATATTTTTGTGCACCAATGGTCATTTATTTTATTTGTACTAATTGTAACATGTTAATACAATATAAGCAACCGTTTACTATATCATGCTTGGAATCAATACTGTTGACGAAAATATTATTTTGAAATTATATGGAAGTAATCAGTCACCGTAGTTTTTGTATCTGTTTTGAACTACCGTGCCTTTAATTTGGATCTAATCAGTGCGGATAAATGCCTGATTGTTTTTAGGTTATCAGTACATTTTCCAAGTATGAGTTTATATGCATTCTTATTTGTTCAGTAATACGCATAGTCATGTTTCATTTGTATTCTTTTTATTTTCCATATGTACTTACGAACGTTTCAGTTGATTCTTAGTACTACTGTTTTCATATTTGTTTAGTGTAAACTGTTTCTGACTATCTCATACTTTTTTAGAGGTGCGTTTCACTATTTAGAATGTGTTCTAAAATGATTACTTATAGTGTGATATAATCCTTCTACTTGTCTACGTAATAATGAAACTTTCCTATATTGACTTAAGAGCCTCAAATAGTCTTCTGATATAGTAGTTGAACTATATCTCGAAGATCAGCTGTGTGTATTTGCTGTGGCTTATTGGTCTATGCAGTTGACCTTTAGACTACATGTTACTGGTTCGAACACCGCTCCGCCTACCTGGTTTCGGGTACAGGTGGTATTGGTAGCCCACAATCAATTCGTGTGGCTCATTACCTATTGCACAAATATGTCCACGCGGTTTTGTGACAGTATTTTGATTCGATATCCTTTGATTAACACAGAATGTAAGCTATTCACCAACTCTTGTTTTTCAAATGGTCTACTAGTTGTGAGTGCAAAAATATTGTGTTTGTGAACAGTTTTTCAGTCATCTGTATTAAGTTTCGATTTAGTTGCTGGATATGTGATGTAGGTAGTGAAAAACCTCCAAACTCTGATACAGGTTATATTGCTAGTATTTTTCTCGATCCTCTGCCATGAGATGCATGGTAAAATTACAAATTATTAAAAAAAAGCCCTATCAGCCTCATTCAATAGCTGTATGAAGACGCCACATGCCAAGTGATTCACAATGGAAAGCTCAGTGAAGCCTTTGAAGTGAAGACAGGAGTAAGATAAGGTTGCCACCTACTATCACCGATGATCTTCCCGACTGTGGTGGAATGGATCATTCAATAAACCGTGGGGAGCGAGAAAGATGGGCGTACGCTAGCTAGACCGATGAAAAGACCCTAGAAGATTTGAATTTCGCCGATGATGATTTACGTCTGTCTAATGTCACACAAACTCGAAGATCTACAGGCTAAAACTAACAAGTTGACAGAAGAGGTGAGGCAGTGAAGATGGGACTTCAAATGAATGTAGAGAAGACAGAGGTGATGAAGATACCCAATCAACAACAGCATCAATAACAATCAGCATTAACGGGAGAAACCTGAAGGAAGTTATCTCTTTCACCTACCTAGGCAGGGCAGCATCGTTTCAACTAGAGGTGGCTGCACAGATGAGGACGTCAAAGCCAGGATTGGAAAGACAGCAAGACAGGCCTCCCTTCATTAATCTGAAATCACTGTGGAGATCTGCTGGACTCAGCACAAAGAAGAAGATCCGGATTTTCAACACTAGTGTCACTCAAGTCAGTGCTTCTATGTGATGGTTGAGAGACTTGGCGCGTCACGTGAAGCATTTCCAACAAACTACAGACATTCATCAACAGCTGCCACCTACGCTCACTTGATACTGACACTGAAAATCAGATGGCCAGAATAATAGGAATAAGCAACAAGGAGCTCTGGCTGGCTGGCTGGCTGGCGACGAACCAACCAAGAACCTATCACCCAACAAATATGCAGTGGAATAAAGTGGAGATGGATTGGGCATACACTGAGAAGGGTGAATGAGGACATCACGCTCCAGGCCAGGCTTTCGAGTGGAATCCAAATGGGAAACGACGAGTAGGGCGTCCCAACTGTGGGTGAGATGAAGGAGATGATATGAGGAAGGAATGAAAGCTTCTGGGCAGTCATAGAGCAAGGTTCAAAGGACTGTAGAGAACAGAGTGGAATGGAGGCGTGCTACTGAAGCCCTATGTTCCACTAGGAACCCAAGAGAAAAATAATAATAATAAAGAAAGCCCGAGTAGCTCAGAGGTAATGTCTTCGCTGCAACACTAAGTGATTCTTGTTAGAACCTCCTAGGGGGAGCTTCATTGCCCTCGTGGTTACAGATACACTTTCCTGACGATTGTCAACAAGCGCGAAACCTAAATCTAAGGTTTCCTGTGTATTATCAACTTTTGAACATCAGTGGAAATAGGGTAAAATTCGGATTGACATCTATCTTAACTAAGTGTTTAAATGTGAGATGCATGAGTAGGTTAGCTGAAATATCGCTAATCATCAGCCGGTTAAGTGTAAAAGAATCTTTTCCACTCTTTCAGTTCTGACCACATTTTCATCTGTAAAATGGCATTAACTCTAATTTTACTATCCATGGAATGATGAAAGGTCTGCGAACTTTAACTGCTGCATATTTATGCCACGTTTTACACTTATCAGCATCATTTATTGTTTTGTTGGACTACAACCTGTTTTATACAATCTTTGAGGTAATTATGTAAAACGTCCAATAGATGTTTTACTTACTTTTTTACTATATATTCATTTTAGAATTGAACAAAGATATAGAAAAGTCCATTGAGTATTTTCTAACTAATACTAGCCGTAGGGTTGATGAAATTGTCTTTTGTTTGTTTCATAACATTACGCTTTTGCACACAGTTGTGTAACGTGATCCTTGAGAAGAGTTGATATAAGAAAGTCAGTCCCCGCTATAGGAAACATTGAATTAACAAAACCAAAGTATAACATGTTAAGTTTTGTTCACAGAAACTGTAGTTGTTGCGTATAACTAAGTTTCTGACTTTCTTAAAATGTTTTGTTGAAGAGTAGGCTTAAAGTTGTGTAATTACGATGAAACCATCATATTATACTGAACCAAGAAATCACTGGCTGTAGTTGCAATCACTTTAGTCAATTTTGATTTGTTGTTTGAGCTTCTGTAGGTATGTATCTTGTAGTGACATGACTTAAAGTGACTTACTGTTGCCTAATCATCCTATTACTTTAATTTTGCTGGTCATCCGTTTTCTTTAATCACTTTTATATTGTTCCACTATCTTTTTGTCATTGATTATTCTTTAAAAAATTATAACAACTCCAGTTTGTATATTCCAATCCAAATTATTCTGATTCACTGCTCAACTATGGACTTTGGAGTATTATGCTGCTTAGAAGCATGAAATATATAAGAATCAAGAATTTTACTTGATGTTCTTTGTTCTATGATTACTCTTATTCTTCGTCACTTAAATTTCTAGTACCTAAAACTGATCGATACTAGAAACTAGAATGATATCATATACTTGGATAACCATATAGAAAACATTGATTTTACATTGAAAATAAAGTTATTTTGTGAATTTATTATGAACTAGTCCAATTAAATGTAAAATACATCTGTAAAGTGCCTGTTTCCAAACCTAGTACTGAATATTATCAGACTTGATTTGTTAGACTTTATGTGATTTTCATTCACCGGTGTACTGTCAGCGGTTTCCGTCAGGGATATATCCACTCTCACCATTTTGATTGAACTTTGTTATGGATGCATAGATAGATATAACCCTACTTACATCTAACTTCTTTGGGAATAATTTGCTATCTATAAGATATCTGGTTGGCTTGCAGCATGCAAGGAAAATAATCGTGCAGAAAAAACAGTTCAGTGCAACTCAACTCGGTACATGTTTATGTGCTAGGCTATAAACCACACTTGTTAAGTGAGGGCCTATGATAAATACCTTCTCGCTTAAGTTGAAGTAGATGGAGCAGCATCCAACCCTAGGATCCATTGCTTGAAATTCGAGTAGAAGCAGCATGATATTAAAGTAGAGAAAAGTACATGTCAGGAGAGAAAATGGTTAAACGAAGGTTGATGATGTCGGAAATTTTGAAAATGACTGATAAACAAAATCAACGTAGAACCTCTCATAGAAGTGCAACAACTTAAGCGACTATACTTTACAGCGGCATGCAAAGAATAAATCTGTAGAAAAAGAATGATATTAGAGCAGACAACAGTGCGTCGACTGGCAAAGTCAAGGCTGGTGAAAATACTCAGGTTTTAGAAGACGTTAAAGAGTGAATATATCTCCGCCATTGCTACCGATTTTCTGGAGATGATATAGGATCAATACATCTACGTTACTGTTAGCGATTATGAACCGTGTCACCGAGAGTTGTCAACCATTGGTTTTCAGCATCGCGAAGTTACCAATCAGGTGGTTTATCGACATTTGACCAGCAGTCAGCTATTTCTGGCTGGACTGAAACCATGTTTAGTTTTCCTTCAGCCTGACCATACTCCGACTAAAATTGTGTGTTGAGTGAAACAGTGAATGGGTGTACATGTGCCAGTAGACTGCAAAGCAGCACACTCGTCTTTTGACAGACAGTAGTGTATTTCTGCGGGAATTAGTTTGCCTAATATTCTAGGTTCCATAGTTATCTGCTGCCTTACTAGAGCTCATAAACAGCAAACTCGAGAAAATCAGGCAGGTTTCAGACCTTGACGAGGGTCCGTTGATTATTTCTTTTTCTCCGACAGCTTCTGAAACACGCGTACCTACCGGTCAATAGCCGACACTTGCCATATTTCTTGACTCTTTCTTGGACTCTATCACCTGTGAGGTTTTGTGGCAGTATCTGACTTTGAAGGGCGTATGGAGCAAGTAAATAACGCTAATCAAAGCTCTCTACTCGAACTCATGCAGCCGTTTTAAGACTTATGGAGAGTTGTTATCAGAATTGACGATGATTAGTGGTGTTCGCCAGGTATTCCCATTTTCACCGTTCCTATTTAACTTCTTCATAGACATACTAATGGACAGAACTATATTGGTACGTCTGATTTTGCAGAGATCTGTCTACTCCCTGGAGGTCATCTGACTGATCCGGAGTATGCAGACGATACTATTCTTTTAGGCTGGGTGAAGATGCTGACGCATTACAGGGTCTTTCGAACTCATTGAGCAGAAATCTGAGTATGTTTGGCATACACCTCGCATCTGTCAAATGTAAGATAATGTTCCAGGACTCGTTTGCATCTACTCCCAGTTTAATAACAGGAGGTGGGGTGGTGAAATGTATCTACCACTTCGTTCACTTCATGAGTTGCATCAACCCTAACGGGATGGTTGGTGACGAAATCTCAGTTGGGATACAGAAGGTCGGCTCGGCATCTTCCAGCTTGCGTCGTCTCTGACGCTGACTGTTTGGATATTGGATTATATGTCAAAGGACGTGTATAATGCTGTGCAGTTTGTCGTGTCCTGTTATATGGCTGTGAGACATGACGGTTGAAAGTAGATAGGAATGGATTATAGGGTTTTGATCACATATGTCTTCGTAGCATTGTCCTTGTTAAGTGGAATCACCGTGTGAGCAATGTTGAAGTCAAGTGAAGGGTACTGAGTAATGTAGGTGATTCGATTGATTAGGTTGTAAACCCTAGTTGACTTAGATGGCTTGGACATGTACTGTGAATGCTGAGTCACAGCCTACGTTGACATCCCATGCTAGAAGAGAATGTGTGTTAGGTTGGAGGTTTTCTCAGAGTGGCCAGACCAGTGTATGGCACCATTCTATGAAATTTGTGACTGCTGGTTTGAGTTGTATAGAGCGATGCTGACTGCCTGGTTGAAGTCGGCTAGATGAAAGGAATCAGTGGTTGAGGACTCTTGGTGACATGGCTGAAAACCGGTCCCAGTTGTGTAAAGGTATTCACTCCTTGTCATCTTCTAAGGCTTAGATATTTACACTAACATTTTTCTTCAAATTATTTTTTTCTGTCATACAACCTTGTTTACTTTGATATCACTTTTTCTATCCACCCGTTCTTTGTATACTACTTCGAAATGTAGCGACTTGAACTGATGCATTTGTGTACGAGTTTTGACGTTGATTTTGTCTCTGTCTGTCTCCGATACCGCTGATGGTGCATACTGGTTAATGCCATATGAACGTTTCTCACCTATCCTAAGATGTCGTCAGTAGGGTGCGCACTACCGAGGAGTCCCATACTAGGATGGAACAGTTGCCCAGTGCTCCCAGACTTCCAATAGTTCCTCAACTGATATCAGTTCCTGATGAATACTACGTCTAAATATCCTTGTATTGTCTTGCAAGAGAAATGTTTGTATTGTAAGACAGTTTGTAAACTGAGGTATCTACGACGATATTTTGATCCCGGTGACTAGCAAGGAAATCCAGGACACGCATTTCGTCCTACTTGGGACTTTTCAGCTGGACGTACCTACCCCCCAGGGAGTGATGTTGTTCCCACGGGCTCGAGACCCGTAAATTCCGATTTAAACGCGAGAGCGTTAACCACTAAGCCATTGGGGCACGTTAGCCACCTCTTGTGCAACCGGTATTAGTTATTGTTGTGATACTTATAGTTTCCTATTGCTATACAGGACTGAATTGTTCTACCTCTATTGGCAGATGGGCTCCTATGCGGATGCCTCGATACTGCCGGATATTCATGATGTTATATTGGTCTCAGGGACTAGCAAAGAGATTCAGCACACACATTTCGTATCATAACAACAACTAGTACCCGTTGCACAAGAGGTGGCTATCTTGCCCCAATGGTTTAGTGGATAACAATCTGGCGTTTGAAGCTAAGGATACTAGGTTCTGGCCTCGGTGGGAACAATATCACTCACTGAGGTGCAGGTACATCCATCTGACCAGTCGCAAATAGGACGAAACGTTCGTCCTGGATTCTTTCGCTAGTCACCGAGATCAGTATGATATCATGAATAATCAGCAGTATCGAGGCATCTGAATAGGAGCCTATCTGCCAGCAGAGGTCGTGAAATATCTACGCTTGCACAAATTTATAGTCATTCATCAGGTTTTATTTTGTTTTAAATTTCTAAGAATCTCAGTGCTTGCTTAATTGGTTTGAAGCATAATTTACAAATTCGACAGGTTTTTCCTTATTTATACACTGTGGTTCATGAGATTGTCTTGTAATTTTTCTTCCTATTAGGAAAAAAGTATCCGATTACAGGATAATCTTGAGACAATGATGAAACGAGGCTCTAGTTTCATTCAAAATTTTGATAGTAAACGTCGTGAGTTTGTTGATCAATTAGAGGATATTTCACATGAAGTTGTTCGATCATTTATGCGTATTTTTGGTTCTGATGGTCATCTACGTCATTGGTGGTCATCACGTAAACGTGCAATCTCCAATTCAACTTTTTCAACACCACAGACATCACCAACCTGTAGTGCAAGTGAAGATGAACTCGAAGAAACTTATTGTAAAAAACCAAGAAAGTGTTATAGCGTGAATTATGGTTCTCGTTCCAGTAGTCCTATCACTGATTCTGATGAACAAATAAATGAAATGAGAATGTTAGTTCATATTTCTTTTTAATCTATTCTGTTTTATCAGAAATGCTGTCATTCTAGCAAATAACTTTAGGATAGATTTTTCATGTTGTTTTATCTTGTGTGCAAGCTAATTACTTCATTTCCATTAAGATTCACAATGTAGTTCGTTACTTCCTATTGAGCAACAGTTTTCATCCTAAATCCATGTTAGATTGGTAATCACTGAGAATGGAAAGCTACCGAAGATCTCCTTTGATCCACTTCAGAAAGCCACATCTTTGACATTTCTCAGAATCAAGCCTGTTAACCTTTATTCCCACAAGAAACATTAATTTTCGAATCATAGGTTACAATTTTAGCGGTCACTGTTTTCTTCTTTAGGGTAGTGGTTTGGTTTCTCAAATTCCACTAAAGCTTGATAATTCTTTCCATTGTTTAATCACTTTTTCACAACAGGAGTCGATTTGGAGTTCATAAATTGAAGCCTTCATTGCTTATGTTTTTTTTATTACATTTGCAAGAAAAGAGAAAACATCTGTTCAAATTGTGAATGATCACTCAAAATTGTTCATCAATTACCAATATATTGACATTAAGCTAAGTTCTGGTAATATTCCTAAGGGTGAAAATATATTTGGATAGTCTGAGGGAATCCAGAACACCTACAGCTCAGTCAAAAGTGTGGTCTTTAGGAGATTATCATTATTACAATTATAATGACTATTTCGTAGCTTCTAATTTTATCATTTTCATGAATTTAAGTATCATCTTTAATTCACTTCCAGACTGTGTGATATTGTGACTGACTTATTAACTGAACATTAAAAGCTCTTCGTACTTAGATACAATCTTTCCATATTGTTAGCTCCTAGTTATCTGAAGCATTGTTCAACTGTGTGAATCGATTTTTCAGTCGAATTTTCAATCAAAGTTTGTGTAACCTATTCAATAAATAAGGATCTTTGTCTATTTAAAGTGTCTTGCAGCCTTGATCTATGCTAAGTCACTCCCAAAAATGATATATTTGTACTGAAATATTCACAACAGAACGAAATTAGAGTCGATTGACTGTCAAACAACTTGACCTAAACAAACGGCGAAGAAATAAGTCCCTATAGTTAATACTTGTATACTTGACCTGCTATTGTTTAAAGTATTTCATGCAGATCGTCTTTGTATGGTGATTGGTTATTAATTGACTCTGCTTTTTGATTATTTAACCAATGTTAATTGTTCATTGGTGGTTAGTAGTGAAGTTGCAGGACGTACCTTTCACTCCTAGGTGTGGAAGTCAACACTTAATGCACTTAAATAGTATCTTCTAAACTAATAAGGCACTTGAATCATCTCTTGTGTATTGATACTGATATGAAATCTATATATTTTTATTTAATTCTTTACTGTCTTCGATTTTAGGTTGTCAAGTACAAAAGAACCAGATGCATACTTATCTCCATTACGTGCTGAAAATCAAATCGATAACACGTTCACCATTACAACTGAAACTAGACGATTATTTCCTCGTCAAGGATCGAAAAGTGAATCGAGACTACGCAAAAATAGTTATCGTAGTCTACATTCCACAGTGAGAAATTAATTATTCCTTAAAAAGAAGTAAATCTCTCAGGTTTCATTCACTATTATTTGACACTTATAGTGATAGTCTTATCCTTTCACTTACTTCAAATGAATAGAATTTTAATGTACTGTCACTTCATTCTTGGGTTTTCTTTTTTCGTTTCTAATCTATGCATAGAAGCTGAACTCGACATTTTGAACGTCTTTCTGTTCCTTTTGATGTGTATTGGCATAGTTGATACAACTATTTTTATTCGAACCTACAATTTTATTTCCTACACTGTCATTTTCCGTTGATTGTTAAGTCCTTTCTTTTCCTTTTCACAGGTGAAACATAGTATCCTGCTTATCTGTACCAACTAATTATTTAGCAAAACAGAAGCAAACACTAATAAACATATCTCATTCAGGTTATATACATTCATTTCTTCTTGACAAAAGGAAATATAATCTTCATATTTACTGATTTTGTTTCTAATTGAATGTGTAAAGCGCGTAAAAATGCTTCAAGCATTCATAGCTTAGCCATCCATCATAAGTGATTTCTGTTTCTATTGTTGCCTTTCATCATCTGAATTAAGATTCACTTTCTAACACTTACAGTAAACAAAAGTTGGATTAATTCTTAAGATATGAACTAGATGTTCTTTGTATTTTGAGATTATTAATGTATCAGGTGAAACTGTTACTTGTAAGTCATTCAGAGCTCCATTTGCTTTTCCGAGATGTATTTACTACTAAATAATGACATCTTAAAAATCAATTTAATCACATTGTTTCTGAGACTGAAATGATTAACATAACATGAAATAGTGCAATACAGCGACCACGTATATGTTCATATACTAGACATTCAAGTAGACAATCTCCATGAGGATCAATTGTATTACCTAGCTGTTTAATTCCAGTTTGCGCAGAGGAGGTCGAATCTTCAACATACTGATGCTTAATCACATACACCACAACTCTGTGAATGGTATTGGAGAATAAGCCTGACTGAAGGTAGGGTTTAAACCAGAGACTCATATCTTCGTATCCTACTGCAATCCAATTTTTCTTCCAACTTTAATCAGTCACAACTCATGCACTTCTCATCGTGTTTAGTAGTTCTTCTACCATGTGATCTGACAGAATATATTATTGAATCCCTTTGTTTTTTCTACAAAACTCGGATGGTTACTCCCCTTCTGTTTGGGCTGGATATTGTTTCTACGCTTAACAGTCTATCGATTTTGAATGACTTGCTTTTTTGGTTGTCTTAGTCATGTGCGGATACAAGATTAACGGTACCAAGCTGGTAATATTGTGTAATGAAGTCGATTGTAGTTGGAGGTAAACGGATAACTTTTAGCTGCTTTACAGAACATAAACTGGTCTGTTAAATCTGTAAATATTGATGAATGTGACTCCGAAAAGCTTATTCAAGGCAACTGATAGTTGATTAAACTGCCTGCTTTATAGTAAAACCTCATCATATAATAAAGTGTTTTTGTTTTGGGAATTAATATCGTACATTCAAGCAGATTAAATTTTTCAATAATAAACTTTGTTGTTTATAGTTCATATCTTCACTCCAAATTACATCCACCCCATAGTAGATGATCGGGTATCCCGCTGGTTACATAAGCTGGCTTATGCCATTCCAGCCTTTTGTATCCGTACCAAGATTTCATCGGTCACCGAGCCACCAGGACTGATAGAACGTCTCGAGTAATCATTATAGTAGACATAACCAATTCCCTCTGTATTGAAAGATCAGGTATTAATGCGGATGAGACCTGCATACAAGAGATGAGAAATGCATTTTCAGTACTTTCGAATTTTTATTCATCGTGTCCAGAAATCTGTATCGTGCCATCGAATAGATCCTTTTGCAATTAGGTATTGATGGTATGGGCGCATACAGTACTGTCGCCCCATACGGAGTACCTGCCTGGACTCTGGTCATGCTTTAGTGTGTACTAAGCTCGTATTGCGTTTTGGTGGCCATCAAAACCATCGCCCTAAACAAGTAGATGTACAAAAAAATCTGACCTGGAATTAAGGCTAGATGCCGATCTTCCAGAAAGTGTAGACGAGCACTGGCTGCACTTGCAATTCGCTATGAAAATGGGGAATAAGGAAACCTGCAGTCTGGAAGGACGTCTTGCTGATAAACTCTGGGTTCCCACGAGCTCCTTGCAACTTCTTGACGCCCAGCGGATAGCGAGCATAATGGTTCGCGTAAGTCTCCTACGCGAAAGATTACACAACTCTTAAGCAAGGACCGTGAGGTTTGATGGTCAAAACGCTCAAGTGAGATGGAAGCAGCACTTGCATCGAGTAATACTCGGGAGCTGTTCCAGCTCATCCGAGCCATTGGTAGTAAGAAGCTTGTTGTCAGTGAGACGGTCTGTGGGGTAGATGGTACGCCGATAAATAATCTTTAAAGACCACAGGATCCCTTGATGGAGCACTTCGAAAAGCAGTTTAGCTGGCCCACTGCTCCAGCATCCTTAGTTTCAACGTATCGTGTTCCATGGTCAGTTAACAGTGACCCACCTAACGGAGCGGAGGTCCATTAGGGACTCCATGTTCTCAAACGACGCAAAGCATCTGGCCCAGACAGCTTACCCCCGGCTTCTTTCAAAGACAGAGGAACGACTCTAGTCAGGGCACTGACCACGCTGATACTGTTTTTCTATGGGGAGCAGAGGTTAGGAAAGATCGACCCTAAAAACGAACAATCCCTCTAACCAGCGATATTCTGACGCCAGAGGTACGCGTTTTCTCGATGGGTTGGAGTCAGTTATCAGAGCCTGAACTCCCAAAAAGGCCGTGTGTAACCAGCCCCAAGCAGATATCCTTAGACTTTGAGGGGACACACCACTATTAGGAATACAATTTTCTCAGTTACATGGAGAAGTAACCTTCCATAATGTGGAGAACCGAAGACTGTCAACCACCCTCGCAACTCCAGCAGCACTCAACTTCCTTCAGATCGTTGACAACCTTCCGCATCTTTGCCTTCTAATCTTCCTTTATATCTCTACCAATGATCTTACATCATCTTTGATTGATCTAAGCTCTCCAGCCCTTGATAACGGTTCAAGGTCAATGAACAGCGTCTCTGGTCATTCGAAGACTCTCTACAAACTATATATTGGGGCCTTCAACTTTCGTACTCCAACTCAAGTCTGTCAACAAGCTTCGTTAGCCAAATTTCTCGGACCGTGGAGTTATGCAGTGTTTGAGGGAGAACATAACTTTGGTTTTCCAACTAACCTGACTCGATTAATATGGTGAATCCGTAAAATTCACTCTTCGAGCTATTGTTTATTCGATGGCCAGTCTTCAATACTTTGTAAGTGTATGTATAGCCTCAAGTTTTAAGTAAAGTATGTTTGTGTTGATGTATGTGTTTATATATTGCAGCATAACCCATAAATATTGTATGACTGCTTATGGCACAACATGGTTGTCCATTTCGAAGGACGTGAAGTGAGGATCGGACTCGTGACCCATGACGGGTATTTCAAGTGCCTAAGCCAATCAGATACATCGTCCTGACGAATCTCAAATCCAAACAGGAGCTAGTTAAAGGCATGAAAATCAGCAGTCATCAGAATGCTGTTCAACTAAACGATGCAGTGAGGAACGAAAAGAATCCTAGAATTCACTGTTGTCTCTTTGCAATCTCTCTCTCTCTCTCACACACACACACACACTGATTGCAGCTTGGATGAGTTCTGCCGAAAACTGTCTAGCCTTCTACTGAAAGTCAAACGTTCAGATGTCGGTGTAGCGGGTGATTTGAATGTACAAGTGGATACGTCAAGTCTGACACAAAGACACTTAGACAATATCTTCAGAATCCCCGTCGAACGAATAGATAACGGTGACCGCCTGCTACAACCGAGTTCAGATAACCAATAATCTCTGATCAGCACGAAATTAAGACCCAAAACGAGACATTGTCTGACATGGCGTTCACTGAACTCAACTCAGGGGTGGACGCAGACTGACCATATTCTTTTTAATTATTGCTGAAGAGGCTCGGTGGGAGATAGTGCATTGACTCGAGCACTCGTATGTTTGCATCTTAATGGATGCAGAAAAACTATAGTTGCAGGAACAACCCCAGCGCAGCCCGGTGATTAGAACATTAAGGCAGTTTTCAATGAGAAACTGGCTAGACAGTCATCGGAACAGAACAACACTCATTCAGAATAGGTTTGGCGCTGTCCATTCTATTGTAAAGCAAGTGTTAAATAATACAGCTGCCTCTCAGAAAATAATGATATTATGAGCAGTAATTTATGCTCGAAATGTCATCAAGTAAATAAGACTAGATCACTGTGTTATAAATCAAATCAACAAATCCAATATGCAATAATCAGAGAGGACTAGTGGAACTCAACAGCATCTTCAGAATTAGTAGATACATGTGAAAGTATTCCTGCAGGCTCCAAGCGCAATGAGTGGAAGCAACTAAAATGTACACGAATAGTGGTGAGTTCCGAAGGCCAAAGAAGTGGAAAGGGGATCGATGATGGGCAAAAGTAGACAGTCATATAAAGCGGTCAAGGGGATTGGAGCGGGAAAATCAATCGTTAGTGAGACTATAACGCAGAAGGATGGGTCCGTTATCCACTCTTATGGGAAACGACTGCAACGATTACTAGAGCACTGCAAGAAGCAATTCAATCGGCCTCATCTAGTCAGATCCTTAATGGAACATTGAGATGAGGCCACCGACTCGTGCAGAAGTAGAGAAGGCTGTAAGTGATTTGAAACAAGCGGAGCTGTGGTTCAAGCAGTTGACTTTCAACCACTCGGTCACCCAGGTAGTAGTAGAAGCATTAGCCGTCACGCAATAATTGCCGTTCATTGCCTACTGCACGAACGTGCACAAGTGTGATGAGTACGTTTCAATTCCAGACGTGAAATGAGAAAGGCTGGATGTGCTAGTCCCGAGGGTCATTGGTTACTTGGTAGGTTGACTGAAACATCAGCCAGCGCACGGGAATCAGCTATGATCAACTCTGATCGGTCTCAATCACTGACCACCCCTCTTCAAGAAAAAGCAGAAACCCTCTTACGATTATCACAAGAGAACCAGTCTAACATTGTGTCTAAGACTACAGGTTCTACATCGACCATACGTCTAGATGGAGCTCGGAACATGAAACCCAAGAAAAACAGCCAGGTTTCAAACCTGTCCATCTTTGCACCAACAAAATATTCACTCTCCACCAGGCTCTCAAACACGGACACTTGTCGACGCCAAACACTAGCGGTGTTTCTAGACCTGAAGGTGGCATTCAACTCCGTCGACCGAGAGGTCATATGAGTATCTCCGGCCGGAACGAGTGACAGGTAAGTACATCACTCTGTTGAAGACCTGTAGGCGTGTCATAGCATATGGTGACTTATCAAGTGATTTGGGTACAAATGGTGTTCACTCTCCTCATTCTTATTCAACTTTATCATAAACGTATACACTGAGGTTTGTCTCATCTTCTGACTCTATAGGGATTGACCTCGTCAAAGGAGACGATTTAGCAGAACTAAAGTACGCAGGTGACATCTCCCTACTAGTTGAGGACTCTGACAAGGTGCGAAGTTTCCTGGACACCTTAGATGGCAGTTTGAGAATGCTCGAGTTGTGTTTTCCACCACCCAGATGCAAATTATTGCTCTAGAGATGGTTTTTGGTGGCCCCTGGTCTAACAGCAAAGAGTGAAGTGATTCAGCACACTGACCACTTCATAAAATCTCTGCTCGGATGCAAAAATCTGGATTGAACATTAAGGATCATGCAACTTACCATGCTCCACTACAGTGCTGTAAAATATAATCATGAGCAGCAAATGTCACGAGAAGGGTCCAAGAGTTTGACCACTGCTACCTTTGTAATATATGCCGCGTGCCATAGTGCCACCACGTCGATAACACAGAACTCAAGCATAGGGCAGATGAGGTAATTTAGTTGGTAAGGTCGTGGACTTTTATCGACTCAGGTGTTTGAGATACATGTTATGCATGCCTAGTTACCCACTGCCTCATCACACAATGTTGACTAAACTGGGTTGAGGCTGCAAGAGTTAGAGGCGACCAGGCCAAAACACGACATCAGACCCTGAAGTCTGAAACCGTTGGCTTTAGCCGTGTAAGGGAGTGTGAACTTCCTGGTTGAGGTCCATCTGACAGCAGAAACCAGTAGTCGGAAACCCAGTGGATTGGTTAATAATCGATCTCAAGAGCAGAGATGTTTCCACACATAATCTTCATGCCGACCTTTATCAGTTTTATTTTCCTTTCACAAATTTCTATCATTGCTTGCCTTCTTTCCGCGTCATTCGTCCGTGGGCCTACTATTTTGATTTGCTGTTACGAGATATGGCAACTTGGAACCCCACTTAGTAAGGTCGCGTTACACGTCAACGCTGACTGTCCCACTCAGTATATGGCCGAATGGACATTTCAAGAGTAGCTGCAGTCTTCCTCAAGATGTTCTGTTCATAGTTTTAGCTATCCACTTTGTCAGTATATCACTAACCAGTATTCATCGGTTATATTCTCATCAATGCCTTATTTTTGTTTTACACCAATCTTTTCAGTCTTACCGACTCCCTTCGTCAAAATATTTAGGCTTCGGCATACAACAATACTGATAGTCATCGTATTGGCGTTTTGTTAGCCTAGTGGTTGTGACCCACTTTTTTAGTTGTTGCATTCATACCCAACCATTAATGAAAACTATATTTTCCAAATAATCAAACTCTGAGTGAATCAGCTGAAAAGATTACCAACCAAGTTTCTATGAGTGATAAATCCAGAGACTGGTTCCGACCAAGAGTTTTATAACATGCCAACTGGGTGTGCATAGTACAAGCAGCTTGCATATAGCTTAATCACCACCTAAATTCGAAAGTAAGTACACTTCATTACTAAACCTCCAGGTTCTCAAGAAATGTTGGATTGATGTTTGACGGCGATAGTTAATATGTCTCGTCCCGTTTGCGTAGACTGTATCTTACTTGTTTGTGAATAGTAACTACAATCTTGAATATTAGCTTAGTATTTTAAGCTCTTGAAGAATAATAAAACAGAATTATGAAATAACAAAATTTAGAAGATAAAAGGTGAGCTGTTTTACTATTTCTTGCAAACCCCGATTCCGGCCGACAGAGTGTATTTTTCCACACTACTTTCATGACCCGTCGTCTAATATGAACTGCGAAACAGGTCGACAAAAACAGATAAGCGTTCGATACCTATTTTCAATCAAACTACCTAGTACTTACTTCAGGGAAACAAAAATGGTTACTCGTGCTCTTATAATCTTTCACCAGTGGAATAGTGTTATTTCCATGATGATTACTGTGTAAGGTTCTGCACTTTCCCTGTCTGGTTGGCTCCACCGATCACAGCCTAAATGGCTACTGCATAGAAAAACGACTAACCGTGATGTAAATGTCACAACTATTTTCGGCTATTACATGTGCTGGATTTCTATGGACAAAATCCGGCATGCGAAAGCCAATAACAACTACACCCACACCGTATGATTATCAGAACCTTAATGACTTTTGCATTTTGAACTTGGTTTGGAATATGAGGCTAAAATAATGAAATTTTATTTGAAGTGAATCACACACGTGGGAACGGGATGCATGACGTCTTGAGTTTTATTAGAGTTTCTGGACATAAGTTTCCTATCCATGCATTTGTGAGACCATACAGAAAACTTTACCTGATGCATATATGAAGAGAAAGTAACTATCACAAAGAAAGCAAAGGCCAAGTCAATCAACAGGTCTAAAAAGGTGTGGCACCCGAAGAAGTTTTCGCTAAAAGACACTCACACATATCTTTATCCATTTAAAGTAATACAATGTATTACGGGGTAGGAACTGGAGCGAATAAAAAACTTTATTCAAAACATAACAAAAAGGTTATTCTAGTTTTTGAATTGATGGTATTCATTTATTACTCGAAAACAAAAGAATAAAATACAAAGAATATCGAAGTTTAAGACATCATTAGGTAGCTTAGTCCATCTTTTTACCGCTATTTTGTGGTTCCGAGTACCATTTGATAGGATTTCTGTGGTAGCACGGCCACGGTGGTAGTACAACGATGGCTGATAACAAGCAGCCAACCAATAGTATAAAAACGCTGATTGACATTTGCTGCTTGTAATATCCCACGGGGAATGCAATTATCTATAAATGGATGCACATGAGGATATCGGAGTATTAAACAAACAAACCAAAAATGTTATCATGATTATATTCATGATTTTTTCGGCCTTCTTCTGACCCATATAGTCCTTAAAGTGTGTGAAAACACTAAAAGTAAAAATACCATGTACATATTGTGTTTTTCTGCCCAAACCCTCAAGTCTTGTATTGAGACCATATTGTCAGTCGACGTCAGCCGTAGGCGTAACCAAGATCTTCAATTTTGTGCTGCGGACAGTATCCAATATCCAATATCTGTTTACGAAGCATCTTTAAACCAGTCGATTTCTTCATGCACGCTTCTAGGTCTTGTGCAACGGTTCAAGGTCTTTGGTGGATTCCAATGCATTTTATCCACCCACTCGTCTGCTAACATGTGTTTGGGTGTTTTTTAGTTTACCTGGGACTGCGGTGCAGTTGGGTTCCTAAGATGTCGAGTTACCAGACAGCTTTTTGGACTTTTTGTAAAAGGGAGCTAGAGATATTAAAGGGACAACCTAGGAAGAAATAATTTTGTTAATAAAAGACAAATAAAGTGAGATGAAGGAATGAAGCGGGACTCAAGTGGTTCAAAGACTTAGGTGAGTGGGGTTAAATCTCACCCACTAAGATGGATGGAAAGGACCCAAACTATTAGAGTATCGAGGGAATTGGTGTAGAGGTAGCAGTGTTGAAATAGTGTGGTAGCAGTGGATTTCTTCAGTCTGGCTCCCATTCCGACTAGATGGGTATAAGCCGTGGGTCACAGTGTAACTGTCTAGCCATTCCCTGCAACTGCCTACAGTTGGAACGGAGACAACTTCTTCTGGTAATGCATTCCGGTGCCTGCAGACTCAAAGTGAAAGGAAGTGCGAACGCACGCAAGCTTTTGACTTTTTGTGGCCAATTCTATTTTCACGAGTTGGTGTTGTAGCGTCACATACTCCACCAGAATCAATAGCCTAGGGTTCGACAAGATTCAACACTGATGCTGACCTTCATAGTCTAACCGGGCCCACTAAGCTGAAGGCACCCGGTCAAGCATCCTCGCCATTTGGCACGCTGTCGTGTTACGCGGCACTCCTCGTTATCGACCCCCTAGCCAGTTTGTTGGAACGCGTCGGTATCTTGGCACAACCATCCAAGTATACTATTGCATCCGACTAAACTATAGTGTTCTTTCCTGGCCTCGTATTCGTGAATATATAGAAAGTACTAGTAATTGGTGAAAGGCCTCTGAGCCTGTCAAGTCCGCACCAGGACGATTCCCAAAGTGTAAACTAACTGATTTATTCTCTCTTGGTTCTAGGTTTTGCCGAACGATCTCAGGTCTTCAGTGGATTCCAACACAGCATGTTTCCCCACCCGCCTACCGTAGCTGTGGTTAGTCGGACAGGCGGTTGAGGCCCAAATAAATTTGTAAACACAGCATGATTTGTCTAGAGGCCGTGGTGCAGGCGGGTTCCTCAAGTGTCTTGGCACCAAAGTTGTTCAGACCGACTGTAAAAAGACCGGAGGACGTCCAGGGACATCAAGGGATGGGAATTCCGAAGAAAAATAAGGCGAAACGATGTGAAAAGGAAGGAAAGGAGAAAGTTGGGTAGACTCGTGGGAGATAAGTTTTATATGGAACCCTGACAAATGCGATAAGATCTTGGAGTAAGAGGGGAAAGAAGGAGTAAGTAAGACTGTGGGACGAAATATGGGAACAGGAATAGTCACGCCTTAAGCGGTGGATGGAAAATGAAGGAGACATCTACAAAGGAAGTAAAAGACTGAGTCAAGTTTTTGATGACGATAGCTGTACACAAGGATTTGGCATAGGATTGACTGCGTCGGATTGTGTGGAGTTGACAGGCTAAACCAATTAGGTCCCCACCCCAGCCGGGTGAGCGCAGACCGCAAGACACTGCGCAGTTGTCCATCTTCCTGAAGCCGTCGACACATGGAGCAGTAGCCATCCCACTGCATCACGCGGGTTAGTAGCCACAAACTTACATGGAGAAAAGTTGTGAGCGCATATGGGTTTCTGCCCTGTGGTGGGTGGTCGTCCTTGGGTAACTACGAGGATTGCCACAGTGGTTGCTCGGCAAGATTCCACTGTTCGGATGACCTGGATTACCAGGTATTTTGTGAGCCGTTATCAGAGGGTAAAGCCCCAGGTATTTCAGGTTTTTGCCGTGTTGCCGCTGCACCCCTTGCTTCTCGCCTCCAGGCTTTCTTCAAGAGTTTCATACGTCTTTTCATCTGTGGTGATGCAATGACGTTGCGGACCTCTAAGTGAGGTGGTATGTGGGTCCCGTGCAACTTCAGGAGGAGTTATAGAGTTGGGGCAGCCAGTTGTTTGAGTATGACCTGGAAGCATCTACTAGGCAAATGGAGCTAGTCCACACCTTGCCAGTCGGTATTAATCCCAGGTCCTTCACTTTGGTGGCGTGGGAAAGTCGCATTCCTCAGAGAGAGTCCGATACTTTCTGAGGGTCAAGAGTGCGGAAAAACGTGAGTCAGCGTTTATCCGGATTAACTGCTAGCCCGTTACTATTTAAGCGCTCTGCGAGCAGTGTGAGATCACTTTCCAGTTCACTTGGTTCTGCTTCGGATGTCACAGCTCTCCAGGGCTTAACATCGTCAGCCTAAAACAGAACATGGAGGCCATTCTTAAGAGGAAGGAATACCAATGAACCCGGAACTGACCCTTGTGGTACGACGGATGCTGCTGTTCTCCAAGTAGAGCAAGTGCTGTTGACTTTTGTGCACATCCCCTTGACGTCTAGATGGTCTCGCACTAAAGGGGAGCATAAGACTGATTATTCCCAACCTTGTTTTCCTGCATATGGGGTTAACGTGTGAGACTATGTCAAAGGCCCTGGCTAAATCCATGAAAATCCCACTACCGAGGACCTAGAGGTGTCAGTATGCCGTCCGGTTAACACCAGATGCCGCACGGTTCGAGGTGCAGGACCTGCATTACGTGCGCTGCTTGCTATCACTCGGCGACTACTACATGAACATGTTCTTTGCAGCGTTCGCGTATCGTATTTTCGTTCCAAAATCCGTTGAACTCACGAACCTCAGATGCTAATTCGCATTCGCTTGTTCATACCTTGTATCCATCTCTTGCTCTTAATCCATCGCTCTGCTGAGCAAATGATGTGTTCCACAATCCTTCTAAAATCGGACTAGGAGACACTTCAATGTTGATAGATATATCTCCCAAAGCTGACTGCCATACACTCACTTATACATTTCCTTTCATGCAAAGAACCACTCATGATAATCTTGATGATACCTTCTTCTTTCTTCACATATCGATTTTTCATTCAGCCTTTTTCATCGATAGTACATTAAGCTCATCTCCATCTTTACCGGCATCTCATTCTAAATAATCTTATTTCATGACTTATTTACATTTCACATACTCTCTATCGCCTGTGGAAGCATACTACCGCTTATTTCTGAATATTAAAGTACACATGAACTTTTTTGACATAGTCATCACATTCCATGGGTATCAACCTGCATAACTGTGGTCACTGTCCTAACTGACTGTCAAGCTGAATATTATCATTATTTTTTTTCTTAAGTTACTAGTGAAGCGCATGGCTTCAGTAGCACGCCTGCAATGCACTTCGTTCTCCATAGTCTTTTGAACTTGGCTTCACGACTGCCCGCAAAAGTTGAATATACATCACATATAATCAACGTGTGGCAGAGTTAACAATAGTGTTTTGAGTTCGCATGCTAATTTATGGTAAAATTCTAGCAGAACTGCGAAAAGATGGCCAGATAGCAATCTATATTAATCTATTATGGTATTATAAAACGGTATGCTGCACTGACATCTTCCGCAAAACTGTTAACGACGACGGCTTATCCTTCCTTTCGATAGACAGTATGTACCGGCCCCTAATAAACAAGTGCAGCGCTTCAGAAAATAAGAACATTGGCGCACAAACGCAGCTCGCCAAAGTCGTACCCGAAGAACAGGTGGATAGAAGAATTTTATCAAAGTAGACAAAACAGCGTTTCGGAATAAACAATTCGAAGGGAAAGATCAGTGCAGATATTCAAACCTCAAAACACATCGAGGAGTGAACACATAGCTACTGTAACCAGTTTTCAGCCGTCACCGTGGGTCCTCAACCACTGATTCTCACCGTCTCGGGAACCCTAACCAGGCAGAGTTCATAGTCCCACGCGACTAAGACTAACAGTGGAGGGCCTCGTAGACTGGTGCCACGTCTTGGTCCGGTAACACTAAATCCTCTTACAATCTAATTCAGCTTCCCCTAGCGTGGTACGTCGAGGTAGGTGGAGGTTCGGGGTGTGCAGCTCATGTCCAAACTTTCTCAGGCAATGAAGGTTCACAACCTTATCAGTCGACTTGCCTGTCTTGCTTAGTACTTTTCCCCTAACCTAAACGTTGCTCATATTGTGATTCCACGAAACGCGAACCACGCTACAGAGACATGCGACCGAAACTCTGTAATTGCTTCACGTTTTCTGCTTTGAAGGGCCAAGTCTTAAGGTCATATAATCATAAGAGAGCGGACTCCAACGCAGTATATTCGTCCTTTGGGAGATGGCCTAATATCTCGCTGGGGCCACAGGTAGTGCAAGTTGGCAAATCCGATACGGGTTTTCTGTATCCTGGCTAAAATTTGGTCAGCATCCCATCCGTTCGGGCTGATGCACCTTCTCAAGTAGGAGAAGTGGTCGAAACATTCAGGTACTTTCCTTCCTATCATTAAACTGAGAGTATGTGTAGATCAGTCCTGCAGCATCATCTCACATTTGACAAGTCTCAGCGAAATACATGCCGAACATACTCATATTTCTGCTTAGCGCTTTCACAACACCGTATTGCGTCAGCGTCTTTGTCCGACCTAACAGGACAATATCGTCTGCATACTCCAAGTCAACCAGATAACCTCCAGGGAGTGGATCAGTTCTTGTGAGGTCGGAAGTACCTATAGTTATTTCCATTCATCATCACCATCAGTATCAACATAAGACCAGGCATTACTGTGTAACAGTCCGAGTTACCGCAACTCATATCAGTACATCAAGTAGAAAGGCAGTAACGTACAAGATGAAGATAAAATTCAGTCGAGAGAAATATAAAGTGCGAGAAGAAACGGAGGAAAGAATGAGAAAATGGTGAGATTCGATATAGCATTGTTAAGATGACGATAATGTGTGCATACGTCTTCGCCACTGACATCGGTTCTGAGCCATATCACCTAGAGTCTCCGACCACTGGTTCCTTTTGTCCCGCAGACCCCAACCGACTAGTCTGCATCACCCCACACGTCTCAAACCAACAGTCAAAGACTTCATATATTGGTGTCAGGTTTTAGTCTGGCCACGTCGAGCCTTTTTCTAGCCTGGACCTACTTCAGCCAACATTGCGTGACAAGGCAATCGGCGACTGGGCATACGTAACATGTGTCCCAACCATCACAGTCGATGGGATAATCAGTGACCTCAACTAGTAGGGAGATGTCACCTGCGTACTTTAGTTCTGCTAAATCGTCTCCTTTGACGAGGTCAATCCCTATAGAGTCAGAAGATGAGACAAACCTCAGTGTATACGTTTATGATAAAGTTGAATAAGAATGAGGAGAGTGAACACCATTTGTACCCAAATCACTTGATAAGTCACCATATGCTATGACACGCCTACAGGTCTTCAACAGAGTGATGTACTTACCTGTCACTCGTTCCGGCCGGAGATACTCATATGACCTCTCGGTCGACGGAGTTGAATGCCACCTTCAGGTCTAGAAACACCGCTAGTGTTTGGCGTCGACAAGTGTCCGTGTTTGAGAGCCTGGTGGAGAGTGAATATTTTGTTGGTGCAAAGATGGACAGGTTTGAAACCTGGCTGTTTTTCTTGGGTTTCATGTTCCGAGCTCCATCTAGACGTATGGTCGATGTAGAACCTGTAGTCTTAGACACAATGTTAGACTGGTTCTCTTGTGATAATCGTAAGAGGGTTTCTGCTTTTTCTTGAAGAGGGGTGGTCAGTGATTGAGACCGATCAGAGTTGATCATAGCTGATTCCCGTGCGCTGGCTGATGTTTCAGTCAACCTACCAAGTAACCAATGACCCTCGGGACTAGCACATCCAGCCTTTCTCATTTCACGTCTGGAATTGAAACGTACTCATCACACTTGTGCACGTTCGTGCAGTAGGCAATGAACGGCAATTATTGCGTGACGGCTAATGCTTCTACTACTACCTGGGTGACCGAGTGGTTGAAAGTCAACTGCTTGAACCACAGCTCCGCTTGTTTCAAATCACTTACAGCCTTCTCTACTTCTGCACGAGTCGGTGGCCTCATCTCAATGTTCCATTAAGGATCTGACTAGATGAGGCCGATTGAATTGCTTCTTGCAGTGCTCTAGTAATCGTTGCAGTCGTTTCCCATAAGAGTGGATAACGGACCCATCCTTCTGCGTTATAGTCTCACTAACGATTGATTTTCCCGCTCCAATCCCCTTGACCGCTTTATATGACTGTCTACTTTTGCCCATCATCGATCCCCTTTCCACTTCTTTGGCCTTCGGAACTCACCACTATTCGTGTACATTTTAGTTGCTTCCACTCATTGCGCTTGGAGCCTGCAGGAATACTTTCACATGTATCTACTAATTCTGAAGATGCTGCTGAGTTTAATTGATCCTTTCGTACCACTTTCTGAGAGTGACTGAGACAGTCAACGTAGAACCTCGAGGATTAGTACATCGGCTCAAGTTGCAACACTTCACAGTAGTACGCAAGGAGCAGGTGGATAGAAGAATTTTATCAAAGTAGACAAAACAGCGTTTCGGAATAAACAATTCGAAGGGAAAGATCAGTGCAGATATTCAAACCTCAAAACACATCGAGGAGTGAACACATAGCTACTGTAACCAGTTTTCAGCCGTCACCGTGGGTCCTCAACCACTGATTCTCACCGTCTCGGGAACCCTAACCAGGCAGAGTTCATAGTCCCACGCGACTAAGACTAACAGTGGAGGGCCTCGTAGACTGGTGCCACGTCTTGGTCCGGTAACACTAAATCCTCTTACAATCTAATTCAGCTTCCCCTAGCGTGGTACGTCGAGGTAGGTGGAGGTTCGGGGTGTGCAGCTCATGTCCAAACTTTCTCAGGCAATGAAGGTTCACAACCTTATCAGTCGACTTGGCCGTCTTGGCCAGCAGCATTTGCCTGACTTCAACCTTGCCCATGCGGTGATTTCAGATCCTGTATAATACTCTGTCACCGAAGCCGTTCGCCAGACACCTTCCTAATTTCCTTCAACCTAATAAACTCATTGCATTTTACACACTGGCGTTCCACAACACCCTGCAAATTGGGTAGCCTGAATGTCTCGATTGTCGGTCGTGGGCAACAACCAATAAAGTTACCCAACTTTGCTTTCTAGGTGCAACACTGACGCTGCGGATGGCACGCCATTGAATTATCAAAGCTGGTCACATTAAACCTGTAACATGACAGGCTTTCTAGCGCCTTTTTAATCAGACGAATAGTAAGTATAACAAGTACATGAAATCCTTATTACCAATTCCAAGCCTTATGTGTGCATTGACATGTACGAGAGACCTATCATTGGACTTACTTAAGCAACCGTGAAGAGACTTTCTCCCAAGTTTCAGCTCTATACTAACGGCACTTATTCCTTCCTACCCACCACAGCAAACATAGGTAAAGGTCCAAAGCTATGTAAAAGCATCAAAGTCATGTCCCTTAATGTTTAACAGACGAAGCATGAACAACTAACGTCACGGCAAAGATAAGTAACGAGAAGCATACACATGAAAAACAAAACAGCTTCCAGAATATCCGCTTCTTTTCTCTGTCTACTGCTGTGATTTTATCTTTCGCCGCAGAAAAACAGTTCCGTCCAAAAATTTGGTCGGGATATAGCTGAAAAATTCCAAAAATGAACACACTACACGTCACTGGCAGTGATCTCAACGTCTCACTGCAAGTGTAGCATCACACACTTTCCCAACATCAATAGCCTAGGGTTTGACAATATTCAAAATTGATGCTGACCTTGATGCCTTGACTGGAATCACAAAGCTAAAGGCACCTGGTCAAGCACCCTCACCATTTGGCATGCTGTCATGTTACCCTGCACTCCTCATGATCGACCCTCTAGCCTGTTTGTTGGAACGCGTCGGTATCTTGGCCCAACCTAGCAAACATACTATCCCACCCGACTACGCTACTGTGTTCCTTCTTGATCTCGTATTCGTGGGTATATGACAAGTTCGAATAATTAGTGATTGGCCTCCACATCTGTCAAGTTCGCACAGGGACAATTCCTAAATTGGTGACTCCGTTTCATTTTTCACTCGTAAACTGTTTTCACTTTGATAACCTTTACATATACATATACAGCTCCTTCGCATGCCTGAGCGTACTGCAAAGCGTATACGTATTAAGCAGATGACGGATACCATTCAACTCATGCTACACTGGCCAGACAATGCAGAAATATAATTTCTGTATATTGAAGTAGATTTTTCGAGAACGAGGAGTCGCAGATCCTCATTCTCGATTTCTTGCTGCCACACGTTCACTGCCTTGGGAATTATACAGGCAGGTTACACAGCATATATTTGGTCCTTAAGTAAGTGATCTCTATGCACTTCTCAAGGCTGTACCACTGAAGAAAAATGATCTCACAGATCGCCGGCGCCTAGACGAATTGCTTCCTGACATCGAGCCAGGCGGCCACTCAGCTACCGAAGTCGTCGCACGCATGCAAGAAGTCACGGGCGCGCCAGCTTTCGATAATGGCCTTTTCCGAGAAATGTTTCTGTCGAAATTACCACAACCGGTACAGGCAGTGTTAGTGACACTTTAGTCAGTTCCACTGGATGACCTGGCAGCTTCAGCAGGTAAAATACTGGAGAGCTCTGGTAGACTCTCCTCAAACGCATATCCTATCTGCAATAAACCAGGGAGCCAGGATTCAGAGGTGACGAAGCTGTGCAACTCTGTCAAACAGTTGCTACGAACTCGAAATCCTAGGTTACGTAGCATATCACAGGAACGCATCTCAGCGCATCGCATCGACTCGCGCGGTTGTCCAAAACTGAGCCTAACAGAGTGGAAAACCCAAAATGTTGCTGGTTTCATAATACTTACGGAGACGAAGCCAGAAAATGCTGGAAGCCATCCAGTTCCAACGGCGACACAAACTCGGGAAACTGCCACGCCCGCACGTGCCACGGCAACCGTAGCTGGCGGGAGCAGCCGTTTGCTTTAAGTCATAGAGATAAAAACAAAAGTTCGCTGCCTCGTCGACACTGGTGCTGGAGTTGGCGGTCTTCCCGCACCGACTAAAAAGTGTCATCATGACCCACCCTTCAATTTTCGGGCAGCTAACAGCAAGGCAATCTCAGCATTTGCGAGATGGTATGCCTACTTCAAATTAGGTTTGTCTAAACCTGTTCGCTGGATTTTCCTGCTAGCTGACATTTTTGTGCCCATCGCTGGCATTGATTTGCTGAACCACACGGTCCACTAGTGGACGCTCGTCGTCGGCGACTGGTAGGTTATAACACAAAGTTATCTGCTGGCAGCATTACCTACGTAGGTCCGAGTTTAGTCATAGTTAGAACTAAACAATCAGGTGACGCATTCCGTCTGCAAGATCGATCAGGTCAAAGCGCGTAATCAGATACCCATGGCAGCAGAAGATATTGCGAAAACAGCCATTATTACTCCTTTTGGTTTGGTTGAAGTTCCCGTGCGTGCCGTTCGGTCTTCAGAATGCGGCACAAACATCTCAACACTTTATGGATGACGTCTTCCGTGGTTTGAATTTTGTCCAAGTCTACATCGGTGACTGTCAAATTGCGAGTCCAGATACGGAAACTCACCTTAAACATTTGGACCTCATATTCGAAAGACTAAAAAACAGGACATCACAGTCAACTTGTGGAAATGTGAAATAGGTGCTGAGTCTCTCAGTTTCCTTGGGCATACCATTGACCGCAAAGGTACACGCCCATTGAGAGATAAAGCGGTGGCTATCACGAACTACCCACAGCCGACCACTGTGAAGCAGCCGCCTACTTTCAGTGGCCTGGTAAGTCATTACCCAGGGTTTACCCTTGTTGTGCCTCTGTCATGAGACCACTCACAGATCTGCTTCGAGGTACTACGAAGTGCGTGACTCTGGACGATTTTCTCTTGCTTCCTCTAAATTCAAGGAAGCCATTTCAGACGCAACCATGCTTATACATCACGACTCCAATGCTCCTTTGGGTATTGTTGTTGATGCGTCTGACTCTGCGATTGGAGCAGCTTTGCAACAGTTTGCTGACAACCAGTGGTAACCATTAGCCATTTTCTCTAGGCGGCTGCTGAAATTTATTGACGCATGTCGAAGTAGTGCGCGCTTGTATATTCGAAAATGGCCTCTTATTTTTGATGAGCTTGGTGGTTCTGTATAATGTTTGGGTGCTTGTGGTGGGCTCCAAATAATATCAGGAAGGTCGGAATCCCCGCATGTAGGTTTCATCGCGCTTTTGCGAAATATACTTCGTGGACTCATTCCGTACTCTAGAGAGTACTTCCGCCTCCTTATTCCTTAATGCCCACTATGTTCGTCTTAGAAACTGCTAAATACCGCCCACCTAAAGCAGGGACAAACCGATATCGTAATTAGTTTATATGGTGGGTGTTAGCATGGTAAACCGCTTTACAATACTGGACCAACTTGCAGTTTTTTTCGGCCGCCATGCAACTTGAGATCGGTTTTACTTAGCTTACCCTTGTACTGGTGTTTTGGCGTACAATGGCGAGGAAAGTTTTTGCTCTCTGTCAGTGTGTCTGTGGGAGATATGAGGCCACGCTGCCTTCTTTCATCAGTAACGCATCACCTACATCAGTATTTGTGTCATCTACATTGACCTCATCCATCGAAAGTGGGCCTTCATGGGCTGATTATGGAGCTTGCTGCCTGTTACGCTCATTGTTGTGGTTTGAGGGGCCGGACTGAAAGCTGGCGGGGATAAGATTATGGGTGAGACTCCACTTGGATTCAGGTCCTGGCGACAAATCAGCTTCCATTCGCTTTCAGTGTTTCTTGGTTTAGGTGAATTTTGCGAAGCCACTGTAGAAATGTCTCAACTCCACTTTACGGTGCCGTGGATGCCTTTATTCTCTGTGAACTAAATAACTGTATGCCTTCAGAGAGTGAACTGGACTGAGATGGAACAGGGTGCGCAAATTTACCCGTTTTAGTTTTAGTTGGTGAAAATTGCAGGCTGCTCTAGGCAAGCCATGTGCTTGTGAATATTCACTTTTGATGCTTTTCAGGAGTAGCTTTCAGATGGTTGGAAAATGGCAGCGTTGTGGGGGATCTCGTCCAATTGCTTACTTCGGTGGCTTCAAAGTTCAACAAGCTCTGGCGCTTTACTGAGCTGAAAACAATACGTTCACCTCTGGGGCGTGATAGAAATACTAATTGTTGAAAGTAGTTCGGCCTACATAGTGCATTTTCAATTATTTTTGGGTTTTCAGGACATCACGTTTATGTTCATTTGCACCCCTGTGCACGCCAGTCATGTGATCGTGTAAATTGAGAGGAAGACCCCAATCATTAATGACACTTTGGTCTATAGGTTACAGATTAGCGGTCTTCAACTTCATTGCATTGTGACTTTTATTTCTAAGAACGTTGGCCACACTCGCTTTCACTTTCGGAACGACGGACGAAAATATTCAGGACAGTCTAAACTTTGATACCAAGCAAACGGTGTACAAGTTGCGGGTTGTCGAATTCGCCGGCAGGGGTGCTTGTGAGCAGTGCAAGTATAATGAGGGTCCTGGCTAACTGACACGTATTCTTCAGTAATTAATTGCCCGAATATCCAGTTATTAGTTATCTTAGAATGAGGAAAGGTGTCAGTATGACTTCAGCTTTAAGGCGACGGATCCACCGCTTTGTTACAATGCTTGTAGGCTGACAGTTAAAGGACCAGAAGAGGGACTTATCGGTACTCATCAAAGGGGCAAGACTTCCCGGATACAACGATAGCTTCCGAAACAGAAAGCTACGAGGACAACAAAAACTAACCTCACGTTTGTATGTAGCACCAATAATGGCCCCTTACTGCTCCACAGCTCTGTGGTTGGAGGATGTGGGCGTACTGAGGGCGACGAAAAACAAATATTTTTCGGAACTTTTCTCCACCTCTCCATCCACTCCGTAGTCTCCCACTAAAATCCCCCAACTCCCTCCTTATTGGATGGATTGTGAAATTTAGTGATACTTTATTTACAGGGCTACCGCCAAACTTAGAGCTACTCCACACCAGCAGATTCACATCCTTCAATTACCTTCAGTGAGCTCAGCATTGGAAAATGTATTTACTTCATCGCAGTAAGAATAATATTGCAGTTAATTGTTCTGATTAGTTAATGGTTTGAGACTTGATTCTAAGCGAACTTGGCTTATACAAAGAGCAATCACTGATTATTCTTACCTTTAATATACCGGCGGGCGCGGGACTAAGAGAACACACTAAAACCAGTCAGCCATCTTGTCGAGCCATATAGGGCAATGTCGGGCCCAGTTTGGGGCCAAAATCTGCCCATCAGGCTGATTGCAATGAGTATTGGCTAAACTTTGAGCCATGAATCTGGTGCAGTGCCAGATCCAGTGAACATAGGGCCCATTGTTAGGCCACTGTGTTGTTTGGACCAAGCGTCCTGTCAACGGGGCCAGCTGCAAGGCCGAAAGTCAGCACGCCGGGCCAGATATCCGGCTAAAGGGTAACCTCACACGAACATTTTTACTACTCATATTTTGCCGGTGGGTAACTAGTTACTTCTGACAAAAAACTCCTCGTGTCAATGTTGGCACTTTTAAAATTACATCACAAAACCCATTAAATCAGAGAACAAATGGTTGAGCGGCTAGAATTCCTTTGACGGATTTATTTTCAAAGCCTGCAGCCCCTGGTCACCATGAAGCTTCTTCGAGCAGTATAAACAGGATATCAGGTGTGTTTTATGGTCCTCCTTGAGGTCCTTCACGAACACTACGTTGTCTACAACCTTACCAGTGCACACGTCACCTGGAATTTGCAGCCACAGACGTGAATGTCTTCGTTATCCTTTGATTTTATTCGCAATAACATTTGCCATTCACCTAAGCCGCAATAAAAGCAGCATCCATGAGGCTTTATTTCTGCTAATTAATGCCCCGAATAATTGACTTTAATCACCATGCACTATTCTTCATAGATAACTAGGAAAATTTTCTCCCAAAAACTTGCTGGAGTGCAGCTACTTGTTTGCATATGAATATATGGCATATAAAAACACCGAGTGACCAACTACATTTTACAATAAGGGAAAATGGATAAGGGAGTAATCAGAATGCAGAAAATTTGTGTTATCCTCAGAACTTCATTATGTGTAGCAAGCAACAAAACACACTGAGATGACTTTTCCTGTGATTACACTGTCCGCTTAGAAGTTGGAAGGGTGATCTTTGATGGACTTTCCTAGCGTCAAGTTACACCGAGCAGCTTTGGATACGATGAGCATAGCGGAATCCGGAAATTTTCAACAAAATACAGAACTCATTTTAACGTTTTAGGAGAATGCACGTCGGTATAACTTTAAGTGAATGCAAGCAACGAAAGTTTAGCTCTGTCGGAATTTATGTGTGAGGTTCAGAAATTACTTTTTTAAAAAACATAAATGACCACTAAAATATAACACTATTTGAGTAGACTAATAGTGTCTAGCGGTCACATTGAATTGGTTTCGGTTTGTTTTTGGTACGATGGCGGGGGATGATAAGATGAACATTGATAGTATTATTGCCAGGCTACTGGAAGGTAAGTAGTTGGATTACCAAGGTGCACTACGTTAGTCTAATTATACGCTTTCTTAAACTATCTGTAGGTTTATCTGAGTACGTGGCTAGTTTTCATCTTGTTCAGTTGACATATTTTTTCAATCCTTTGGTCTCCACAAGGATGTGGCTTTGTTCGTCCCTTAAAGTACTCAAACTGTCACGCAAATCAAAAGTATCATAAACTCAACCTGCTTTTCACTAAGGTTTCCCAGTGGTATGGAGTATTGATCTTTTGTGGTTCGTTGAGACTCTCATTGGTGATATGAATTCAGGCAACTGCGTTATAATTATTTATTCAAGGCCACTTGATAAATCGTTTTAGTTCATTTCTTGCCTGGGCATGTTATAGAAACTTGTCAGTTCCCATAGACTACAGGTTCCTCTGGTCACGTTAGTTTGGTACATTATAAACGCATTTCGTGTGATAAGAAAATCCAAGTAGTAATCATAGAACTGTTTTTACTAGTCAGAAACTATTAAGGCGCTATCGGACTCCATTGGGCTTTTCGATGACTTTATATTTTCAGCATGAGAAACTTCGAAGTGATCCAAAAAAGCAGTATCAATAGTTCAGTCTGTCTTCACTCTAGGGCTCTGGTGGCTGGGTTCTCTTCATCCCATATGAGCCGCATCGTGATTTAAGTGTAAGTTTACGCTTGCTTGAGTGTTGTACAGCAGTGAAATTTTTCGACGTAACTGACTGTCCATATTTCTTGATAATTCTATATATATTATAGTCCTGGTTACCCTTCGTTCCCCTTGTATTCTTGTTTCCACTTTTGCTGTTATAGGAGCCGTTAAGTGTGTTAGGGTGATCTGCAACGGTGCACATAAAGCAAACTCTTAGTTTTTGATTAAGTTGCAAGGTATGGCAAGTTCACCTGAAGCATGCAACGTGTTGTTATTCGCGTAGCACTCCATTGTTGATATTCAGCATCAGTACCTTTTGAATAAAATACTCCATCATCTTGTTAATGATAGCTGACAGGTCGTACTCGGTTGCTTTGTACTAAAGTTGCTATTTGTTCCTCAAGCACTAGTGAAGTACACAGAAAATATCGGTCTTTGTTAGTTAATATAAGCATGGAACCTGGTAACCATGTTGGACGTTCCAAATTGCCACATCTCACATCACATGAAATAGAAAAAAAAGTAATTGGAACTGAAGAGACCACAGTATTTTACTTGTTACGTTTGCAGAAAACGAAAACTGCTGAGACGTTATCACTACTAACAAAAACACAATATCAGAGCAAGACCTGACACCGCTACCTCGATTGATGAAGGTTCACGACATCAACTAACTTTCCTCACCTACCTTGTGCCTGAGTTCTATATTATTGACGTAGTGGCACTACAACACGACCTGTTACGAAGGAAATAACGGTCTAACTCTTACAGTCTTCTCATATCGTCTGCCTCATGATTATGTTTTACAATCGTTTAGTAGAACATGGCAAGTTGCACGGAAGTACACGACCCTTGCAAATCGAGAATTTCGCATCCGAGGAGTGGTTTTTATGGAATGGTCAGTGCGCTGAACCACTGCAATATTTGTTGGAACAAGGATCAGTTCAGACGGGTCCTAATAAAAATAGTGATGCTTATGTTATTCCACACGTCTGATGCAGTATGCGGTTCTCAGCATAGAGCATTTCAACGGATTCGGTCCTTGTACCATAATGATACTAATAATAACAGTATTTAACCTACTAATATAAAACGGGCAGCTGATGCTACATTAACGTCAGTCTGGGCTTCCATCCATCCATCCAAGTCGACCCAGGACCAGGCATTACTGTGTAACAGTCCGAGTTACCGCAACTCATATCAGTACATCAAGTAGAAAGGCAGTAACGTACAAGATGAAGATAAAATTCAGTCGAGAGAAATATAAAGTGCGAGAAGAAACGGAGGAAAGAATGAGAAAATGGTGAGATTCGATATAGCATTGTTAAGATGACGATAATGTGTGCATACGTCTTCGCCACTGACATCGGTTCTGAGCCATATCACCTAGAGTCTCCGACCACTGGTTCCTTTTGTCCCGCAGACCCCAACCGACTAGTCTGCATCACCCCACACGTCTCAAACCAACAGTCAAAGACTTCATATATTGGTGTCAGGTTTTAGTCTGGCCACGTCGAGCCTTTTTCTAGCCTGGACCTACTTCAGCCAACATTGCGTGACAAGGCAATCGGCGACTAGGCATACGTAACATGTGTCCCAACCATCTCATTCGATGAAGGTTCATAACCTCGTCAACTGATCTACCTCTTCTCCCTGAAACTCTGCACCTGACGTCTGCGTTACTCACATAGTGACACCACCGAATACGCTTGTACTACGAAGGCAACGGTGGTCAAACACTTCAAGCCTTCTCATGTCTTCCACATTCACTGGCCATGTTGCACAGCTATAAAGTAAAACAGACGGAACTTCTGTGCAGCACGTGCGAGCCTTAATAGGCAATCGGATATCACAGCCATGCGATAAGTGGCTTAAGTTGGCAAAAGCCAGTCTAACCTTTGGTGTCCGTGCAGAGATTTCATCGGCCATTGAGCCACCAGGGCTGATCCTATTTCCCAGGTAAATGAAGTGGTCGACACACTCAACCACTACGCTGTCTATTGTTAGCTGAGGCACCGCTGAAGACCAATCCTGGAGCAACAATTTCCGTTTGACTGGCGAGAAATGCATCCCAAACATTCTCAAATTGCCATTCAAAGTGTCCAGAAGACTCTGCATCTTGTCAATTTCTCCACCTAACAGAACTATGTCATCCGCATAGTTTAGGTCCAACGAAAATTCTCCTGCGATTAGGTCGTTTGTGTAGTCAGGTGACGAGAGGAAGACCTCCATAAGAATATCTATGGTAAAATTGAATAAGAATGGAGACAGTGTGCACCCTTGACGGACACTACTCGATGAGCATAGCTCCCTGGACATATCACCATAAGCTCTAACACGCCCACAAGTGTTGGAGTAGAGAGCCTTCAATAAGGTGATGTACTTACTCGGCACGCCTTTCAGTGAGAGACATTGCCACAAGACTTCTCGATCAATGGAGTCGAATGGCGCCTTCAGGTCGAGAAATACAGCTAGTGTTGGGCGTCGGTAAGCGTGCATACGTTGTAGAATTTGGCGCAGTGTGAATATTTGGTCGATACACCTAGATCTAAAGTTTGCCTGGTTTTCTTGGGCTTGCTGTTCCTGAGCTCCACTCAGGCGTCGAAGAATTATAAACCTAGGATCTTGGACATTATATTCGTCAGGCTGATTCCTCTGTGGTTATCACAAGAGGACTTCTTACCTTTCTTGAAGACTGGAATAATCAGTGATTTAGACCAGTCAGAGGGGATCGTATTTGATTCTCATATACTGGTTAACACTTCCTTTAACCTGCCTGTAGCACCTTACCACCATCCTTGTATACCTCAAGAGTTAGTCTGTTTGGTCCTGCTACCCTTCCTCGTTTCAGGTTACCTACTTCTTTCTTGACCTGCTAGTGTTGGAGGGTCTATCTCAGTGTTCTTTTCAGGATCCGACTAGATAGCGGGTAACGTAGTGGTGGCTTGAGGCCAGTTAAACTGCTCCTCGAAGTGTGCTACCCATCGTTCCAGTCGTCTTTCCTATGAGTAAATCGCAGATCCGTCCTTTTCCTCTATAGCCTCACTAACTGTTGTTGACCTCCCCCCCAGCAGTTTCCTTAATAAGTCTAAATAACTGCCTACTGTTACCAATCGCCGCTACCTTCTCCATCTCCATAGCCTTTGCTGCCCACTCCTGTTCTCGGTCATTGTGTAGACTTTTTCTCAATCCACTTTTAAGTTGCGCTCGCTCTTCATTGTACTCAGAGCCTGCAGGGATGCGTTCACGTGCATCCAGTAGTTCGGAAGAAGCTGATGATATGTACTGGCTCTTTTTAGCCGCTATTTCAGAGTCGGCTACAGTCTTCAGTGCTGCTTTTACAGCAGACTGGAGATGGCACCAAGCTTCTGGATGAGTGATAGTCTTTTGTTCTGACAACCGCCTAGCCAACTCACTGAACACAGCTTTGGTGTTTCCGTTGTCCAGCAGCATTCGTAGTGGTTTTGTTGCCAAATATTTCCTACGTCCATTAAGACGCAGGGATATACGTGCTCGGAGTAACACGTGGTCGCTATCCAAGCATGTACTCCAGAAGGAGCGGCAGTCTTCCACCAATCCTCTCTAGCGATAACTGATTGCAGTGTGGTCTGTGTTGAGCTTGGTGGACGCCAAGTCATACAGTGTCTTTTCTTATGTCTGGGATTTGTGCTGGGTAAATATAGGCGATTATCTGAGCACAGTTGTAGTAGGCGATCACTGTTATCTGGTTCGTTCAGCGGGGACTCCGAAATTGCCACCTAAGTGCCTTTCTGCCTCATTCAGTCTACCCACCTGTGCATTGAAGTCACCTGCAACAACCACTACGTCGCGATTTTTGGCTTTCGAGAGGAGGCTAAACAGTTTACGGTAAAACTCTTCCTTCACTTCATTCGAACTACAGTCAGTGGGTGCGTAAGCGGAGATTACACAGAAACGACGGCGAGTTTCACTATTCCTTCTAGTTCTCACTATGCCGTTCAGTCGGATAGCGCAGAGGTGATTATCAACTGGGATCCAGTCTAGTAGTGAGTTTTCTGCCCTAGTGCTTAATGCTGTGCCTACACCTGCAGGACAGTGAGAGCTAGCTATCGGGTCTCCGAAAACTCAGTGGGTGCATTTCGCGGATTCACCAGGTTGGGTGGGAGAGGTTAGGTGAATAACCACACTTGGGTCCTGTATGCGTGTCTCACAAACACAGCACACATCCATGGTCCGAGTTGCTAGAGTCTTTACCAACGAAGCCTGTTGACCAATTTGACGGAGGGTGCGGACATTGAAAGCTCCGATATGTAATTTGGAGCGTGGTTTAAGGAGACCAAGGATGCTGTTTTGTGGACTCAGATCGTTGTCGAAGGCTGCGGAGCTAGAAGAAATTGATGATATAGTATCGTTAGTTGGGAGACGTGAAGGAAGATTAAAAGGTAATGCTGAGGGAGGTGGATAGCAGTCTGAGGAAACTTGAGTTCTGATAGTACGTCTGTAACGAAGTTAAATTCGAACGGTGACAGTGAACATCCCCAGCGAACATCACTAGTTGTCGTCAGTTCTGAAGACAACTCACTCTCCACAAGCCCTGACACGGCTGCGTGAGGTCGAGTAGAAAGCTTTGGTTAACGTTATATACTTTCTCCATACTACCTCCACAGCCAGACACTGCTACAACACCTCACAATCGACATGGTCAAATGCTGCTTTCAGGTCAAGAAATATGGCAAGTGTCGGCCATTGGCCGGTAGGTATGCCTGTGTTCCAGAAGCTGTCGGAGGGTAGAAATATGATCGTTGGACCCTCATCGAGCTCTGAAACCTGCCTGATTTTCTCCAGTTTCCTGTTCTTGAACTTTAGTTAGGCATTGGATAACCATGGAGCTGTGATCTTTAACGCTTGCTTAACAGCAGATTTGACAGCTTCAGACCTGTTCTGAATGAGTGTTGTTCTGTTCCGATGACTGTCTAGCCAGTTTCTCATTGAAAACTACCTTAATGTTCTAATCACCGGGCTGCGCTGGGGTTGTTCCTGCAACTATAGTTTTTCTGCATCCATTAAGATGCAAACATACGAGTGCTCGAGTCAATGCACTATCTCCCACCGAGCCTCTTCAGCAATAATTAAAAAGAATATGGTCAGTCTGCGTCCACCCCTGAGTTGAGTTCAGTGAACGCCATGTCAGACAATGTCTCGTTTTGGGTCTTAATTTCGTGCTGATCAGAGATTATTGGTTATCTGAACTCGGTTGTAGCAGGCGGTCACCGTTATCTATTCGTTCGACGGGGATTCTGAAGATATTGTCTAAGTGTCTTTGTGTCAGACTTGACGTATCCACTTGTACATTCAAATCACCCGCTACACCGACATCTGAACGTTTGACTTTCAGTAGAAGGCTAGACAGTTTTCGGCAGAACTCATCCAAGCTGCAATCAGTGTGTGTGTGTGTGTGTGTGAGAGAGAGAGAGAGATTGCAAAGAGACAACAGTGAATTCTAGGATTCTTTTCGTTCCTCACTGCATCGTTTAGTTGAACGGCACACTTTCGACCACTAAGTTAATCTGCTGTAGGATTTCACTTTCTGCCTCAGCATTTAATGCTCTTCCTATACCTAAAAGATCGTGAGAACTAGCCATTAAATTTCCAAAAACTCGATATATGATTTTCATTGTGTTGGTCGAGTGAGGTTAATTAAATAACCGCACTTTTTCGCTGTATGTGTCTCAGTTGCCCAAGATGTCGGTGTTCTGACTAACGGGCCTTTTAATCAGCTTGACGCAGGGTACAAACACTGAAAGCTGCCGTATGTAGTTTGGATAGCGGTTTCGACTGACTAAGGATGTTCCGTAAGTGTGAATCGTTATCAAGAGCCTCAGAACTGAAAGAAATTTAAGATGATGCATCAGCACCGACCGAAAGACGTTGGGTAAGGCTACAACGTAGAGGTGTGGAAAGTTGACACTAATTTGAAAGAACGAGTTGTGAGGATAGTTGACGCTCCCCAGCATTTCACACCGTAGGTGATAACTACGTAGAAAGTTGGGTTACTAATAATGGAGTGTAACCACAGAGCACAGTAGACATTTGATTATGGTCGATCACATGCGACCTTTCTAGCAGTCTGGGATTTTGATTTTAAAAATTGCAACTATAAACGCATACTACCGTAACCGATATGTCGCAGGGAAGGATGCCATTTTTACGGCCTACCTCTTTCTACTCTTTTCCGGAGATGACAGCATGGCACTATTGGTCATCCACTGGAAACCTTACTGAAGTCACACCCCTTCGGCCCCTTATCGTTTAAGCTATACTGATAGCTGCTTTTTCTCTTGTCATTATCCACCAAATCTTTCTGTTATAGCAGGGCCTCAAGGAACAAACGTCTCAGCCAGTAAAGCTCATTAAGTCATTGTAATATGGAAGCCCTACCATCTCGTCGATGTAGCAGCTATCGGTCGGGTGTCACTGCCGAAGTTCACATGATATTTATTTTAAAACTCTATATTACCATCAATCAGTGTATAAATAGATACGATTCGCTTTCATTTTATCAGGTCTTTAAAAAATAGTGTGTTAACAACACATCTTGATCTATTTTGACTGTTTCAGGAAGTTAATGTTACTTCACATTTGACTTTCTTTGGACATGTAGACATACTAACATCCAAGAGACGCGTAGAATGGACCGTGAAATGTCACAACTGATTCTGTTAACTTGAGGGAATAAAAATATTATTAGAAACTCGCTTCCAGCTGTCCCTATGGGTGTCATTAGTGAAAGTGAGTTTAGGGCAAAAATAGGTCGGAGGTAGCCAGACTAAATCATAGCATCAAACTATGAAGTATCCGACTGCTAATCTAAGCTGTATAAAGAAATGTAGACTTACTGGTCAGGTTCCTCATGACCTGTAAATCCGAGTTGGAGACTGCATGATATAACTCGGATTTAGTCACAGTGGTGGACAGAGACCTTCTTATCTTAACCGTTGTATCAGATTTGGTTATTCGATTTGATACCTTTTATTTTGGACTTAACATTTAACCTCTGTATTATTCCTGTTTGTTTCGCCTTCTACCTTGATTTGTGGATGTCTTGTGTGACAGCCAGGACCATTAAGCAGTAGTGCTAGGTTCTATTTTAATGCTGACTAACAAGCCAGCCTGCTGTGTTTCCTGGATAAACTAAAGCACCTAATGATTCGTGAAAGACGACGTATAGGCCTACCCTATTGTTGTTAATGTTTATTTTCGTTTTTGGTCAGAAGAAAACGTAAGATTTGAAGTAAATACGAAATGACTACAAACTAATAATACTGTGACTCAACAACCATATGCGTTTATACACTAAGTAATCATCTATGCTTAAGTTGCAACGACCGTGTATACTACCTGGTTGTCCAAAACTCAGCAGGTGGCGAGACTCGAATCTGTGACCCATTTATTAAAAGTTGACATCGTAATAAGTCACAGATTCATGAACGAGTCGATTACACCTGTGCATAAATCTACTTCCCTATACTAATGTACGCAATGATCTCAAAACAATTTCTTAAGTTGTGACTGTGATTCTGTAGTTCATGCATTTAACTTTGAATTAATGAGTCACAGGTCGAAACTTGCATCACATACCAAGATATTGAAAGCTGTATAATGTATCTAATGCTGGCAAAAAATGTATTAATCGTAAGTTAGTATTTAAACAGAGTATTTGCTAAGTCACATGTCATTAACTGTATTTCAATCTCGGAAACCTTTATGAAGTTGAATAACATTAACTTTGGTTCTTAATTATTATTAATTTGCATTTCACAAGTTTTTGTTTCTTGCCTATACTTTTTAGTCCGGCGTATTCGTCCTGGTAAAAATGTGCAACTAAGCGAGGCGGAAATCCGTGGATTGTGTCTAAAATCTCGCGAAATTTTTTTAAGTCAGCCTATTTTGCTAGAGCTGGAAGCTCCACTCAAAATATGTGGTGATATTCATGGTCAGTATTATGACTTACTTCGGCTTTTTGAATACGGAGCATTTCCTCCTGAAGCAAACTATCTGTTTTTGGGTGACTATGTGGATAGAGGAAAGCAGTCTCTTGAAACAATATGCTTGCTACTAGCTTACAAAATCAAGTATCCTGAAAATTTCTTCTTGTTAAGGGGTAATCATGAATGTGCCTCTATTAACCGTATTTATGGTTTTTATGATGAATGTAAGTGTCTAATTGTCACTTCATACAGTCTTTAGGCAAACGGCGATATAACATAAAATTGTGGAAAACATTCACGGACTGTTTCAATTGTCTACCAATTGTAGCGATAATCGATGAAAAAATATTCTGTTGTCATGGCGGTTTGTTTCTTATTTTCTGTAATATGCTCCTATAGGTCTGTCGCCTGACCTTTCGACGATGGAGCAAATAAGGCGTATTATGCGTCCTACAGATGTTCCTGAGCAGGGATTACTCTGCGATCTACTTTGGTCAGATCCAGACAAAGACGTATCCGGTTGGGGAGAGAATGATCGTGGTGTCAGTTACACTTTCGGCCCGGATATCGTAGCCAGATTTTTACACAAACATGATTTAGATTTGATATGCCGAGCTCATCAGGTAACTTGCAATGATTTATCATTTACCATTTTAGGTCGTCGAAGACGGTTATGAATTTTTCGCCAAACGTCAGCTAGTCACTCTTTTTTCCGCTCCAAATTATTGTGGTGAATTTGATAACGCAGGTGCTATGATGTCTGTGGATGATACCCTGTTGTGTTCATTTCAGGTGAGAAAGATGATGTATTTTTTATTTTTTAAACCGTTGGCAAGCTAAGACAACTGATGAATGGAGAGTTTCAGATGACTAGAACGGGACACATGGCACGGAATCTTGATGTATCTTCTAATCAACTGACTACTATCTTTATTATTATTATTTGTCCCTTAGGTTCCTGATGGAACATAGGGCTTCAGTAGCACGTCTCCATTCCACTCTCTTCTCTTCAATCTTTGAAACCTGGCCCCACGACAGCCAGAAGCCCTCATTTCTTCCTCGCCGATCTCCATATCACCCTCATCTGGGACGCCCGACTCGTCATTTCCCATCTGGGTTCCACTCGAGGACCTGGCCTGGCGCGTGATGTCCCCAGTCGGCCTTCTTAGTATATGCCCAATCCATCTCCACTTCTTGCTACTGCACTTGTTGAGCGATAGGTTCTTGGTTGGTTCGTTGCCACAGTGAGTTCCTTGTTGCTTATTCTTTCTGGCCACCTGATCTTCAGTAACGAGCGTAGACAGTTGTTGATGAATGTCTGTAGTTTATTGGAAATCCCTTTCGTAACGCGCCAAGTCTCTCAACCATAAAGGAGCACTGACTTGACGTTGGTGTTGAAAATCCGGATGTTGTTCACGCTTAATGCTGAGTGCAGAAGATCTCCACACTGGTTTCAGGTTAATGAACACCTGCCTTGCTTTTCCAATCCTGGCTTTGACATCCTCATCTGTGCCTGTGTCGCCTGTAGTTGAAACGGTGCTGCCTAGATAGGTGAAAGAGACTACTGCCTTTAAGTTTCTCCTGTTGATGGTGATTGGAGTTTGTTGTTGTTGGTTGGGTATCTTCATCACCTCTGTCTTCTCTACGTTCACTTGAAGTCCCGCATTCACTGCCCCGCCTCTTCTGCCGACTTGTTAGTTTTCGCCTGTAGACCTTCGAGTTTGTGTGACATTAGACATAAGTCATCGGCGAAATCTAAATCTTCTAGGTTCTTTTCATCGGTCCAATGTATCCCCCTTTTCTCGCTCCTCACTGTTTAGTGCATGATGCAGTCCACTACAATCAGGAATATCATGGGGGATAGTAGACAGCCTTGTTTTACTCCTGTCTTCACTTCAAAAGCATCACTGAGCTTCCCATTGTGAATCACTTGTCATGTGGCGTCTTCATATAGCTGTTGTTGAATGAGATTGATAAAGGTTTGTGGTATTCCGTAGTATTGAAGCAGTTTCCAAATTACCTCTCGGTCGACGCTGTCAAAGGCCTTTTCAAAGTCGATGAAGTTGAGGTAGAGAGTTGACTGCCATTCTATACTCTGTTTTATGATGATGCGTAGTGTAGCGTTGCAATTTGGTCTGTGCATGATTTGTACTTCCTGTAGCCTGCCTGTTCCGGTCGTAGTTTTGAATCTAGCGCATCGTTTAGTCTCTCCAGGATGATGCGGCCTAATATTTTGCTTGCTCTAGATGGACAGAAGAGTGATTCCTCGCCAGTTCTTGCAAACGTTTAGATCGCGCTTTTTCGGGAGTTTGTCAAGGTAGCCCCTCTTCCAGTCAGTGGACAGGTACCTTTTCTTCCATCCAGACCTTCTGCAATAGTGGTGTGAGCATGTCCGCTGTTGTCTCTGCGTCTGCTCTCAGTGCTTCTGGCGGTATTCCATCTGGTCCTGCTGCTTTCCCGCATTTCAGTAGCTTTATGGCGCCCACGACTTCTACTTTTGTTAGAGAATTTGTGTTAACTGGTAATTCTGTTGTTGGGCTGCAGGTGATGGTAGGTTCAAGAGCTTTTTGAAGTGGTTGGCCCATCGTTTCCTTTGTTTCTCTTCTTTGGTAATTAAATTTCCTTCATCATCTTTTATTGTTTTCATCTGTTTTGATCTCTTCCATCTCAGATAGTAACCTGGTTATTTGATACAATGTTGTCAGGTCTCTCCTACTTGCAGCCTCTTCTGCTTCACTTGTCAGTGTTTCGTAGAAGTGTCTTTTGTCTTTCCATGCACTCTTCTTCACTTCTTTGTCCAGTGTAGTGTTTTATACGTTGTACTCAGTTCCTCTTATCGTTGTTCATCCCTGCACTGCACTGGTTTATCTTCTGCTTCACCATCCTCCTCTCCTCCATCAGCTTCCATGTGTCTGTCGAGATCCATTCCTTATCTTCTTTCTTCTTCCTTCCTAATACGGCTGTGCAGGTTTCTTTCCACATCTCTTTCAAAGATTTCCAGTGTTCTTCCACACAGGTTTCTTGAGGGATGTTCCTCGACATCTGCCATTTTGTCTTGATGGCTGCCGTGAAGATTTCCTTTGTAGTTTCGTCCTTCAGTTTCTGTTCTGGGTGTTGAACTTGAAGTGTAGTCTATCGCCAACTTCCTTGAAGGTTGCCAACTTGATTTGGAAGGTTCCTTGCGCTAGATAGTGGTCTGAACCTACATCTGCTCCTTTTCTTGACGTTGTGTCAAGTAGACTGCGTCTCCACTTCCTTCACATTGAGATAAAGTCGATCTGATTCTTAGTGTTTCCACCTGGTGAATGGTGCAATCCATGTCGCTTTGTGGATATCCTTGTGCTTGAACACACCACCTCCAATCACCAAATCGTTGAATGCACAGAATTCTGAAAACAATTCTCCATTCTCGTTCATCACCTCACCGAGCGTTTCTCGACCCATGGTTAGTTATCTTCCAGTTTGGCATTCATGTCGCCCATTGGAATTTTGATGTCACCAACTGAGGTCTTGTCCAGTGTTGATTGCAGTTGTCTGTAGAATTCCTCCTTTTTCTCTTGCTCTGCATTATTTGTAGGTGCATGGCATAGCATTGTATGATTGTGACTTTCCTTCCCTTTGAGTGGAACCTAGCTGTCATGATCCTGAAGGAGATTGGTTCCCACTGCATGAGAGCCTTCGATGCTGTTGGGGACATCATGATAGCCACTCTTTCCTTGTGATAGCTACTCCATAACTCAGTATGCTCGTGGTTGTCGTCTGGGTGACGATATCGGAGTAGATTATTGATTCTCCAGTTGACAGTTTGGACAGTCCACTCCCATTCCATCTGCTTTCACAAATTCCTAACACTTCAATGCGATACCTTCTCAACTCCTTTACAATCTGGGCATCCTTGCTAGCCAGCTCCAAACATTGTTCGGACATTGCATCTCCCCATTCTTACTTTCGCTTTCATCAAGAGAAGACACATCGGCCAATTGGCTTCCCGAAGGCTTTCACCAGTTGGCGTCATTTCACCTCTCTGATTCCAGCGAAGAATAATTTTGTTTTTATTTTTTGTATTTTGTTTGTGCTTTGAAGTTTCTTCAGCGGTTAGACTGGTTGCTAGCCCTATGCCCAACTTTCCCTCTTTATCCGGGCTTAGGACCGTCTAGTAACTAGTGAACTAGTTAACCAGGCGAGGTTACTATCTTTAATAATGATTCAAAGTAACCTGTCACATCATGCGGCTGTATGCAATTTCCTGCTGACATCACCGTTTTTACCACATACCCTTAAGCATAGGCTGTTGATGATATCTCAGTCGGAATACAATAGGACTTATTTAGAAGTTGCCATCTTCAAAGCTGTCTAGATACTGGATTTCCAGCAAATTACCAGTATTCTGCACAGTTAGCTAAGGGATGACTGTGCAGCTGTAAGATACAATTATTAGAAATGTTGTAGACAATTGTTAGTGGAACTGTGGCTAGCCGATCTAGGCAGTTGACTTTCACCATATGAATCTCAGGTTTGAATCCTGCTCCGCCTACCGAGGTTTGGGCAGCTAGGTGGTATCATTAATTTTCAAACAGCAGTTGTGGCTCATTGCCTACTGCGCAAACGTACACCTAGCTATTGAGTGCATTTTGATTTCTATTCCTGTGACACTTTTAGTGGTTTTTTAACTATATATGTCTTTCTGGCATCACGTATGTTATGAAACCACCACGTAGGGCATTCTGCGACTAGGTCTACGGTTTTAGACAGAAGACGAAACGCACGTGCTAGATTCTTCTGCTAGCCACAACCAACCAAATTATCATAAAGGCGAATCAGTTAATACTATTGTGAACTTGAAGTGACTGCGTTACTTGTAACATGAGTTACTTATATCGAATCACTGTTTTCGTGGACACACTGTTATCTAGAGTTGGATTACATTGAAATAAAGCTAAGGGTAGTCAGATGATGTTGCACAAGTCAGGAAATTCACTGTCTGTTGGTCTGAATTATTTGATAGAAATGAGGTCAGATATCAAGGTGGTGACTGGAAAAACAGTGATAACCTTAAATTGATCGAAGTAGTACAGATGTATTCACCCATCATCGTAATTCTGAACATTTTATTGATCTTCACGTATTTTTCCTCTTTTTTCAGATCCTTTTTATGTTTTAATGTTTGTTCTTTGTCTAGAAATGTATTTCCTTGCAGCATACTAACATTCTGTGCCTCAAACATTTTGTATTGTTAGCATATTTACACGTGTATGCACAGCTACAAGCTGAGTTCCAGTAGATTACACAAGTGATGATTAGACGGCACCTCAGACAACATTGAAACTTGAGATTGGTTTATCATTCCCGATTGTAATGGTTTATCAACAGAACAGTGATCCGCAAGTCAGCTGTAAAACAGTAAAAGATGGTATAAATTATCAGATAACTATTGAGGTGGTAAAAATGTGATTTAAAACCAGTTCTGACTACACATTAGTGTTTCATACTCATCGTCTCATTCATCTGTTCTGGCAACTTACCTTGAACAACTACATTCTTGTTATGATGATCGTCTTCTCCATTTCCTTCCGTTTGATCCACCACATTTTTAGCGGTTATTGCACAGACTGTAACTGCTTGGTATCAGCTGAACTGTAGTACTTGCAATGTGTATTTTCAGTGTGCTACCTGACAATGGTTCTGTAGCAGATTAGAGGGACTATGTTGTTTTGCCATCTTGTGTGACTAGTTCCTTTTTAACTGCTATAATATCTTTAATCTGAGGTAGAATCCTTTTAATTGCATATCCAGCGACCACTGTAAAGTTACACACAGTTGAAAGAAAAGCAATCTTTCACCTTTAGGACTCCAATGTATCAAGTAGCAGCAATAGGAATGCTATAAAAAGCGGAAAAAATAACTCGATTCCTGAAGGTGATTAGTAGCTTGTCTATATTCCTAGACTTAATGTCTACAATGTAGTGTATCACGTTATCTTGTTTGATTCTTTTCTTCATTGCTCTTAGATTTTGCGTCCGGCTGAAAAGAAAAAGTATTACGTTGGAGTCCCAACTGGCAGCCGACCTATAACTCCACCCCGTGGTGCTAAAGCTAAAGGAAAATTATAACTCATCTCTGAATTTACACCTTCAATTCTTGCTTTTATTACAATGATCAAGGGAGGCGTCAGGTTAATAACTGCATTATTGTCCCTTGTTCATCGCTGTCATTTACGGCAGCATTTTGTCCGTCGAAAAACGTAGATTTCCCTTTAATGTTTTTCAAATATCAGTTGTATTTTGCTCTATATCAAGATTGAATCAGTCAGTGTGAAACTTTATTTGTTGTTCACTAATTGTCAAACAGCTTTTATTTACCTTCTTTCTAAGACGCGTACAGTCTTTTCGTAGTCAAAAGCTTGTTTTGGTTGCATGTTTTAGGAGCATACACAGTGTATTTGTTATTAACATTGTTTAACTTTTGAATCTGTCTGTTTCGCTCGGTTGGATACCATTTTTATTACCACCACTGTTATTATTATTATGATTATAATTGTATATTTCTTATTGTGCTTTATTCTTATTCACTGACTTTATTTGAGGAGATGAGTATTTTTACCGTTTTGCTCAATCGCTCTTATGATCACTTGAGAATGTATGTGCGTCAAGGAGTTTAACGGTAGGAACTGCTTATAACTTTGATATCTGTTTGACTTACGTTTTCTTCCGCCAAACTATTTGACATGATGTCGGCATGTGTATGATTTTTCAAAACTTGATTGTTTACACTGACTTAGTTTCAGGTCCTTGTTTTTCAGTTTACTTGTACTGTACAGTCAGCTAATTTCTGTTATGAAAACCTTATATTCTAATGGGTAGTGCATTGGAATGAGTGAAATATAATTTCACCTTACTGCGTTTATGGTATTTGTTAAAAAACCTGTCCCTGAATCAAAGTTCTTGGAAATAAAAAGATTTTGCAAATCAGCTTTCATAGTATATCATATTAAATCCTATATTTACTACGAGTTCTTACTTCACACTCGTATTTTCAGCCAGAGGTAACACCTTAGACCTACTAATCTCACCTTTCAATAGAGCGAATTAGAAAGTACAATACTCGTGAATAGCTTGAAGTTACCAACACTGAAACATCTAATAAGCGAACTAAGATGGAATTCTCAGGGCTAATGACGGGAAATCAGGACAGTGGTAGGACACAAACCCTCGGGAAACGCTAAACATGAAAATTAGTTTGCCAACCAAGGTTATTTCAAATTTCCGTTAAGCAGCACTATTAGCTTTTATTTGAAGAGTTGTGTTGATCGTTAATAAACAAGCGATCCGAAAGTATATGTATGTATTACAGTAATGTGTTCCATTGGGATATCATCTTTGTGTCGTAGTACAGATCGATATCAGGAAATGAAATCTTGATTAAGTCATTATCACTAGGTGGATAATATATGACTAGTTTTTTTCATGTTATTTGTTTGGTACTTAAATGACAGTTTCATTTTGTGATAGCTGTAATGTGGTTCACCTATCACAATGATCCAGTATTCTATGCTGACTAACAATTTTCCCTTGAAGTCCCACCATGATAGTAGCGAGACTGGAAGCAGTTACCTTCACAGTACAGACAACTGAGGCCATATTATGGGTTCGAGGGCACACGTGTACTGCTAGCTGTACGAGGTCTGATAGCAGTAAGGCGTTTGCTACGGATGAGCAACCTATGCTGATGGTGCTGCTTTCATTTAATGGAAGGATTGGGTTAGAAAATGTCGACCGTAAAGGTAGCACACTTCTGTTTATTGTACTCTACACTAATGTTAATAATCATGTCAAGTTCCTTAGTCTATAGAACTAAACGAATGGTGTGCATTTGGATGGCTTATAGCGAGACCTTTTGGTTCTAAATTGGGCTTTTTAACCAGTTTTTTCACTGTGATTAAAAAGGCCATGTGTGACTTCCGAGCAGACGTCCCTTGGGCTTTTGGGTAGGGCAAAACTGATGTATTTACTCTTTCACGAAAACAACACGCAGCGGTCAACCAGAAAGTGCGAAGCGCCTGTTCACTTTCAGCGGTATATAAAATCCATCTGGTATATAAAACGTACCTTGACTTTTCTACCTGTTTCTGTTGCCAGCATTAAGCTACTTATAGTTTACTGAGCGGTTTGCCTTGTGACCGATACTAACAATCCAAACCATTCTAATTCTCCTAAAACCGTTGTCAGTTTCATACGTTGAAGCTTTCAACATCCGAACTCAAATTGGTCAAACGACTTCGCTTGCCAGAACTGGAATCTTGAGCGAAGGATTTGTACTCTGTTTCTGACAAAGGTATAGACCTTTCAAGTTTGATTATCCTCTTAAGCTCACCTCCCCAATGTGGAGAATCTGCAAAATCCACCTTAGAAGTGTCTCAGAGTTCAATGGTTAATTCTTATGGACTCGCTGATTTACGTGTAGCCTTAAGTTCTAGAGCAAAAAGCGTAATATTCATCTGGACAACTGGCTAGATGGATCTTTAGAAAGAACCGTGACATGTGTTGATGCCCATTGGAAATTTCTCCCAACTGGTTGCAGTTTGAGTGATGCAAAGGACAAGTTTCACCAAAAGCCGTTAATCCACTAGCACGGTTACGAGTGTTAGCGCAGGAAATATGCGGCAATCAAGCTTGTTGTTCTCAACTGAAGGATGAAAACACTAGTTATGTATTTAGAAGGGAGATACATGGTCGTTTATTTGAACAAGGTAGCAATTTTCACCCGTATTCTGTCTGGTTTGATATTCAGTATTCGGTAGAAAGTGATTAATGCAACTTAGATCCAACGGTTAGCGAACCAGTCAGTTTCTGTTATCTCATCCTAGCTGATTAGTGGGAGAAAACACTCCAGTTGACTATGGTCATAATGTGAAGCGAAAAAAACTGGACTTAAGTCGACTAGAAGCCTTCATAATGAGCTATGGTGGTAAGCAAAAATGATAAAGATATCAACCCTGGATAATATTTGGCAACCACTCAGTTTTATTGAGTAGAGTAGGACTAGATATACAACGAGCACCTTGAGAAAAAGTCACACTTCAGTTGTCAGAAGCTTAGTTTTGACCTGAAAAGGTGGTAGGTCTTGGTTTTTCAACTCACCTAAGTTTAGAAGGCTGCTTCAAAACTGACAAGGTAAAGCGGTAGGATCTGACAGCTTGCAGCCGGAAATTCTCAAAGAATATTATTATTTGTCCCCTGGGTTCCTAGTAGAACATAGGGATTCAGTAGCACGTCACCATTTCACTCTCTTCTCCCCAGTCTTGTCAACCTGGCTCCCTAACTGCCCACAAGCTATCATTTCTTCCTCACACAATCTCCTCTATGTCACCCTCAGTTGGGACGTCCAACTCGTCGCTTCCCCTTTGGGTCCCATTGGATAGCCTGGAGCGTGATGTCCCCAATCACTCTTCTCACTGTATGTCCAATCCATCTCCACTTTCTTCTGCATATTTGTTGGGCGGTGGGTTCTTGGTTGGTTCGTTGCCAGCCAGCCACAGTTCCTTGTTGCTTGTTCTTATTATTCTGGTCATCTGATCTTCATTATCGAGTGAGCGTAGGTGGCAGCTGTTGATGTATGTCTGTAGTTTGTCTCTCAACCATCACATAGAAGCACTGACTTGACTTAGTGCTGAAAATCCGGATCTTGTTTAGGCTTTATGCTGTCTTTCTGATCCTGATTCTGACATCCTCATCTGTGCCTGTACCACCTGTAGTTGAAACGATGCTGCCTTCAGATTTATCCCATTGATGGTGATAAGTGTTTGCTGTTGTTGGTTGGGTATCTTCATCATCTCTGTCTTCTCTACGTTCACCTGAAGGAAGTCCCGTCTTCCTTCGCTACCTCGCCTCTTCTACCAACTTGTTAGTTTTCGCCTGTAGATCTTCGAGTTTATGCGACATTATACATATATCATCATCATCTGCGAAATCGAAATCTTCTCCTAGGGTCTTTTCATCGGTCCAGCCAGCGTACGCCCCTCACGGTATGCTGCATAACCCAGGCGACCACAATCAGGAAGATGATCGGTGATAGTAGGCGGCAACCTTGTCTTACTCCTTCATGTCTTCACTTCAAAGGCGTCACTGAGCTGCTTTCCACTATGAATCACTAGGCATGTAGCATCATATAGCCTATGGCTGCTGTTGAATGAGGTTGGTAAAGGTTTGTGGCACTGAAACTGTAGTGTTGAAGTAGCTGCCAAATTATTTCTCGGTCGACGCTGCCGAAGTCGATGAAGTTGAGGTAAGGTGGAAAGTTGGCTGCCATTCTACACTCTGTTCTATGATGATGCGTAGTGTAGTGTCGCAATTTGATCCACACATGAATCGTTTTTCTTGAAGCCTGTTCCAGTGGTAATTTTGAATCCAGTGCACCCTTTAGTCTCTCCAGGATGATGCGGCGTAATATTTTGCTTGGTGTGGATAGGAGTGGGCATGATTCCATGCCAGTTCTTGCAAGGACTTAGGTCTTTCTTCTTTAGGGGTTGGACAAGGTAGCGGTTCCAATCGGCAGGTACCTTTCCTTCCAAACCTTCTTCAGTAGTGGTGCGAACGTGTCCATTGCTATTGTCTCTGCATCTGTTTTAAGTACTTCTGGCAGAATTCCATCTGGTCCTGCTGCTTTCCCCGATTTCAGCAGCTTTATAGAATTGAGGACTTCGGCTTTTGTCGGAGGGCTTGTTTTCACTGGTACTTCTGTGACTGGGCGGCTAGTGGTGTTTCTGGACGAATTGCAAGTGGTTGTCGAGTCAAGAGTTTTTGAATTGATCAGCCCTTTGTTTCTCCTCTTTGGTAACTAGGTGTCCTTCACTATCTTTCACCATCCAAATTACATAAAATCATAATATTCGACAGATTACAGCTATGCTTATGACTGACATATCATGCTACTCTAAATCACCAAGTTTTTTCGGAAATTGCCTCATCTACGAAAGTTGAAAAAATCTGATAATTTCATGTAAAGCATGATTGTGGGGGGAGATCATAGCACAGTTAAGCTAACCAGCATTATTTTACTACACGGTCATTTATTTAGACTACAACTGGAGAAGGTTGAACCTTCCTGAAAATCCGATTCTTCGTGAGAGGTTTTAAAAATGCCGGCAAATACGGCCTTCATAAAAATTTAGACCGACAAAGTAGGTGGCGTAATCGATAAACAAACATGCATGGACATCAATTTTACCTCAACTTCTTTTCACGTAAAACTACTCGTTCAGGTAATGTAGACAAAACCTGATTTCCATCTTTACTTCATGCAGTATATGACTTATAACTGAGTTGGAAAAATCAGCCGTAGAATTGAAATTTACTGAATACAAAATCACTATTTTCTTCATGTAGTTAGACAATGAACATATAGTGATTTATATGTACATGTGTTTCAGGTAAAAACAGCTTTTCGTTTGTTGGTATCTAGTGAAATTCTATTTTGATATATAGTGCTGAAAATCAGTGACAACACATGTATGCACACAAACATTTCGTATAGACCGTATCGTCTTGAATCACCCAATATGAATCTGGTCCATACTGCCACACTTCCCACCGACACAACGAAAATGTCGACAGATAAGTAGGGAAAACATGATTGAAAGTCATAGAAATTCATCAGAAGAGAGAAAGGGGAGCTTAACAAGATAATGAAATGTGATACAACGATTAGAATGAAGACAGTATGTAGATGCATTTACGCCACTGAGATCGGTCCTTATCCATTTTAACTAGAATCTCCAATTATCAATTTCGGCTGTCGCGCTGAACCTTAACTGGGGGCCTGCATTTCCTCACACAGCTCATACCAGCAGTTAGAAACTATATGAACTGATGACATGTTTACGTCTGGTCACTAATAACCTCGTCTAGTGTAATCCTATTTCATCTGAGATAACGTGCTAGAATAGACGGTGAGTAGATAACCGTAATACATGACCTGACCATCTCAACTGATAAAAGCATATGACCTTTTCAACTGACTAACCTCTTTCACCCAACACTCTTCTACTACTTATATAACTACAATCAGTCTGTGCTGTCTTGACTACCTTCTCTTTACTTCATTGACCCACTTGAGTTATAGTACTTATTTTAAAGTGTAGATGGTTTTCATTATACAATCTCCTTATTTCTTGATTGTGTAAAGTAAATCAGATTAACTTCTTAAATAAACAGTTAAGTAATTTTATGTCGATCATTTTGATTTTAACAGAATGTATTAGCTTACTCTTCAGGAGTCAATCAGTATTGATAACAATTTATAAACAGACTTAAAATGAGTATTTATTTAAATTGAATTTCGCGCGAGTTAAATTAATAAATACACTCGTTCTTTTAAATATTTCTCATGACAGTATTATAAACACACAATAATAAAAATTCTTATTCGATTCCTTAAAATAATTACTGTTCCAATATTTTGTTGAATTATTATTATTATTATTATCACAGATCGACGTCAGTTAGGCCTTTATTGGTTACTAGGACGCAATGAAAAGCTGTTGCATTCGCTTTGGAGACTTCTCTTCACAATCCTATATAGCACTGCACTCCGGACCGGGAAATCTCAACATAACTGTTTAATCGTTCGCTTACTATAGAACAACTTAGAAACAGCTTCTAGTGAATATTTGTAGAAAAATTTACTACTCATTAACCCTGCTATGTTAGTTTTAACGATTTCCACCTTATCCCATCCTTCTGAATGGCTATGTAATTAGATGGAAAGATTGATAACCGAATCTTATTCTATCGGATAAACACTTAATACATGCAACAGGAACATGTCAAAAATCCTACTACCCGTATCACAAAAGAGGCGAGAAAATTATGATTATATAAAGGATGTGTCAAAGTTGTGTAGTTATCTTGATATGACAGTGGACAACAAATTGTGCTTGGAACGTAAACCAGTAAATAAGATTGTCTCACTTTATGATACATCTATTAAATCAAGTAAAATGGAATTAAATTCCACCACAGTGCTCAAATTTTACCCTTATACTCATTAGTCGTCGTAACAACCGTTATAAACCAAGGGTTACCTATAGACCCGTTTATCCAGTCTGGCTTTTTAGGATGAGGGTGTTATTGCTGAGTGGCTTAGGAAGTCAGCATTCAAGCATTGGGTCCCGGGTTCGAGACTCACCCTACCTACTTCGACCTGGACAGTCGCGTAGTATTGTGAGTAATCACACAACAAGTGTCCCTCATGGTCTATTGCATAAACATAAATCGGGTTTAGTTACTGTAAAAATAATCAAATTTTTCAGGAGGCTTATCTAATGGTTGAGTACCATCATTTCTATAATATCGACTAAATACTTTCCAAAGAAATCATTCTCTCTTGTATTTTTGTCTTCTTTATCTATGACCAACCAATTCCACTGAAAAAAGTATGTTTTCTTCTCTAAGAAATTGCAATGGAAATTATATACAATATATGATTGGGATTTTTATTCTCCAGTTACCAGCTTAATTCAAAACAAAACACATTGAAAAACCATGTATAAATTTTGAACTGTGGGAATTTATCATCACTGTTTAAAAACAACCTTTTCTGAATAGAAAATTAATTATTTTTCCCTCCAAACTTTACATATAGGTATACTTGATTCTATCTTCGAGTAGATTTAATGCATAAACAGTGAATTCGGTTAATCACATGCAAAATATTATCTTTCTGTATTACAGTCTGCGTAAATTCCGTTTATCGAATCATATAAATGATGTAAGTGAATAAATAAGATTAATAGTTTCTTGTTACAACTTTCTGAAGTTTGCAGTGATGATGTTGTGTCTAGAATGACAATGAAAGCTTCATGATTAAACCATCCAACTCAGAGAACACAATGCTTGGTACATTTAGGAAATCTTTTCTCAACTGACTTGTACACGATCGAAGATGCCTGTTCATGTATCATTTAAAATAAATGCCTGTGACACAACAAATACAATCTCGATAAACTCTGCAAATGCTTCTTTTCAATACATTCTTCCATAAGCCTTTAGTTCTCTTTTTTTAACAAACAAGTTGGAAGCCTAGTTGTAGAGATAGTACAGGTTAAGCGAGGAAGTTATTATATGGCTCCCCTATAGACCGGAACCGGTCAAGTACTCGAAAATTGCTTAGTAACAACACTGTCAGTTAAGTTCTATCAGAAATTACTTGAAGTTTTGTATGGTAGAAATAATAAGCAGCTTAAAATATAAGAAAAATCAACTTTTTTACTTCTTTATATAGTGATTTTAGTTGAGTAGTTGTCTCACACATTCGAATGTTTACAGGTGTCATCATGTCATCCTTAATATTCAGATGCTTAAAATTTATTCTAAATATGTAATTTCGGAACAGTTTTTTTGTAATCTAATGGTCGTAAGACTACTATACTCAGGGTAGAAATTTATAACTGTCCTCTGGATATATATATATATATATATATATATATATATATATATATATATATATATATCTACAAAGGCAAAATTACCAAGTTTTGCCGTCCTTGAAATGACTGATTTCACTGAAGGGGGAAACTCCTTTCAAGATGCAATAAGGATTGGGGTTACTTTTATTGTTTCTACGGAGTATTGAGTGTGTGTGTGTGTGTGATTTTTTCCTTTGTCGAATTTGTTTCTTCACCTGCGTACTTTGTGTCATTTAACGGTCACTTAAGGGGCCCTTAGTTCTCTAGTTCATTTACGATAACTTATAATAATTTACTTGGTTGCAGCTAGCCGACGAATTCAGGACGCGCCTTTTGTCCTATTTGAGACTTGTCACCTGGATGTACCTTAACCCCAGTAAGTGATGTTGTTCCCACTGAGACTAACCTCGTACTCAATAGGGATCGAACAATTCTATGCAGCAAAACAACGGAGAATGACGAGCATATCAACGAATAGTAACAGTAACTTATAGTTGGGGAAATTTAAGTTAGTTGGACAGTACATTTTAGAAATGTGGTGTATTCCAGATTTGTTGTTTAAAATATAATTAGGATGTAACGGCAACAGATTTTTAAAATCCTCGAGTCCAAAATTACCAAATCTTGAAAAGAAACTAAAATTTGAACTACTCATGAAAACAAGTTTCTATAATTTATAAGTACTCTCTAAATTGAGGTATATTACATAAATACTACTGATAAATCTAACAAACTGAAGTACCTATCTACATATTTACACATATAAGAAGATCTATGATCACTGCAGCTAATATACGCTACATAAATAGGTAAACCATTTAATCTAATGAAATCTTTTATGCAGCCGTTGAGAAATATCATAAGAAGATAACTTACACCTGAAAAAATGTCTGTTCTATTGAATATTTGTGGTAACGATTTCGTGAGTAAATGAAGAGCTTGAATAGCAAACTGAATAGTTAGTAACGGAATAGAAGAAGCTTTCGCTTGACTAGTTCTCCTGTCTAAAAGCAATGAACCACAAGCTACTGTGATTTTCAGCCTATGACAACTAAAAAAGGAGAGCAAGTTAGCTGTGATTCAAAAGACGCCCACTTTTTAAATAAGTCTCAAGTGAGCGCTTAAAGAATTATTAGAAAGTAGGCTATACCACCTCTGAAGAGAGAAAATTCTAAGACCTAAAATCTCCAAAGGCATTAATGTTAAGCTTGATACTCAACATGCTATGTTCAAGGCCTGACTTGTATATATCTCTGAGATTGGTATATAACAGGTTGAATAAGTGGTGAAGAGAGTGCTTAGAATATTATAAACCGTTTTCAAATCCTGCATTAGTTTTCATATTCCAGAGGTTACGAATCAAGCGCTACCAGTCACTTTGTTGTATGTTTCAAGTCTAAGTCATCAAACCGATTTGGTCAATCTCCTTTAGATCCACTCTAGACTTCATTTATCTTTTTATAGTGAAGTCTATATTCTAGAAGTCTAGATAAGTTTGTATGAAGCTGTTAAAAATCTTATAGAAACACCAAAGATAGAATTGTTTAGGTCGGAACGAATGTGTAACAGTTGGCATAGCACTTAAGGTTTTGAAGAACAAAAGCGTCCAAATACCTCTCCACCATAGACTCGTCTAGTTCTGTGTTATTGCGACTATATGCATGGTATGCATCGTTTCTTGTGTGCACTGTCTTTCAAAATCAAGTAAATTGTTGACTGTGCAGAAGAAACCTCCTGAGGCAAGTCGTTTATGTGTATTAGAAAAGAACGGGCCTTATTGCTGAACCCTGAAGAACTCCACTTGCATATGACTTAACCTACTCAAGCTCAAAATAGACCGCCGCATAAAATAATGACAACCAGTTGATGAATGGTGTGTCTATCCGACTAGCCTTATTTTATCGGCAAAGCAGTTGTAGTCTATAAGATCAACAGCTTTATGAAATTGCAAGCAAATAACACCCCTCGAAGGTTAGCAGTACTGGTTCACCTATCTTCTATGCTAAGCAAGTTAGTAATGCATGGATATCCATTTCCAAATCCTTTCAGTTGGGGTGTAAAGAAACTTTCTGGAACAGGGTGATCCTCTAATCCTTCACAAATTAACTAACCCATTACTTTGGAAAATGTGATAAGTGAGTCACTGGTCTGTAATTCCTCTAGTTTTTTCTGTTGACCTTCTTTGAAGATTGGCATTATGTTACCTAACTCTTAAGGACCGGACATTTCCTACCAACTTAAAGAATTTTTGAATAATTTTCTAAACGTTTCACAGAGATAAGTGCTGCTTCTTGCAGAGCCACTGAATGAATTTTGTTCTGCTCGAAAACCGACTTGCCTCACACCAGCTAAACGATTAGGTCAGCCAGCTGGCATCCTATTTGGTCACGGAAATATTCGACTACTCATGAGTAGGTCGTCAATGATGAAAAGGTTTTCAAATACTGATGGGTTAAGAGTTGCACCCCTCAGTGTCGCTACCAGTTGACCCAGTGGACCCTATCAGTTCAGCAACTCTTGGTTAGGCATGCTGCAATGTTGCATCATAGTAGAACGAACTTTGCGAGTTATGAACAGACGTACTTGTAAGCCTAACTTGGTGCTGGTGCCTATGAATCCTCATTCCCTTCGGAAATTGTTACTTGTCTGTTTAATGTTTTTGTATTTGTTCATTACAGTTCATTTTGTGTTCAATCTGATAATGTTCATTTAACCTGAATAGTTTAAGAGTGAAGCTGCTGGTGACCTTAAGTGACTTAGAAAACTTTGGAGTAATGAGTGGGGTAGACTGGCCGGTCGCATACATGATTTTTTCAAGTATGAATCTCCAATGGAGTTTACACCTTGCCAAGTATAGTCAGCTATCAAATCTTCCTGCCCCAAAGACTTTGAAGTGGTAAGATATTCAGTTGTCTGAAGCTTAAGAGGTGCTCGTCCTGGAATGAGTTAATTCAGTTTTTAAAAAGTAATGAAGGCTGACAGCACCATAATTACTTTCACTCAAAGAAGGGACGATTGTAAGAAATCTTCATTTATGAAGATGTAATCTGAGGGATATAAGGTTTGAGTATCTGCCCATCGCGTTACTGATTTGATGTTTTTTGTCATTCCCAGCTCCTCAACAAAGCACTTCACAGTTACATGTGGTGTGATCAACACATCGTTCGACCCTATATTTATTGTCTCTGTTACATCATTGTCTTTGAAATCAAGATGAAAAAAGACTGACGTACTACTGACTTCAATTCTCTTCGCTCTGTTAAATTTACCGCTTATATATTTGTCAGTAAATTCTTGTGGATATTCATTTTATTTCAAATACATCGATTATTAACAATTTTCTTCAAATTATTCAGTTAAACATACTGTTTTAAATTCGTGAAACACTACATAAATAGGTGCAGTTCATACCTGACTGAATAGAAGCTATTGAAAGTTAAATAGTAGTTATTCAATGGAACTTTAAAGGGTACTATTTTTTCTACATTGAATAATAATGTCCAAAGCTTATTGGATCTATCATAGTTTTCATGTCCTGTTGGGAACTTAGTCACCTAATCTACATTCAAAAAGAATTTGAGCAAATAGGATGGCGCGAAGAAAGCTTTTACCCAAAATAACTATATGATTCATAAAGATGGGTTGAGATATCGTTTCAGCCATTGCATATTTCAACTTTATTAATCTAAGATGTTGTAGTTTCCAGCTCTTTTAGTTTTACAGCAGAATGCTGTATTCAATAACAATATGATTCCGAAGCATTAGAATGTATCATCAATTTTATTTTCATATACAACCAAGAACCTTTCACTCAACAAATATGCAGAAAGAAGTGGAGATGAATTGAGCATGCACTGAGAAGGCCGACTGGGTACATCACGCGCCAGGCCAGGTCCTCGAGTGGAACCCAGATGGGAAATGACGAGTTGGACGTCCCAGATGAGGGTGACATGAAGGAGATCGGCGAGGAAGAAATGAGAGCTTATGGGCTGTCGTGGAGCCAGGTTTCAAAGATTGCAGAGAAGAGAGTGGAATGGAGACGTGCTACTGAAGTCGTGTGTTCCACTAGGAACCCAAGGGACAAATAATAATGCATAGTGGAAATATTTTCAAAATAATTTACTACTAGCAAACTCATTACTTTAGATTTTTACTGCAATTTTCTAGTAAAATAGCATAGGGTGAAAGCAGCTGATGACAACTAGGTGGAGTGGGTCGATGACACATTATCTTGTTCATTTTGCTGTTCTTATCTATTTTAAGCTCTTATGGATCAATTTTCATAGAAGGGATATTCAATATACATCATGGTTTTCTATTTCTATGATTCTGTGAATACGTCACTATTTTCAAATAATCTTGAAATATACACATGTTTTACAATTTTACAGAAAGAAAACCTGGATCAAAAATAGGTTATGATGGCTAAAATATTGAATTACATAGATTAAAAAAAGACACATTTTATCAGTTTGACTGCATAAATGACTGTGGTCTTGTAGACTTGTACTATTGATACTGGACAATGATCGAAAGTGAAATGAAAATATGGGTTGCGACACGATTTGATCTAGCAACTTCTACGTTACCAGCCCGGTATTGCATTCACTAAGATGGTTAGGAGATGTCACTATGATGAACATACTGTTATGAATCATGAATACACATGGTTGGAAGTATTCTAACTGGTATCTAGACTTCAAGTCATCTCATTCCATGTCAGTTAAGGCGGGTTTAGTAAAATGTCTAAATAACAGAGCTGGACAAATCACTCGTCAATGCAAGGACTTAAACAAAGAATTGAAACGCATAAAAGAGGTGCTAATAATTAGTAAGTATCCTCTACAGTTTATCAAGAAATTCACCAGAACACATAAGAAACAAAATAACAATAATAACAACCACTAATTAACAAATAACAATAATGTTAGTGAAAGAATACCAGTAATACGAACATGAATAAGAGCAACAACACGAGTAGAAAGGAGTTAAAAGCCTCAAATGTGTTACCCCATAGGGAAGGTACATCAGAAACTTTACGTGAGATTCTCATCAAGACTAGAATTATGGTAGTATTTAAACCTAAAATCTCACTCAGAGGTAAGCTTTGTCGACTTAAAAGTCCAATAGATCCAAGCAAAATAATCTAATCATCCAAATTCAATGCAATGACTGTGAGGTCAAGTACAAAGGTCAAAATAGCCGGTCGGGGTCATTTAGATTATTAAAAGAGAAACTTGACGAAATGTAGAATGGTAGACCTGAATAAGATCAATAATCTACAACAGACTTGGCTATTCCAATGCGTCCACTAACACCACCACACAACAGGTTACGATAAAACTACTGTACTTAAGACAAGGAGGCTGAATGTTCATCGAATCAACACCCAAAATACGTAACAGGTATGACGCAACATATGTAACAGATATATGGAAAATTTCACTTACATCTTCATACCCCTACCACTAAAAGCACAAAAAAAGGTAATAAGACTTTAGAAATCAGATGTTGAAGGTTGTGTGGTTACATTCATATGACTAGAGGAAATAATCATTTATAATCGAAACATCAAGTAGATAATATTGTATCACTGTGTACGATATCGAATAAATGAATGTAATATGAGGCACATACTAGGATAAAACGTTTGTCTCATGCTTCCAGGTTTTCAATATTTCCCCGCTATGATTCTTGAGTATATTTGTAATTCAGGAGAGTGGTTTTTATGGTGTTGTGTTCTCTGAGCTGGATGGTCTAATCACGAAGCTTTCATTGTCATTTTAGACAACACCATCAGTACAAACTTGGAAAAGAAGTGAGCTATATGGTTTTCTCTACAAGTGGGTTAGTAGCTTATCCTGATAGCTCTGTATGTGCATAAAGGACAACTGTGGACACAAATTTGATTGGGCAAATGTGAAAATCCTGGATAGAGGAAACATAAAGAATGCTAGAGAAATTTTAGAAGCACGGCATTCAGGTCAGTAAGCGATTGACAGACGTATTGACATTGACCCCAATTTATCTATCAATAAGAAGTAACAAGAAGGTCAACTTTCACGTCAACAGAACAGCCAGTTGAAATAAATATGGGGATAATGACAAGAGTTTGGTAGAAATAACCAATCACACACAAGGCCATCTGGACAAGCTACTAAGTCACCTATGGAGAAGACCCTATAGGTCACTTCTTTCTCAAACTTGTATTGATGATGTTTTCTAGAACGACAATGAAAGCTTCACGATTAGACCATCCAGCCTGGGGAACACAACATTACCAAAGGTCCTCCAACTGATGTCAGTCCCTGATTATTACCATCTTGAGAATAATTTATTGTTGTAACCCACATTAGTTGCTGTGTGATTGCATGGAGTCTACGAAGTGATATCATCTCACAATATTTGTCTTCTTATTGTCTTATTGAAGGGAATGTGACCATTTTACTTTAATGCTGTTTTTAAGATGAGTCATTCATACCAACAGTTCACTAATGAGAAAAGACACTGATGGATATGACTGAAGATGAACAATACTGTCTAAAGCATCAGGATTTTAGATGTTAAACGTCTTATGAGTTCGACAGTCTACTAGGCGATGGTCCACTTGCACACTAGTACAAGTCTTCATTGTTGGAGGTTACAAGGAACTGGAGCCATGAATATCAGTAAGCAGAGGTGTAGATTTTCATGAATGAAGAGATGGAATCTCACAATAAATTCACAATGACCTGCATAATAGTAATTTGGGATATACTTTGATTCCATAGCATTCAGTTAATTGGAGGTAGTGAGAAGCTTTGAATATTTCTGACGATGATAACTACCAGTGAATTTCTTAGAGTTTCTTCCAAATCTGATTTAAGGTTGCTGGTGGTAATTGGTACTCATGATGTTGGTAGATACACTGTAGAATAATCCACCCATGCATGAAACGTGGGTGAAGCCAAACTTTTTGTCGATTTCCTTCAACCCACTGTCATGAGAAAAAGTGCCTTATGTTTGCAAGTCTTCCAGTTTCGAAACCAGTCTGGAAATTTTTAATGGAATTCATTCATCACTTAGAATTAAATGAAATGGATATGGTTACTCTCTAGCGACCAATCAATATACTTTTGTCAAATCTCCCATTGTTTAACTTTTTCCACAGCTAATTTGGTGGAACTTAGGAAAAAATGGTGTTTTCTTTATATAAATAATCATTATTTCTAGGTGTGTTACCTTCATTTAAACTGTTTGTTGAAGCGATATGAGCAGGTCCAAATTTTTATTCGTTGTCTTACTTTTGAGGGAAATAAATATTTTTTTTCCATGCTGTATTGTGATGAACTACTTTTTGGCAATATTTCGGGATTCATTTCTTACTTCTTATTGTAGTGTGAATGTTAAAAATACTGATGATTTGGAACCATTTTATTTGGTCTTAATATAAGTGAACACAAAAATTGTGTGAATCAAATCCATTAACAAATTTAAACGTACCTTTTTTATAAATTGCGTATTATAGATTAGTAAAGTAGAGTATAGTTACGCCTGAATAAACTAAATTGATCTACTTTCGACAATAGTTTATGATTATGACTTCATAATCTTTTGAAGTACAGTTTAACCGATAATAGTGATTAAGCATAATTATATTTTTAATTTAATTGGTTTTTGAATATTTCAACTGGAACCTTTATCACCATCTATCCCATTACTGATTATTATCGCTTTACTGAATGATGAACCAGTCTAGCGAACTAACATTTATGGGGTATTTAGATGACTCTTATTCAACTGTCTATGAATCACACTTCCATGCATGTAACAATGACTAGTGAGTTAACTGACACTGAGAAATCTCAGTACTTTGCAAATAAATGTACTTGTTCGATATCTTAAAAAGTATTACGTTTTAGCTGCAACTAGATAACTAAAGAGTTTCACAAATAAAATTTTGACTAAAATTTCTACCGAGTTTCTACTTTTAATGTGTATGTAATAAACTGATATTTATGTGTAGGTTTTCTGCTAAGTGCATTGCACGCTATTTATAAATTTACTTGTGTTATCATTTTTTTCCCCCTTATCAATAATCTAAATTGGTGGTAGAATAAATTCCAGAAATACTTCTTTCTTTCTTTGTCATAATATACAATTTTTGAAAGATACATTCGATAATGAAATGAGATATACATGAAAGGCTGAAAAGTTAGAATGTATGACAAAGTCAATTTACTTATAAAAAAGTATCGAAAAGTGTACTGATCCGTTGAAATAAACATACCATCTGAAAGTGAAATGGTGTATATACTTATAATACTGAAAATGTGTGCTTGATGATATTGATTTTCTGGTAGATAATTAAATGCACGTCTCTTTTCATATTTAATTCAGAATGTATCGTTAGAATAATTTCACACTTGAGCAATTCAACTTTATTTTATTTTGGCATAAAATTAGGACAGTTCCAAGTATGTATCAAGCCTATGCTGGAAACCCTTTCTCCATGTTAAACTTGAAACGTTATCCACTAGGTTATTTGGTGTGAAGAAGGTCGAACCACGTGGTAGGAATAAAAGGCTTTCTTGATAAATCGAAAGTGTCCATGTGCTTTTGAAACATCTAGAATCATTCACTTTATATCAACGTAACTTGTGAGTTCTTATAGATGATCTTTGACATCGGTATATGAGAAAGTACTTCCAGGAACCTTAGTGAAGTAGACGACTGCCATATATTTGAATTCGTTTAGAAGAAATATGCCTTATTTTATTTTTCACATTCTTCTATAAATTTTACAGTTTAAAAATAAACAGATGTTCATTATCCAAAAATAAGGAAATTTATTTTGGAAGGCATCTTGAATTTATGACATGGTTGGTACTGCTGATTATTTAATAATTCCTGCCAAATAGATAGATTTTAACATTAGTTTTGAAGTCAAATCCCAGTTGCTTAGACGAATGAAGCCGAATTTCACTCAGAACAATAAAGCTTTCATTAGACAGGGCATGGATTATCTAAGAAGAATATAATAACAGTAGCAGTTAATGACGTTTTTCAAGAAATAACTTTTTTTTCACTCATCTTTGCATATTATGAAAATCAGACCCTTCTCATCGTTCTCTAAAAGTGGACACTGAAAATCTCATCTTCACGGCTCTATATATAAGTCAGACAACAATCTATGAATTATTGACAACCTGGCGTTACTTGTTTGAAAACTAGACAAGTGAACATTGAATAGGTTTAAATATTTTAAAATTTTTGCACCTGGTGAGGAATATGTGGATGATATAGCATTTAAAATCCTAGGAAAACTGTCTGTATCTCATTGTCATTTAGAGGTAATTCATGTAGCCTCAAACAGACAAGTGTTTGAAGTGTTTACATCCCACGCTTTTTTTCTCCACCATGGAATAAAGGCACATCAGAACACTCCTATCCCTCTAGAATATTGATTAAGTTTCTTCCTAAAAAGGCAAACAAATAAAGAATTAAGCAAACGAATAGCATACTTAACCCTTTAACCTAGAAATGTGTCCTTTTTGAAGAAAGGAATATGCATAAATGATCTCATTTTCTACATTGTATCGATCGGCCAATGTCCGTTCAACCATCTGTTAGAATAATAAAGTTCAGAGGTTGAAAACTAATAAATGATATAGCTACGATAAATTTGAATACAACGTTTTGCTAACAACCGTTAATTAACATAACACCACAGAAGTGAATAAACATGTAACAGATTGAGTAGATAGTTAGTCTGGAACAAAGTCATGTAGGATCAATAAAGTATCAAAATATGCATTCAGTGTTAATTGTTATTTATAATGCTCAGTACAATGAAGGACTGATAATGTCATGTTGTGAACAATTAGAAACAGATGACCTTAGCTTTCTCTTACGTCTATGGTTCAGAGAAACGGTATGAATGATTTCAGGTAGTTGGTTCCCTCGAAAAATGTTGATGAACCAAGAATAAAAAAATTTTCAGAATACTGAGTTCATTGTATTTCGTCATATTCTTTTCAACGGTGAACGGATAATAAATATAATATGTACAGGGAAATTCAAACTGAACACCTTAGTAATTAAGGGGAAGATAGTTTGTTGATGAAAGATAGTGGAAGAAGTTGTACGCATTAAGGAAGTCTGAATGAATCAAATTATTGAGACTAAAATCTAAGCTATCCAGATACAATGGATAATATCAAAACTATACCCGTCATACAATGACTGTCCACTGCAACTCAGAAACCTAGTGGATCGGTGGTTACTCTTGCGTTTAGGTCTTATTGGAGTAACTTCTAGTTGACAAGTGAGAGGCCTGAATTACACTACTAGCCACCATCCATCATTTTTCTCAAAGTTATCTAGTGTTCACACAGTTAGACTGTTATTTTTTTACCTAAAATAGTCAAGGCTGCGTAGATGTATGTGATCAGCGAATAATATAGAAAAAAGTTTGTACATGGTTCAAGATCATATCGGTTTATACCAGATGGTAAAATTGCAGAAATCTTAGTAAACTAGTAACTGTTATCAAAATGAATTAAATCAAATTTGTGCATCCGAAAAGTGGCTTCTACTATACCCTGTAACTCCCATAGTTGCCACTGATTTGCTTCATTATTCAGTATAAACCCTAGTATTGACGGGTATTAGCTAGCAGTGGGATCCAAGATGTGCGTTTCGTCCTATTTGGGACTCGCCAGCTGAATGCACCTGCCTCCCCATGTGAGCAATGTTGTTCCCACCGGGACTCGAACTCAGGGCAGATTGCTTCAAACGCTATAGCGTTATCCACTAGATGCCGAGCCACGATAGACACTTCTTGTGAGACGGGTATAGTTTTTATGTTGTTGTTTATATATCGAGTCATTCGCACAGGAGCTCATGTACCAATAGATATCGATCACTTCTGTCCATTAGCGGCGGGACGATACAAGAAACAACAAGTATGAGCTCTTCCAAATTTTTTAAATATATTTTCATCCTCTTCAACAAATCATTTTCCAGTCAACTGCCACATCATCTCAACAATTTTACAATCTAACTGAAACCGATTCGATCTTAATCCTCTATTTACATTATTACCTTATCAGATACATTTGTGCAGTTTGTTCCACTCCATTTTTCGATTTGTTACGTGTAACAACATGATAATGCGATCATACAAACATTAGATAAGTTTTATTTTAGCATCACTTATTTGATGCATTCATAATTCGCTAATCTGTACTATTTCTCCCATTATTTTTCATCAATTGACTGTCTTCCTCTTAATCATTATGGTATGCAGGTTGCATTTCCCTGTGTACATCTCATATTTTTTACAGCCTGCGCACAGTTAACAAATATTTTATATCATTCCTCAACGTTTCGACTTTACCAGAAAGATCCTTTCCAAGAGAATCAATCTGATATTAAGTTTTATAGAGTATTAAATCCCCGATCAAAATGCTTTCAGTCACTACAAGTAGTGAAGCCAGACCAGCATTATAAAGTGGTAACTGGGTTCAGGACAGTCAATACAATGGAATTTATGTTGGTCGGCTAAAGGCAGAGAACAGAAAACGTTTCATATAGATTGTGAGCTTAGTGATATTTATCAGTAAAGTGTGTCTGTGACGTGAACAAAATGATCCTTGACGATTGCTATCTGGTGACTGATTCCTATACTAAATTCAGTTGTTCAAAGAATTGCTTGTCGCTTAATCTGGTCAGTGATGATATACTAGTTTGTAGCAATGACTGACAAGTATCGAAATGTCTTAAACAACATTGATTTTCTCACTATTTTTTATAAGCGTAGATTCTATTTTCTTTCTGCTTGAAGGCACAGTGAAAGAACGTAAGACGGTTAGTAAAGTTATTTAGGTCTGAAAAGTTTTTGCGAGAAATTCACGCGCTATGTATATGACTAATAATGTCAGTGTTGTTTTCGAATAGTGTTTTGATATACGTGGAATGTAGTCAGATGATATAATACCGTTTAGTGAACAATCAGATTGGTGTACTAATATTAGAACGCAGTGATAATTGAAGATGAAATGAAAATGTGGGTCTTAGTAGGGTTTGAACTGGCGGCCCAGTAGTCCTTCAACTGAATTACGAAAGCTACCGGATGATCAAGTCTTAATTTCACGCCAATCACCAAGGTTTTATCCTATTACCATCAGAATCCGTGATACATGACTATGCCTACATCAAAATTACACTAGCTACCCATTCAATAGTTCTCATTCCAATCCAAATCGAGCTGAATCAGAGAGGGGAAGCGTCCTACTGAATACCAGTGTGACTAACTACATACCTTAAGCGCTGGTTAACGGTTATTATTATTTCTTGATACTTGAAGATTCCCGTTGTGATACTGGATCGAATTCACCGACCTCTGTTGACATATGGGCTCCTTTGCAGATGCGTCGTTATTGCTTGAATGTTTATTGTTATAAGTGACTTGGTTATGGCTAACACAGGGATCCATCCTACGCGTTTCGTCCCGTTTCGGACTCATCAACTGGATATGCTTGAACCCCTGTGAGCGATGTTGTCCCCACGGTGACTCAAACCTCGCACCCATCGCCTCACTGTTTGTCTTACCCAAGTCAATTATATGATAATAAATATTCAGGCAATATCGAGCATCCGCACTAGAGTCCAAGTACGAACAAAGGTCAACCAACTTGATTCACTACAACAACGGAGAATTACGAGTATCAACAAATAATAATGACTAATATCCGCTGTATAATAAGTGCCTACCGTGCCTCAATAACCTAATGTTTAACACTTCGGCATCTGAAGCAAATGACACGAGGTTCGAGTCCCAGTGAGGACAACATCACTCGCTCGGGTTCAGGTACACCCTGCTGATGAGTCTCAAATGAGACGGAACACACGTCGTGGATTCCTCTGGTAACTACAACCAAGTTAACTGGTTGGGGGCGGTTACTTCCGAGCCTCACTTGCTCACCCTCTTAATGTATTATTCTTTTTCTACGCCCTGAACACGATACTAGAATTAACATAAATTTTTATTGTTAGCGCAGTTTTTTAACTTGGCCTACGTTTATGAACCATACTATTCACCATCAGCATAACCAATAAATCGTAGCTTTGAAGTTTACATTATTTGATAGTGGTTAGTTGTTTGGAAGCTAAATTGAACTTTTCTACTCATTTTGGAGTAAACAGCCGTACATAATGAATCCCAACTACTGCGAGTTTTCTTGTTGAGAGCTGAAACGGAGATCCATTTCTTCTAACTTACAAAATTATCCATAAAGCTACTAGTCACGGCAGCTACATGTTGTGTATAGTATTTCACTTCTGTTTATCAAGTATTAAGAATGACCTTGTAATTATGATATAACCTTGCGTATTTTTATTTCGCCTTCTGGCTGTCCTGTTTTCTCTACATTCTGTTCATGATATTTTGATATGGTTTTAAAAAAATCAATACAAATCAAAACCTATAAATGGGAAGTGAAAATATTTTTCACCTAATCACTGAAATTAATTCATGCCACCTGTTATGCTCGAAATGATTTCAATTAAACATTACCAATACAGGCATATGTGGATGCTTTTTGTCAGTCTCCTGTACAATGCGCTACCATTGTTTTAATTGGTCAACAGACGGTGGTTTGCAATTGTTCCGGTTTCAATCAGTGTGTGATTTAATACCTATACTATTCTTTGGTGGGTCTCTTTCATCACTTCTGACGTCCTTGACCTGAAGGGTTATAGGTTCTCACCGAAACTTTAAGTGTGCTTATCTCGAAGCAATTCACCAGTGAATACTGAAGTATAATTTAGGGGTTTGTGCGGATTTGTTGATTTCAAGTTGGCATTCATCATAGACTGACATCAATTAGAGGAACACTGGAAACGTAGGAGCACTAGACAGATGCTTCGTCCTAGTGTGGGACTCCTCGGCGGTGCGCACCAGTCACCTCGCCACAGATCGGACCCAGCACCTTCAAGTCCCGTGGACAGCCTGTCCATGTTTCCAACTTCTGTCAGTTCACAGACTAGCGCGACCACCACACAATGTCACCGTTAAGTATCACGCAGTCCCATAATTTGAACACAAGTTAAGCCTGGTAAACCTAGATTCGTACATGTATAAGTAAGACAGACCGGTAGTTGATTATGTTCATAGTATATTCACAACACTGAGTGACCCTACTCTACGGTTAAAGCTTGAAGCTAGAAAGAGTGATTTCCGTCAATTTGAAGCGGTATAATCATTCACACCATGTAATAAGTCTATGAGTATGGTAATGAGCAAGGTATATTTGAATAAGTAACGGGCATGAGTTCCCTTGAGCTTACAGATCAGCCTTTCTGATGAACTCTCACAAACATAACCGCCTAATGGCTATCTCCAACGACACAACATAAGGCTACCAGCGCATAACAAACATGTTTACTGTTTTTGTTTTTCTATCAATATAGAACAAGCTGGATTCTTTTTATATTGCTTCTGTTGAAACAGTATTTAGTTGAGAAACAAAATTTCCAGAAAAGTTATATATCCATGAGAACAGGTGAAATACAGCAGTCAGTGTAAGGCATAAGGTAAAATCAGCTAAATAATGTGAAACAGTCAGTATTATAAGAAAAAGAGATCAAATTGAATGAATGTAAATTTTTCTCAGATGAAATAATGATCAACCAGATTTGTGATAGTTGTGCAATGAAACCAATATATTTTTAATATGTGAAAGATACCTATCAGGAAATGAAAGAAGGATAAATATTTCAGTGAAGAGTTTCTTTACCGCCATTTCATTCTCAAAACTAAACAATCAAATCAATATGAGCAGAACAATCACAACGTAAGGAGACTGAAATTTTTGAAATATTGACTTATCAATATACATCTGAAGTATGAATGTATGTTTGTTTACTAAAGGTCAACTAGTTACTATGTAGCAATGAGTTATAATTCAAGTAGGGTGAAAAACCATGTGAACACAATAACGAAAAAGAAAATAACTAAAGTGAAGGTACTACTAGTGAACCCTTTGTGTGATTATAAACTACTGACCCTGATCTGTAGTATTTCATCAGCCAGATCACAGTGATCTAAACACCGTTTTTGCTCGTTTTGGGGCCCAGCTCATTAGTGGTGTACCCGAAGGAACTCAGAGCACAGAGCCAAATTTGTTCCATGTTAACTGCACAACTGAGCTGTTGAAAAACAACTCACTTGTACGAAATATTAACATGAAGGGTTGAAAATGACTACTGGTGGTGATGATAAGCAAGGTCATAAAACTCGTAACAAACCTCTGAGTTTAAAAACTAATAACGTATGAAAATAAATGTTCATCAACGAAATAAGGAATGACTCTAAAGGCTAATTTGGTAGCCAAGGAAATTGAGTTTCTTTATTGTAGTTGAAATGGTTATTTTTCCTTTGAAAGGGAGAAATGTAATCAGTTACTTCATCAGTTCTTTGGGTAGCCTTTACAGTCACTCGAAATGAGCGAGACAAATTAAAGAATGGGATAAGACGCTATAGCAGGTTAAAATAAGAAATTTGTGGTAGAAAAGTTGACTACATTGTGGACCAAGGTAGACAGAGTGGATGCCTACATATTCCTACAGATTCGGCTATAGATACGAGACGTAGTCTTATCCTTTTGAGCAGATTGCAAAGGACATAATATATCATAGAATAGATCTTGTATAACCTGACTTGATGTTTACTGTCTACTAGATGAGAAAGAACACTGTTTATTGATTTTCTCATTCTTTTCTCTACCCAAGATAGTGCATGTTAATAAGCGCGCTTAGGTGAAGTCTTCTGAGTACGATCTAGGTAAATAGCTCCACAGGAGCAGTATCACATAAATGCACACCGAGGTGATCATCATTGTTAACCTGTCCTTGGTTCAACGTGTTTTCAATGGCTTGGAATAGTGGAGAACATTTGTAGTTCAGGTGGATGGTCTTGGTTGTATTGTGTTCTCTGTATGAAGTTAGTGCTGATGATGTCGTCTAGAAGGACGATTAAACAACCCAGCTCAGAGAACACAATACAACCAGTGGCAGTGGCTTGATTAAGACTGTTCTGTTTATATAACACTAAACTAACCACTATTTTATCTGATAAAAATTTAAGAGTGACTTTAAGGGCTACCATAACATACTGAAATAACCAATTAGGTCTCTTTATTTCCCTGGAAAAGGTATATTTCCATAAAATAGTGAAGTTGGAGATTTCGATTGCTGCTACTATGATCTTTTGAATCATTCCTTTTTTCATGATTCAAATTAAATCCAGTTACCCTAATCGAGAGGCTTGGAAATAATTTCTGACATCAAGTTTAAATGCTGTTGTTAGATCTCACAATCCAGAGGTACAATAATTTTCAGTAAATTCCCGAGGTTTGTGGTGGTGAGTCTTTGATAACAGTTGAAAGTGTCGGGTACTGTTTGACAAAAAATTATCTTAGAATCTTGCAGTTATAGCTGAGCTATTGTCATGGACGTACAATCAAGAATGAAAGAAGTATATCACAGTTGTCAGATCATCATTACACTTCAGAGGTAAAGAGACTTGCAGATCAAGAATTAGTCTAACTCCAAAGTACAAAGCTCTTGTGTTTTCTATTCACCAAAGCTATACCTATTCACTGGAAAAGTTATGTGTGGATCAGCAATTCATCTTAGCATATAGGGATGAAGTTTGAGAAGCTATTTCTGACTACGTTATCTTAGGTCATGTCGTAACATACATGATTTATTGAGTTAAAATCAGTGGTCGTTTGCCCGTATCTTGATTACAGTTTAGTTTGGTAGTTCGGGAATCGTTGTCGCGTATGTAGAAGTAGACAATAAACTAGCCTCCAGAACAAGAATAATTTGAGTAGACACTTAGTTTCAACAACTTCCTCTTCAAGCTTTACAGTTTTAAATTCATAAGAATAGGTGAAATGCGATAGGTAATGTGATTATTATTATTATTAGTATTAGTATTATTATTTGTCCCTTGTCCCAATATGATGCATACAGTCAATTATATAAATATCATGAAAGATTCAGTATTGTGAGTAAATGGAGATCAGATCTAATGGAGGTTAGTTTCAGACGAACTTTAAAGACCACCTGAGCAACAGCTAAAATAACCAATCAGATTTCAGAATTTTGGCTTTTAAGGGAGTTTTCAACAGAGCTTATGGACGTGATCGGTTTCCAAAGAAGGTTTTAGAATGACCTTCCAAGTCGCATGAATTTTTCAGCAGAAGGTTTACACCATTACATTTTGTCAGGCTGCCACAATACTGATAAATCAGCACGTGAGACAACCCATGTCTCTTCATATCACAAAGGTAGACACTGGCTGCAATATGCGAAATGTCACTGTCAATTAGTAAGCCTTGACACAGAAGTTTCGTGACTAATACTTATACTAGTATACAGAGTGGACACCGAAATAATGTAGTCAGATAAGTATTAACCATGGGAACAGTCTTGTTGGCACTGCTTACGCCAACCACCAAATTTATTGAATGAAGCAAAATATTTTTATATGTGCTAAGATGCATCACAAAGGCTGTATTTATGATAATAAAGAAGGGCCTTTAAAGATTACTCTAACAATGACTGGAATAAACAGTTAACTTTAGCTATTTCAGCTGGAACGTTAGTTTTTTCTTGAAATGCAGAACCCTAATAACTGATCTCAGTAGTTGTTAAGGTGGCCTTTAAAGTCAATCCAATAAACGGTCAATCTAGGGTGTGTGGAATAATCAAGAAATAATGATGGATATTTAGTTAAACAGTGCTAAACTGTATATCTGTTAGTTGGTTCACTGATACTCATCTGAAAATCATGAACTGAAGGTAGACATGAATGGAGACCATTCATATTCTGGGATATCTTTTCAGATTCTACGATTTTAAATCAAATTAATTAAGTAATATACTAACAGCTTAGCTAACAGAGAATAAACGCTTGATCCTACACAGATTTGAACTTGCTATTAAAAGAAATGCAGGGCATTGTGACCACTTTCAAGGTTTGTGGTTGCTCTTTCCCGAAATGTCTACTTCAGCCAAATGAAATACGCGGCTTCCTGTGTTGGAGCACAAAACTATCTTATGATAGTAGGATAAATAGATTTTATTGACGTTCTTCTTTCAAGATGAAAAGATGGGTCAACAAAGAGGAATTTGTTTGGGAAAAGTATATGGACCGGTAACACATTTTCTCAGCTTCATCCCCACCCAACACTGAAGAAATTTAGTAGAAACTGTTAGTTACCAAATAAGGGCTATATGTTCGAAAGATAATATTGGGGAGGAACTGGCAACTTTACGCAACACGCTAGGGTTAAAAATGGCTATCCTGATAAATTCATTCAGAAACATATGTTTACGAAAACGGCAAGAAAGGATGTTCCAACGGCTAGCAGGGAGCTGAGTACAACTTAGAGGTGACGTTCTCAGTGATATATTAATTCACAAACTTCACAGATCAATTCAGAAAATGTTTAATGCTGGTAAATTGCAAATTTCTTCACAGACCCAATGGTGAGATTGAGACAGGAAGATGAATTGGCTGGATTGGCCACTTCCTGTTGCGTTCATCAGTTTTACTGCTCATATGAAGCCAGTTATGTTGGCCGCTGCTCTAGAAATTTAATTTTCCCTGCTGGAGAACATCTACCACCGTGGTTAAATAAAGGTGTGGTAAAAATCATTACAAGCTCCATATTAGCACATCTAGTTGAAATGAACCATAAGGTGGATATGAATTAGTCGCTTCCGATCCTGAACCGCATTTCCACCAACTTGCTAAAAGGTATAAGGCTCAGAATCCTTCAAACTACAGAAGCAGTAGCAATCAGAATTAAACAACCCGAGTTGTGTGTTCAAATGAAGCAATTCTTACCTCTACAATTACGGTGGTGCCATTCAGTATGCGCAAATTCTTTAACATCCCACCCCAGATAATCTAATTCTATACTAGAGATACTCCTTCTTCCTTATAATCTGAAATAATTTTGACAAACTCTGTTAACCTATTTTATCCTTACTAGTTTATTTCATCCAGTTTTCATAAACACTTTCCTATTGCTTTATTAAACTGTCATTTTATATTATTACATAAGCCGTATAATCATTTAAATAATCAACTATTTTGATTGGAATCCTAGTAACAGTTGATTCCATCATAAACGCTCACACATGACTTTTATCAGTTGACTTCATCAGCTGTATAGTATTATCAAGAAACTGATAAGCAGAATCGCTATATTACTGACGCTTTATTCCTGAATATGTATATATAACTAGAACCTGAAGAAGTTATCGAAAAGAATATTCTTTGTTCAGTCAGATGGCTTTGGAATTGTGAAGGGAATTTTTAATAATAGCAAGATATTTCAGAATTTACACTGCATATGGCTAACTCATAAGGTCATGACAGAGAGGTGAGCCAAACAAAAAGATCGTAAAAGTGGCTGGGTGACTTATGGCGAACTAGGCAGAGGGTTGGGGTAGCTGGGATATATCTAAGTTGCTACGCCGTACGAATGTTCAAAAAGATCAGACTGTATACGATAACTTGGCTCTCAGTTGTAGGCACTTATCTGACGAGTGATTGTAAACTTCAAAAAAAATGGTTTCAGTTACATAAATCAAGATAAAAGCGGTGAAAAACTAAACTGGTATCTCGGCTGTAATACAATAATCGGAGGATTTCTATGAAAATCCTAACTACTGTTTTAGGCTTCGAATCCAGTTGTCGTAACCTCAGTTATGTAGGAAGCAAGTTGGCAAGATTAATGAGATAATATCTGTTGGTAGCAGTACATTAAGATAAAACGTACTACAATAACTTAAATGATTAACGGTTGTCACATAAAGTTTTCAAACAGATATTTATAGTCTGAAAACGTAAATCGAATGGGAGCAGCGGGTTGGAAAAGAACTTTACAGCAAAGTCCTGTCTAAAAGAGAGAAGTTAATTCAGTTTGTAGTTTGTTGAGACTCTTTAACTTAAATCAAAGTAGTTCTCTAACTAATATCAGGGTGTGAGGAAATCTGCCTTGAAAGTAATGAGCCTCTATAGATGACTAGTTAAATTACGACCTAGTACTGGTTGATAACTTGGTTCAGCTTGGGTTAAGCGAAGTTTTAACGGGAAGCCATAACCTGCAGAGTCAGATACTCACTGGTGATGCTAGACGATAGTCACGAATTGAAAGAAGTAGGAAATAGTCGACTATAACTCAGTCATTGAATGGTAACATGTCTTCTGTGAAACGTCAAGGTTAAGATCTGGATTCCTCGTGGGTTGCGGGTGCGCACTATAAATTAGTCCTAAATTAGGACGAAACAGCTGTCATGTACTGCCAGTTTCCCACTGGTTTTCTGGAGGAGGTCCATTCGTGATGAAAACTTCTCTGAGATAACGTAAGTTCATAAAACAATCATGAACTAAGCGTGTGAATCATACTAACCAATCTTACTGCGAAAACAAGTAGTCATCTGCATTAAGAGAAAGGCATGTAGAGAATCAAAGCTTGACTAAGAAATCCACTCTAGTCAACTGCAATTGTATCCACTTGGAAGCCACAGTAAGAAAAAAAGGGAACCTTCTTAACATGAGAATTCCTGTTTGTGTAACAAAAAGTTTATCGTTGAGAGCTCCACGGCTACCTGACAGTGCCGTAGAGTCATACATCACTGGTACGGGTTATTTATTGGCTCTAGATATAGCACTGTGTAATTGCTAACACACTGAATAATAACCGGAGAGTAAACAATTTTATGTCTTTTCGTCTCAAGTGATGAGTGACTCCTGTCAGTCATTTCGAAATGTGTTTACTAAGCTAAAAGACTCACTCTTACGGCACACTTTTAATTGGTGTTATGTGTTTGGAGGTAAGAGGCAAAAATCTATGAACATGAGTGTCTATGACACTGCAAGTATGCCTAGCTGGCGACTTTTAACAAACACTTAAACGAAATTCAGGGATTCCTGTGCATTACTGTCAATTGTTTAACACAGTAGCAGTAGATTGCTAAGTTTTGTTGAATTCATATCAATTTTTCCATTCATATTTAATGTGTACAAGATGGCCTTTCCTTCAATTTGTACTGCCTTGGTTATTTTATGCTTGTCTATAACTGTATGTATTGTTCAACTCTTGATTCTCCCAGTTTTGTTTCCCATTTCCTCAAGAGTTCAGCATGTTCCCATCACCTTTGTTTTGAAACAGTTCATCTCAACCACAGTTTAACTTCAAAATGTCATTCATCACGAATTGACATCGGTTAGAGGTCTTTTGAAGACCTAAAGGTAGTGGATAAACGTTTCGTCCTGATATGGGACTCTTCAGCAGCGGGTACCTACGACTCTGCCAACGACAAAGCCAGGACCTTCAGGTCTGGTAGCATGGACACTACCACTGATCCACTGGGTTAAAGTCTAACGGTTCACATTTTCCAACTTATCTCAATTCGCTATATACCATGACCATCTTCAAATATCATCAAGAGTCATGTACTTTACTGCAGACTTGTTCTAGAGCTGATTAATGCCACCCAAAGAGGTCTGTTTACTGAAGTTCTAATGAGAAATCATGACCTGTGTTGTCAACCATTTCGGAACTGAGGTGGGTGTGTGTTTATAACATTTGATGATGATCGAGTTGTATCATAAATTGACAGAAGTAGAAAAATTTGAAGCGTTGGATTTCAACCCAGTGGATTAATGGCAACGTGCTTGTTGAGAAACCTGAAGGGTCAGGATTTGGTCCTTGACGGAGTCATGGTTACGCCTTGTTGAGGAGTTCTCATACCAGGACGAAACAGCTATCCATCCCTTTCGGGTTTTCAGTGGTTCTCAGAATAACATCATTTCGTGATGAATACTATCTTGAAGTAAGTCATTCCCTATAAAACGCCAAACTAAATCAACCATATTATTTGCTACATCGGACTGATCAATTTCTATTGGCATACAGGCTCTTATGTGGCTGCCTCGATATTGCCTGATCATTGGTTATGTTGTAATTTGCTAGAATAACAACGGGAAATCACAAGTATCGACAAATAATAATAATAACTGATACTTGTTGCACAAGATGTGACTGTTGTACCTCAGTGGCTTAGTGCAGAACGCTTTAGCGTTTGAAGCGATGGGTGCTGAAATCGTCTCAATAGGAAAAACACCACTCACTTGAGTAAAAGGAGATCCAGCTGACGTATTCCAATTAGGAAGAAGTGTACATCATGGGCTCCACTGTTAGCCACCATCAAGCAAATCACATAATAAGCCAACCACAGTCTAATTATGATTATGGATGTATCTTTCACTGTCTTACCATTAGCTTTTTCGTTTAACCACCTAACATTTCATGAGATCTTAATTATTTATCTCAAGGTCAAATATTTTGTTCTATATTATTCTACTTCTCATCAAAACTGTTCATTTTTATTAAAATCGATAAAGCTCCTTTGTTTTTATTGGTTGGTTTTATTTAACTTCTTATCCTGATGACAGTTTGTGCTATCTCCCTGTGTTTGGCTTGCTCATGAACTTTATGCAGTCAGTCTGGTCTCAAACAGGCTAATATGTGTAACTGTGAAAAGGTTCAGGGATTTTTGCACTTGATATTTTACTTGACGATTAGGACTGAAGGTAATGAAGTGAATCCTCGTACCTCGGAAGTTTAGTGAAAAACACTTTTGTATCTGAAGATATAGTGCTGGATTTCAGTTTCACTAGGAAAACCATCACTCACTGGTAAGCCCATGTATTCAGTCGATGAGTACTAATTAGGACGAAACATGCGCCCTAGATCCCATTGCTAGCCATCAGCTAGCCAACTACAACATAACGAATGTTGAGGAATCCACACAGGAGATTATATGCCGTCAGAGGTTGATCGATTCGGTCTGGTATAATAACTGACGAGTATCAATAGATAAGTGAGATGAATTCACTTCACTCAACAGTATTATTTTGTTCTTGCTCAACTAGCCCTTGATAAATTTAGATAAGGCAAAAGAACTACATTGGCAAGGTAGATTGTATTCCACGAATATTCATCGTCTGCATAAAATCTTAAACTGTCAGATGATAGTTTATAATGTAGTATAAAATTGAAGAATCTAAGGAACTGAGTTTCTTAATACAATAGCTTGAAACCGTTTGGTGTATGCTACTTATAATGACAGATGTAAGTAGTATATATCAAGAAGAGTTGTCAAACAAACGTAAAGGTTTTGACGAAGAAAATAAGATACACGGTAAGTAAATACAGAAGGTTAATGAGGAAGCAACAGAATTCGAAGACCAGTTCATATCAGATACAGAATGCACAGATTATTTACATCAACTGTATTCAGTGTGAGGTTTTCATATTTTACCAAGATCTAGCATGGTTTTCCAATAAACAGTCTCTAATCAGTCCTCAGATGCGTTCATACTTGATGAATATTAGTGAAATAAAAAAATCCCTATAAGCCTTCAAACTAAACTTATCCAGTATTCAGTGGTGAGTAGATTTGAGAGATGATTCCCGAAACTCTAGTAAGAAGTCGTGATAGCTAAGGCCAACCAAATGGAACATAAGGACAGATATTCAACGACGGCATTGGATGGAGGTCATACTATATTGTGAACTGACAGAAGTAGGGAATATGGATCATTAGATTTTGACCCAGTGGCTCAATGGTAACATGCTGCCCGTGGAACTTGAGGGAGTTGCGTTCGATCCGCAAGGACAGACGTGGTCATTGGTGCGCACTGCGGAAGAGTCCCATACTACGACGAAGTTGTCCAGTTCTCTCAGCTTTCCAATGTTTCTCCAACTGAAGTTAGTCTGGGATAAATGCCAACCTGAAAGTGATATCATTTCGCTCTGCAAAGCTAATCCTTCTTGCTTTGTCCAGAGAAAGTATATCGGTATTTATTTTGTATTTTACGTCCATCAAATGAGGCAGTATACGATGTCTGACTGATATTAGGATGACTGTTTGCAGTCAAGAAGTTAAGTCTTACAGTATTCGGAGACGATCCCAAAATAATTCTACTATATGTGACGTATTTCGGTAAAATTGTTAAATCTATGGGAAAAAAATGAGGATGCATGGTTCAAGGTGTATGAATAAAGATGCTTATCTTGATGAAATTCACTTAGACGAACATATTTGACAAGCCAGCAAAAGAATTATTGTACTGTTGAGGTAAGTGAAGTTAATATTAGCAAAATACGTTTCAAAAATGTGCATATTTTCTGATATTACACAATTTCTTCAGAATGCTAGGTATTTCGCATACTACAGATACAGAAAAAGAATATCAAAATTCAGTACTTAAGATGAACCTCGCCTGGTTAACTAGTTTACTAGTTACTAGCCGGTCCTAAGCCTGGGTAAAGAGGGAAGGTTGGGCATAGGGCTAGCAACCCTACCCCGTAAAACAAATTTAACCGCCAAAGAAACTTCAAAGCACAAACAAAATATAAAAAATGAAAACAAACTTATTCCCCGCTGGAATCGGAGAGGCGAAATGACGCCAGTTGGTGAAAGCCTTCGGGAAGCCAATTGGCCGATGTGTCTTCTCTCCCTAGATGGAAGCGAAAGTAAGTGTGGGGACATGGAATTGCCGCACGATGTTTGAACCCAGTAAGGCAGCCCAGATTGCAAATGAGATGAGAAGGTATAACATCGAAGTGCTTGGGATTTGCGAAAGCAGATGGAATGGGAGTGGACTCTCCAAACTGTCAACTGGAGAATCAATAATCTACTCTGGTCACCCAGACGCCAACCACGAGCACACTGAGGGAGTGGCTATCATGATGTCCTCAAGAGCATCGAAGGCTCTCATGCAGTGGGAACCAATCTCCTCCAGGATCATGACAGCAAGATTCAACTCAAAAGGAAGAAAGGTCACAATCATACAATGTTATGCGCCTACAAATAATTCAGAGCAAGAGAAAAAGGAGGAATTCTACAGACAACTTCAATCAACACTGGACAAGACGTCAGTTGGCGATATCAAAATTCTGATGGGCGACATGAATGCCAAACTGGGAGGGGACAACACGGGAAGAGAACTAACCATGGGTCGAGAGGCACTAGGTGAAATGAATGAGAATGGAGAATTGTTTGCAGAATTCTGCGCATTCAACGATTTGGTGATTGGAGGCAGTGTGTTCAGGCACAAAGATATCCACAAAGCGAGCGACATGGATTTCACCAGATGGACACACTAAAAATCAAATCGACTTTATCTCAATCTCAAGAAAATGGAGACGCAGTCTACTTAACACAAGGTCAAGAAGAGGAGCAGATGTAGGTTCACACCACTCACACCACTATCTAGTGCAAGGAACCTTCGAAATCAAGTTAAAAGCCTTCAAGGAAGCTGGTGATAGACCTCAATTCAAGTACAACACTCGGAAACTGAAGGATGAAACTACAAAGGAGATCTTCAAAGCAGCCATCAAGACAAAATGGGAGACGTTGAGGGACATCCCTGAAGAAACCTGTGTGGAAGAGCACTGGAAGTCTTTGAAAGCTATGTGGAAAGAAACCTGCACAACAGTATTAGGAAGGAAGAAGAAAGAAGACAAGGAATGGATCTCGACGGATACCTGGAAGCTGATAGAGGAGGGAGAGGAGGATGGTGAAGCAGAAGATAAACCAGTGCAAGGATGCTCAACGACAAGAGGAACTGAGCACAATGTATAAAACACTGGACAAAGAAGTGAAGAAGAGTGCACGCAAAGACAAAAGACACTTCTACGAAACACTGGCAAGTGAAGCAGAACAGGCTGCAGGTAGGAGAGACAGAGACCTCACAACATTGTATCAAATAACTAGGTTACTATCAGGGAAGAGACCAACACAGATGAAACCAATAAAAGATGAAGAAGGAAATTTAATTACAAAAGAAGAGAAACAGAGGAAACGATGAGCCGACCACTTCAAGAAGCTCTTGAATCGACCACCACCTGCACTTCGTCAAGAAATACCACCTGCAGCCGCTGAACTACAAGTGAACATTAATCCCCCAACGAAAATGGAAGTCCTGAACGCCATAAAGCTACTGAAATGCGGGAAAGCAGCAGGACCAGATGGAATACCGCCAGAAGCACTGAGAACAGATGCAGAGACAACAGCGGCCATGCTCACACCACTATTGCAGAAGGTGTGGAAGGAAGAGAAGGTACCTGCCCATTGATTGGAAGAAGGGTTACCTTGTCAAACTGCCGAAGAAGGGAGACCTCAGTGCTTGCAAGAACTGGCGCGGAATCACTCTCCTGTCCACTTCAAGTAAAATATTAAGCCGCATCATCCTGGAGAGGCTAAGGGATGCACTGGATTCAAAACTACGACCGGAACAGGCAGGCTTCAGGAAGTACAAATCATGTGCCGACCAAATTGCAACGCTTCGTATCATCATAGAACAGAGCATAGAATGGCAATCAGCTCTCTACCTCAACTTCATCGACTTTGAGAAGGCCTTTGACAGCGTCGACCGAGAAGTGATTTGGAAACTGCTTCAATACTACGGAGTACCGCAAACCTTTATCCGCCTCATTCAACAACTATATGAAGATGCCACATGCCAAGTAATCCACAATGGGAAGCTCAGTGATGCCTTCGAAGTGAAGACAGGAGTGAAACAAGGTTGCCTATTATCCCCCATGATATTCCTTATTGTGGTGGACTGGATCATGCAGCAAACAGTAGGCAGCGAGAAGAGGGGGATACACTGGACGACGGAAAAGAACCTAGAAGACTTGGATTTCGCCGATGACTTATGCCTAATGTCACATAAACTTGAAGATCTGCAGGCAAAAACTAACAAGTTGATAGAAGAGGCAGCGAAGACGGGACTTCAGGTGAATATAGAGAAGACAGAAGTGATGAAGATGCCGCACCACCACCATCAACAACAACAACAACAAACTCCAATCACTGTCAACGGGAGAAACTTAAAGGAAGTAACCTCCTTCACTTATCTAGGAAGCACTGTTTCAACTACAGGCGGGACGGACGAGGACGTCAAAGTCAGAATCGGAAAAGCAAGACAGGCGTTCATTAGCCTGAAACTAGTGTGGAGATCTTCTGCACTCAGCATGTGGAACAAGATACGGATTTTCAACACCAACGTCAAGTCAGTGCTCTTGTATGGCTCAGAGACTTGGCGCGTCACGAAAGGTATTTCCAATAAACTACAGACATTCATCAACAACTGCTTACGCTCGCTGCTGAAGATCAGATGGCCAGAAAAAATAAGCAACAAGGAACTCTGGGAACGAACCAACCAAGAACCTATCACGCAACAAATATGCAGGAAGAAGTGGAGATGGATTGGCCATGCACTGAGAAGGCCGACGGAGGACATCACGCGTCAGGCCCTCGAGTGGAATCCCCATGGGAAGCGACGAGTTGGACGTCCGAGGGTGACATGGAGGAGGTCGTGCGAGGAGGAAATGAGAGCTTCTGGGCTGTCGTGGGACCAGGTTCAAAAGATCTCAGAGAACAGAGGTCACTGGAGGCGTGCTACTGAAGCCCTATGTTCCACTAGGAACCCAAGGGACTAATAATAATAATAAGTACTTAAGATGAGATAAAATGAAAAACTTGGATTGATTTTATTTTGATCTGATTACACAGAATTTCCTGGTATGCAACACCCTAGATAAGTAAGATTACTCAATACACAGAATGTACACTACGATATTAAGAAAGTAAGATTCCATTATAGGAATGTACTTCAATATAATCACACCGTGTTTAGAAACTCAGCGAGCAGTTCTTACCAAGACATTTTTAAAACTCTGTTCTGGATATTTTTCTAATCTTATAGAGAATTACCTCAGCGTGAAAACTGCTTTCAGCCATTTCATTCTGGACGGTGAATAACCATAGATTTTTACTTTCTTGTGTCTCTTGTCTGTCCATGTCATTACGTTTACCTTCTACCTGATATAGTGCAAAATAAGATTGCCATTATCTTCAAAAAAACTCCTAAATCCCTGAAGCTTTCAACAACCAATCATGTGGCATCGAAATTTCGAGAGAATGCACATGAACCAACGTGTAAATATCAGAATGGTTGAAGGGACAAAAATCAATAGGACGTTCAAATTTAGAAAGGTCTAGAAATAGCCAAGATCGTTGTAAGTATATATAAACACTAGTATTTTGCATACATATTTTTCACGTTGCAATGCACCTTCTGTTATCCTACCGCCTTTTCCATTTATTGAAAAACTGCGAAACCATCAACGGATGGAATCTGAGAGCTATTGTTTAAGCTTAATTCAGGTAATGTCAAGTAGTCATAACAATGACGTAACAAGTGTCAACTTAGTTACAAAGGTATCTGAGTGAGACAGAATGGGACGAGGTTAGATAAAGTAGGAAAACCAGGTTCAAGTAGATGGGACTGAATAATCCCTAAAGCAGAATAATATGAACCCATTTTCTCAGTTGGTTATAAGCTGTGATACGTAAATTGTTATGCACACATTTGATTTCAGTGATATTGGTCTAAATAGGATAACAAAATAGTGATGTAAGGAAACGGTTCAAGTTGAAATAAAGTCGAAATATCATGTAATGATGTCATAAATTACTAGAAAGAAGGTCCTTGTAAAACTGGTTGGGTGTAGTAAAACCAATGTTATGGAATTTAGATTGGGAAATTACATAAGTCAGTGTGTAAATCAGTTATTAGTAGTCAGAAAGCGAAATATTTCGTACTTTTCGGTTGGTGGTACAATGAGAAATCGATAGGTACCCGTTATATGTGTTGCCTCCAATGGTGTGTATCGATTCACATATACCTGCGGTAGAGTTATGTTGGAAGAAGGCATACATTCGATATTTGAACCTGTGCGGAAAAACGTACTATAATGATGAGCAAATAATCTTAAAGGTACTATTTCTAGGCTCTTGCGGCAGTAAGATATCCAGTAGTTACTCTGGATACCTTCAAATAATAAAAAATGAAAACAAGCGGTTCAGCGAAGAGACTTTTTCCAGCTGTTTTAGTCACTAAGTTGTACGGTCATATTCATCTACAACTATTTGGTACCATTTGGGGGTTTGTGGGGATTTATTCATTGATTTCAGGTTGGTATTCTTAATGGAATGATATCACTTGGAGAACCTTTGAAAGCATGGGAACACTGGACAGCTGGTTCGTCCTAGTTTAGCGTTCCTCCATGGTGTGCACCCATGACCCTAACAGGGATCGAACCCAACTCCCTCAAGTTCTACTGACAGCGGGCTACCATTGAGCCCCTGGGTCAGAGTCCACTGGTCCACATTCCCTATTCTTGTCAGTTAACGATATAAAGCGTCCTCCATCCAATCCCCGTCGCTGAGTACTTTTCCTCATGTCCGACTTGGGTGGCTCCACCCATTGCTACTTTTCACTAAAAATTCAGGAATCATCTCTCAAATCTAGTCACCAATGAGTGCTAGATTAATTTAACTGTGAGATTTGTGGTGATTTATTTATTTATTGTTCTCTTCGATCCCTGAAGGGTGTGGTCATTGGTTCACACTTCTGATTTGTTCCATATCAGGACAAAACAGCTATCCAGTGCTCCCAGGTCTTCAATATTTCTCTAGCTGATGTCATTCCATGATAAATACCAATATGAAATGAATATTTTGTCGTCAAGGGGGTCGTACAATTTGCTCTATGGGTGAAAGCAGTTAGTTAAGTATAGGAACAAGCAAAGTGATACACATAAAAAAATCGAAATACCAGTATCATCTTAAAACAATCAATATGGTTTTGAATTTTCTAAAGCTGTTAAAAAGCATGGTAACACGCAAAGTTAGTTTGTTATAACCTAGAAATGCTAGGTTACTTATATTATTAACTATTGGCCAAGATATCATAAGAATTCAGTAAAGAGGATTAAGTTTGAGCAAAGAGTTAATTAGCATAATGAGGTATTTAACGAATGAGTTGTTGATAATATGCAAGAAATGAATAGAATGAAAGAGTAAGAAGGGTGTAGGGGACGTTTTGAAACGCTAAATATTAAGACCATCGAAGGAGCAGGGGTTGAATAATTCTCTTTTGTGTGAAAAGCTCCGGCTTTTCTTTTTGAACTGCCAAAGCTTCAGTAATAAACAGGAGATAGATATGGGCTAACTTTGACAAGTTTCTTTCCACTTTACAAATAGCTTTGAAGGTGATTGTTGAGATTGGATGAACAGTGTCGACAAGGTGTTCCATTATCAAATTTCTCATCAACCGACTGTTAACTTTTTGTCACCAAGCGTCCTAGTGTTCTTTAACCCTTTTGGACAGGACACGTTTCGAACAAATAACATATCTACAACTCTACAGGAGCAGCCAAAATGATGTTTACATACAGAGGTGGGCAGATGCGAGATCATGTCTTTCAAGTTTTGTCGAAGTAAAGGGTCATTCGAGAACACTGCTTTGACAGTGGCTGGAAAGAACGTTCTCTTTAGACAACTTGAAATCCCTCTCTTCAGCATGTCAACTAATAAATCACCTTAGGAGTCAAAGTTCATTCGGAAATTAAGTCATATCTTGAGGGTTTCAGTTTGATGCCTTTATCTAAGAACCATAATGGGCATCCATTTTGGATCAAACCTTTTCTCAGAATTCAGTTTGGTATTCCGCATGGACTGACATCATAGGGGAACATTGAAAACCTGGGAGCACTTGACAGTTGTTTCACCCCTATGTGTGATATGGGGATAGAGAAAAGCCTAGTCTAGAAAGGGACCAATCAAAATGCATTTTATGTTATCACTTCTACAGTTAGACAGACGGTGGATCAGCCAATCAGCCAACTATCTGTATATAAGATATACTTTCTTTTGTTCTTAATTTCAGTCTTTCGACCCCAATACACGTTTCTACACCTCCATAGTATCTTCTCCATTGATTATTCGAATCGGTAATCAACTAGGAATTTATTGAATATTGGTAGCTGACAGTCGATATCCGTACATCGTTAGCGGTCATAGCAATTTTCGGGTCACGACAGTCTGGGACTTCTCAGCAGTGCGCACTCTTGACCATTCCCCGTCCCTCAGGGATGAAACCGAACTCACTCAGGTTCAACGGCCAGCAAGTTACAGTTGAGACACTGAGTCAAAATCCAATTATCTATATTTCCTATTTCTTTAAGTTCACAATATAGCATGACCTAGCTTCGAGAGTTGACTCCGAAAATTCCAGTAAGAAGTCGTGATCGCTGGGGCCAACCAAATGGAGCATGAGGACAGATATTCAATGACGGCATTGGATGGAGGTCATGCTATATCGTAAACTGATAGAAGTAGGGAATATGGATCATTAGGTTCTGACCCAGTGGCGCAATGGTAACGTACTGGCCATGGAACCTAGAGTTGGGTTCGGTCCCTGGTGGGGTCATTTGTGCAGGCTGGGGAGGAGTCCCATACAAGGACGAGACAACTACCCATTGCTTCTACCTTTCCAGTGTTTCTCCAAGTGATGTCAATCTATGATGAATACCGATCTGAAATCAAGAAATTTTCTTTAGCCTCCAGACTGACTTTCCTTAGAATGTCTATCTCTTCATACATACCATCTGGATTGCAAATATGTAGGATGCGTATTACAAAGGATATGATTAAAATTCTCTTCCAACCACTGGGCATCCAACTGTAGAAATATGTTGTGTACTCATTCTATGTGGGCTTCTTATGAATCAACTACCACAAATTTCCACTAGGTTTTATTGTTAGTTCTGAATTAAGACAGGAAATCTTCGATACCTATTCTACTTTAAGAGTAAATTTTATTCCCGGATGGCAACTGCTATAATACCTTTAGTAAATGATTCATCTCACATATATTATCACGAGTAGTGAAAACGTCGACACATATATACCTGAAAATTTCAAGCAACTATCTCCCAAACTTCTCACGAAGGAATCCGCCATTAATGGACTTAACAGAATCATTCAAATCATCTTCGCTTCACTGAAGCCATTGCAATCGAACGCATGAAACCAGAGTAATATGTTCAACATAAACCTACCCTCGATTTTCAATTATCGTAGTCACCTAGTTTCCTAATCTTCCATCTATTTGATTACATCATTATCCTGTCATTAGATTGCATCCTACTCATTATGTCCTGTTACATTTTTTTTTATTACCAATAAATGATCTCATTGACTTATGTAATTTATCGTTCTAAATTGCATAGTAATCACTTTTTGTCCCCATCCAGTTTTTATGAAGATTTTCTTTCTAGAAAGATATGACGTCATTACACTGTATTTTGACTTTATTTCAACTCGGATCGCTCCCTTACCTCACTATTTTTTTTATCGCATTTTGACTGAACTCATTGAAATAAAGTATGTTAATATTTGATTGTAATTTGTGATTATGAATATCCTAAGTTGTGAGCAGCTGACAAGAACTACCGAAATAATAAGGTGGACGCACATTATTCTGCTCCAATGTTTCTTCACGCTGTTTTTAAGTTAATGATTAGAAATGTGTGTGTAAATATTAAGGTTTTGATAGCCAGATAGTACCACCAAACCTAACAAATTGGGCTTGTCACAGTATCTGTTTGGCGAAACTGTATATGTTTGTTTAGTTAACTTTTATAAACTTCATACATCTATGCACTTAGGTTTGAATCACTAGGTTCTAGGTTCGAACCTCACTTCGCCAAACCAGCGTTAGAACCTAGTTAGCCATTGTCAATAGGTTCGGTTCACAAAGTAGTTGTTTATTTTGTCTCCCTGTAATAAATGAATACTGACCAAAAGTTCAATAGGTCTGCGAATAATTCGTAAACAAGTAAAGGAGATACTAGCATAACCTAGACAAAAAATATGTATATTCTGTGAATTGTAGGATTTCCAACACTTAAGCGCAAACAAGTTACTTTAGCGTGGAAAAATAATCAATAAATAACTCACCTAAACTCTGGAAAAGCCTATTGGAAGCCTCTCTTCTCAACTCTGGAATCCCAAAAATCTTATCTAATTGGCATGCAAGTTCTGATTCAATTTTATTAATTATTTCAGAAGCGAGATCTATTCCGTAACATACTACTTCTGAAAGCAGGAAAAACAAATTAGCAACAAAAATGTTGTATTCATCACGGAGTGGTAATATTATTTGAGGAACTACTGAAAACGCAGAAGCACTGGACAACTGTTTCATCCTTGTACACGACTTCTCAGCAGTATGCACTCACAACCCTGCCAGGAGTCAAACTCAGGACCTTCTGGCTTCATGGCGTTAACCATCCAGCCACTGGGGTGAAGTTCAGCGGTTCACAGCTTCCCACTTCTGTAACTTCGCCATACAGCGTGACTACATGCCAAAATCTTCAGTTGACATCTGCTTCACTTTGAAGATAGTCGCCGTATATCGCTAGATAAAAGAAGTAGGGAGTTGTGGTCCACTGAAATCCGACTCAGTGGGTGAATGGTTAAGGCGTTCACCGTGAAAGGTGGCAGTCGTAGGTCCGACCCCTGGCAGGGTTATGAGTGTGTACTGCTAACAAGTCGTATACTAGGACAAAACGGTTGTCCAGTGCTCCCAAATTGTCAATGGTTGCCCAAATGATATCAGTCCATGATGAATACAGCATTAAAAATAAAATCCCCTTAAACCTCAAACCACATTAAAACTAATGTAAACTTTGGTTATGTCAATATGTGGAGGTGTGTTGAGACCAGGTCAAACTACGTCTTATCCCCTTATTCCTGTTTAGACAATTTCGATTCCACTTTATCTGAAGGCATTCGTCTGTGAGAGGTTCTTTATATTTACTAAAGCCTTTCTGAATAATTTTGATACTGTCAAAATCGACCTTGTGACATGAAAATATCGCATACAGAGCTATGACTGAAGTTTTCAAGTTTTTTCAGCTGCGCTGGATTTCTAGGGGATCGGGTGGAAGCTCTTCGGTCTTCATTTTTTCTAATTTTGATTCCACGCGATAAAACGTAATTTGACCTGGTCCCAACCCATCCCCGTAGCACACATGCGATAAGAAGTCCCCGTTACTCAACTGATAGAGCACAGGGCTGGAAACCCTGTGGTCTCTGGTTCGCATCCGGCAGCGGTTCAAATTTTCATTTCACCTTCAATCACCACCTAGTATCACAGCTATTAGTGTTAAGTCGCGAAACGTCAGTTGAAACAAATTTATTTTGTTTTACGTTCGTTGGGAAATACAAATACCAAAATAACGAGTAGAATGATAATCTAATCAGACTTAGAAATCTTACTTTGCTGTGGTATTCCTAACCATTGAGTTGCACTAAAGACCTATCTGACAACCACTGAAATAACCAACTAGGTTTCTCTAATTTTTTCCATCTGTAATTCTTTCATGGATAAATAAACTTATTTGGCCATTTCAGAAGTTAAGAGAGTTGTGTTTCGAGTCAATACATCTATCTCCTACTTTTCAGAATGCTAGAAT